>QRFJ01000995.1:599904-646091 GCA_006176705.1 Cocos nucifera
CAGTATCTACGTGGCTCCCATTAAGCCTGCCAGCACACTCTCTCTCTCTCTCTCGCGCCCCCCCGGTCCCGGCGGGTACGCTAAATAGAGTAATTTCACCCTCTCGACATCTCTCACCCGCAACTCTTTTCTCGGTTGGGTGTTGGGGAGAGTAGGACGAGCGACAGCGTGAAGCTCGGAAGGTTCTGGGGCCTACACCGTGCTCGGGGGTTTTCCAAGGGCCTCCCCCACGGCCTCAGTCGATGAAGGTTACTGGGCAGGAGACAGTGAATGTTCTAAGACTCTGACGAAGACGGCGGGCACGGTCTCGCACGGGCCCCGATTCTGCTCCTGCTACGGGCCGAGGATCGCAGGCCGTGGTCGGCTACCGTCGTGCAAGTGATTGGTTTGAGACCCTGTCCCCCATGGGCTCATTCTGGCCGGTTCTTTCCTCCCGTCCGGGAGCCTGGTTGCGTTTTATGGGAATGTTAAGTTGGAATCATTGGTATATCTCTCATTTATCGTGGGTAAAGGGCCCCACATTTTCTAGTTCTTGGATTTGTGGAATCTTTTTGGCTTGTTGGCTTCCTTTTTGTGTACTGTTTTTGGACCTTTTGGAATTGCTTGGTTGATCGTTTGTGTGATGGAATTCTCGGTTTGAGAGAGAGACTGATCTGTTTGACGAGATGGGATTTTCAGTGGTTTTGGAGGTTGGATTTTATCATGGATTTAAAAGAAATTGGCTCTAGAAAGACATGGTGATAATGTTTGGTGACACTGTAAACTTAAAGTTTTTTGTGAAAACAAGGAGAGAATGAATGTACCACAGGGATGCACTTTTCAATTTAGGTTGTGGCCATTGGTTTGGGTATGGTCAGGATCAAAGTGCGGGTGTCGCCATGGTTAACTCTTGTATGTGTATGTTTACATTGGTTGACTGTTCCAGCATTTGATGATTGTTTAGCAGCTAATCTTTATTGTAATATAAGAAATCTAGTGGATCTAAGTGCATGAGAGATGGTAGTCCTGGATGTATGATGCAGTAATAGTCATGATTATAGGCGATACACGACGTGTTCTATTTCGATGGATCTTCGGGCAAGTTTTTAGAGGGCTATGGTCTGGGGTTTGAAATGTGGACGATTATCGCTAACGTGAACGAAGTCGTGTTGCAAGGTTAGCTAGCAACCAATCTAGTTCAGTCGTTATTCGCTTGGGTAAATATATCTAAGGTCATATGAATCTATTTTGGCTACTGGGCTGTAATCGTGAGTTTCGAGGACTAGTGGCAAACTTTGCTTCTCCCTGCATCGCTAGATCCTGTTTCTTCTCTGTGTTAATGGAAAGAGAATAGGGCTTGATGATTGTGCAACGATTCTGATTTGAAGTTTTAGTATTTTTTAGCGGATCTAATAGAACTATAATGTATTAAGCATTTGAGGAGAAGATGTTCTATATCCCCTAAATCTCATGCTAAAAAATGAGTGAGAAGACAAGTGCTTGTCAGAGTTCTGTTGCCCATGATTTTACTAAATGCTAATAGAAAGACAGATAGTGAAATGGAAAAACTAGATATAAAGCAACTGGAATGCATTATAGACAATTGGGCTGAGTTCTGTAGAATGCAATAGGGTTTATAAAGCCCTGATCGCTTCTGATTGCGTGAAGCGATGTGTCAGCAAAATGTGAACTGATCTCATGCAGAGCTCTACTTGAGTCTGAGAGTGGCGTTTGTGGATTTATATGGACCTGGGAGATCAGGTACTTATATTTGCAGGATCAGATTGCTGTATGCTAGAAGTAGTTAATACTGATATTGCGTAGAACTTTCGTTTCTTCAATTGAGATTGAAACGTGAGGGCGTTTTTGTCAGATTTTAGTGCGGAATTATTATAGAACACGTTTCAACTCATGCTGAGACATTATATCCAAACTAGTTGAAGGTTGATCTTAGCATGAATTCCCTTTTCCTCCATCAGACTTCTGGCCTTTTAGGTTTAACTTTCAAGAAGTTGCTGAGATTTTAAATAGGCTCGGTTCTCTAATCAATATATTTCTTCTCTCTTATCTACATATACTCAGTCGAGGTGCCACCGTTCGAGTGCATAGCTTAGTCACTCTGTGTGAATTGTATTTCAGGCAATAGCACAAGACGTAAGTGCAAAATTACTGTTCGCAGTTTTTTGAGGTGCATATTCGTAGTTGAGACCCTCTTTTGCAATGTTATTATTTGGTAGAGCCAAAAAAGTAAAGAATACGCTGGATGTCGCAAGTGGGAGTAACATCACGAACGTGCTACGAAACTGGATGATATGTAAACAGTTCTGGTTAGGTGAGATTGCTAATCACTTGATCTGCCTACAGGGTTTAGCAAGGACCTTCGGTCCATTATAATCGTTTGCCTTTTAATTTTCATTATGAAATGTTTTTGTAGAGAAAATTTCTAGTGTTCAGCTCTTAGTGTGACGAAAGTGACGTTTGGTGAGTTACTCTTTCTAGTGGGCGTTGTAGGTGTTTGGTACGGTTCTTCTGTCTTTGTGCTATCTTTTTTCTATGCACTTGATCGTCAAGCAGTTATATCCCCAACTCTTCACAGTGTCTGTTTTTCCTTATCATTCGTTTCGACATATGCTGAGCATTATATCGAAACAGATTAATATTTATGTGTAAGGCAGATATGCGTGGAATTTAATTTTATCAACTTCGTCTATGCATTACATATCTAAGTAGGAACACTAAGGGTGTAATTTCGGTGGCGATTGTTTGCTGTGCAACTACGGTTATTTGTACATAATTATGGCAGAAGTGAAGTTCAAATATGACATCTTCCATTAATAAGTAATTCTGTGTACGTCTGCTATAAGCGAAGTGGCAATTAACAAATGTGTTTAAGTGGTCTTGGACAACCATTGAATGGATTACCAAGCATCTGTGATTACCTTCTGTTTGGTAATTATTATCTATCCTGCCTTCAGAGGTGCTATTTCATATCATGGATAATGACTGTGAGATTTTCGACTAGGATACGCATTATTATTGTGCTATTGGTATCACCTTCAAGTCAAAGCTATACGCATGTGACTCGTTGGGTGAGGTATAAGTTCCAATAATTGTCTGTAGTTCTTGTAAATAGCTAAACCTCAAGGTACTTTTAACACTCCGGTCTCTTTCAATCATAGATATTACGGAGTAGTTGGCCAGTGCAGTTTTCCGTGAGTTTTGTTTAGTCAGTTACATCACATCAAAATCGGCTATTCAAAAAAAATCGGGGGAAGAAGAGATGCAATGGAGGAAATAGAGTAAAATAATCAAAGAAAAAAGAAACATAATCAATGACAAGAATATTGTGATTATCACGATTATGTGTCATATCGGAGTCTAATTTAACGTAATTAATTTGATGTGGGTTCATAGTTAGTGGTAGTTTCAATGCTGGAATATTCATCATGAGGATTATCGAAGCTTAAATGGCATTAGATACAATTTACTACTCCAGAGATATGATACTGCTAGGTTTAGTATAAATACTCATAAACTATCACAAGCTATATCTTGGTTAGGAGGTATTTTAAGATGCCTCGGATTCTATGTCCTGGGTGGATAAGTCGAACTATGGAAGAGCTATAGCTATTAGAAGCGGTCGTTAATCCTGAAGTATGAGAGAATGGCGAAGCACCTTATGATCTGAGAACGTTATATAAATGTGCTTGAGACGAGACTCATTATGCTGAGATTTTTCAACACCAATAACACCGTGTGGTCTCACACTCGCTGACATACGTTATATTTCAGTGGCTTCCTGTAGTGATATCTCACTTCTAACAATTCTAAGATTCTATATACAAATACCCAGTCCAAACATCCTCCTTCAAGGACGAAATGCTGCATGTACTTACGGCGTAATGCATCACAATTGATTAGGTATGGGGATTCTGGATTTCCTTCCATAAGTGAAAGCTCTCTCAGATCATGGTGACCACCACGTGGTGGACGTTAAGGTCCGGACACGTATACTCCTTTATGGCCTCCGACAAGAGATCATTTAGATGCACATTCTTTGGATCTCCCGTCGGAGCACATATGGCGAGTTGTAACCAGATAGGGCAGCATCGCATGATGTGATACAGATCGGGAATCCTATCACGTCATGAGAGCCTCTGTGTGAGGGCGGGAACTACGATGCGGCGTGTCGCGATGGATCGGGACGACAGCGTTTCTCTCTACTCATATTACATTAGTCAAAAGCAGTCAAATAATGAGATTCCGAATGCATCAGCAAGTAAAATTTTCTAGTCAAAAGAACATATGTTGTTTACTTTCATCGTTTTTACTGATCGACTTGAGCATCAGAGAGTCTCATCGGAGGTCCAACTTCCTCGAACAGTCGAACTTTGTATTTGCAGGTCACAATCTAGATCTGTTCTGCGAGAAATCTGACCTGTCCACTTCCAAAGCGCATAGTTTTTCAGCAACAATAGATAGAGAAAGGATGCAATCTTTGCATCATGCCACCAAAAATGAGCTTGTGTTTGGGTTGCCATGCGAACAAAGTTCTTCCTCCACAGCATCTCAATGATGCTTCTTCTAGAAAACAGAAAGACCATGTCGGTAGCAAGGCTCCGCATGTCGCAATCACACTAGCACTATCATTCTCTTGACCGACTCGCGGAGATAAGCGATGGATCAATTCAATGTGCCAGTCCAGTGAGTATATAATCTAGATAACTGTAATCCAAATGATGCGATAGAACGATAACACATGACCTAACGGACAAGGATTTTATTGCATCGTACAATCACACGACAGATCTGACCATCTATCCGATTGGATCCCGTCCTAAAACGATAATTGATCAAGCCCAACCATCGTGTAGATCGATTCCGATTTCAATCAAATTCTCTCTAAATCTCACACTATTTTGATCAATCTGATCATTTAACGACTAGCTACAGGCCTATAAGCTGGAGGTTTCGATGACTAGAATAAGATAAGATTTCGGATCAAAAGAAAAAAAGATAGCTTCTTAATTAGAAAGAAGATTACATAAATCATTTAATTATTCTTATCTTTTTATTTATATTTAATATATTTAGAAATTTAAATTAAATAATTATTATTGACTATACATTCTGACTGAAAAATCATGAAATCTTCAAAAACATCCAGCACAGCACTTTGATCATCAAAATAATTAAAAATATAAAGCTCGGAGATGCAGGCTTCAGCTATGTCAGAGGTGTGCGAGAGGAACTCGAGGTACGCGAGCTTCCCTTTTTGAGTTGTCCCACCTGACGGAAAGAAAAAAATAAAAAGAAGAAAATAGAAGAAGGGCCCAGCCTGAACTAGGCCTCACTTCTCCACGTACCTATCCAAAGCCAGCACTGTCTCCTCCGCGTGTCTGGCATCGCCGCAACTCCGGCTCCGCCTAGCAGTGGACGTCCCCGAAGTCACCGGGTTGGGGGCCACGGAAGCCCCCCATACCATCACACACGTTACCGACGAGGCTGGCGGTCCCAGTTCCATCCGCGTGCCCAGCTCTCCTTCAGCGCCGAAGCCAGATCCCGCGAGTGCGCCCAGCTCTCCTCGATGCCGGATCCACGGCTTCCCCCGCACAGTCCCAAGCTTCTCCGGGCTGCGCCAAAGTCAAATCGACGGTGTCGCCACTCTCCCCGCACTCCATCAGCAAACAGGGACCTTCTCCGTCGCTCATCAAAGCCGGATCGGCAGCGCCGCCGCCTCCTCATTGCATCTCCAGACCAGATCGGCCTCCTCCCATTGCACCGCATGCTTCTCGGTGTCGACATCAAGGTCAAATCGATGGCACCACCTCCTTCCGGCACTCCATCGACAATCTACGACATCTCGCCTTCTACACCACGTGCCGAGCTGGATTCGGTGACACTCACACTCTCCGCCATGCATCCCCTCGCTCCGATCGATGCCTCTTCGGCGTGCATCTTCCTTTGCCAGTGTCGCCTCTATGCGACCTCCCTATGTCGGTGCCCACTCCAGCTATCATCGAAAGAGGAAGAATAGAGCGGCCACGGGTCTCCCCCGCACTCGTCGCACGCCCAGTCAGCATCGAGGACACCTACCACCGCACTTCTCGTGCCTGCCACATTTCACCAACGATGTCGAGGCGGGGATTGGTAGCTGCAAGCATCCCAGCACCGCTAAAGTTGCCGAATCACGCAGTCCCACACGCCTGCGCCCGTAAGTGCGTGCATCCGATCGAAGTCCTTCCACCTGCGAGCACGTTCGATAGAAGTCCCTTTGCCCGTTGTGTTGTGTGTTACGATCGAGTTTCGTCCCATAAAATTTTTAATTTAATAATTAAAATTTTTTTAAATATAATTATAATATTTATAAAATGAGAGTGTAATCAAGATGAAATTGATCACTTCAAAAGTTGAGAATAATGTATCACTATATTTCAAATATAGCAAAATGTTGATCAGGATAATCAATCAGATGGATTTGATATTTTGAAATACAATATTGACAATCTGATCAGAGCGACAGTTGAACTCGGGATATCCTACGAGCATTTTGATTAAGAAGATGAATTATATGAAAACCTATATCCGCATGAGTTTTTAAGGATGTTGTTCTACACATTCGATCTATTCGACCTTGGGTACTATTGCTTGATAGTTACTTTGATGGTACAGAAATTTATTCCTATGCTACTGACTTAGTTCGGACCTATAAGGTCACACACATTAGAGCTCACAATCCGATGATGGTTGATCAATGATTAAAATTCGTTCTAGAGTTAAACAATCAATACAATTGATATTTAACTTAGCGCCAAGTATTAAAGGAGGATCGATTAGCAATTCGATTGCTAATTGACTTACATTTGATTAAGCCAAAGGACTGGGATTAAGTCTAATTAAATATGATTTAATTAAATTTGGTTTGGACTTTATTGGTGCAGAATTGGTTGATGCCGAATCGAGCTAGAGTTAGAGAAGAAGAGGTCACTGCTGGTGATCTGACAAATAAAATTTCGTCCGGAGTCTAATTGATGGCGGCTCTGAGGATCATCCGACGATCAAATCAGCTCTTCTAGCTAACAGAAATGGAGTGCTTAAGCAAGAATTCATCAAAGTTTTGAAAGGAGAAGAAAACTTAGAAAAAACGTATCTAGAGGATCCTTTTATAGACGGAGCCTATCGTAATTGTCGGTAGTGGAGTGCCTGTAACAGACTGAATAAATGATAGTCGTAACCGTTCTGATAAATGACAGTCATAATCGTCTAATAGTGGGATCGCCTATTCGTGTAGATTTAATAGTCGAAGTTCGGAGAAGCAGCATTGGTTGGTGAAGAACTTTGACTATATCAATTCCAAAGGGAGTTCGGACTCCTAAAGGAAATACAGCTAGAGAAAATCATCGGGAGGAATACTACTTGAAATATAGAAGTAATTAATTGGAGGAATCCAGATGAAGTTTAACTGAAGGAGAAGTCCGGAAGGAGTTCGGCTCCTGTAGGAATCTGATTAAAGAAGAGATCCCAGAAGGTGGTTTGGCTCCTGTAGGCAAGGAATTCCGACTGAAGGAGAGTTCAGAAGGAGTTTGGCTCATGTTAAAAATCCAACTGAAAGAGAAGTTCGAAAAGAGTTCGGCTCCTGAAGGAATTCAACTGAAGAAGAAGTGTGGAAGGAGTTCGGCTCCTGGAGGAATCCGTCTGAAGGAGAGGTCCGAAAGGAGTTTGGTTCCTGTAGAAATTTTGACTGAAGGAGGGGTTCGGAAGGAGTTTGGCTCCCTATAGAAATCTGACTAAAGAAGAAGTTGGGAAGGAGTTTGGCTCTTATAGAAATCTGACTGAAGGAGAAGTTCGGAAGGAGTTCGGCTCCTGAAGGAATTCGACTGAAAGAGAAGTGCGGAAGGAGTTCGACTCCTGGAGGAATCCATCTGAAGGATAGGTCCGGAAGGAGTTTGGCTCCTGAAGGAACTCGTCTGAAGGAGAAGTCCGGAAGAAGTTTGGCTCTTATAGGAATTCCGATTGAAGGAGGGGTCTGAAAGGAGTTCGGCTCCTGTAGAAATCCAACTGAAGGAGAAGTTTGGAAGGAATTCGGCTTCTGTAGAAATTCGACTGAAGGAGAAGTTCGAAAGAAGTTCGGCTCTTGGAGGAATCTGACTGAAGAAGAAGTGCGGAAGGAGTTCGGCTCCTAAAGAAATCCGTCTGAAGGAGAGGATCGAAAGGAGTTCAGCTCCTATAGGAATCTGACTGAAGGAGGGGTCTGGAAGAAGTTTGGCTCCTAGAAGAATCCGTCTGAAGGAAAGGTCCGAAAGGAGTTCGGCTCTTGTAGGAATCTGACTGAAGAAAAGATCCGAAAGGAGTTCAGCTCTGATAGAAATCCGACTAAAAGAGAAGTGCTGAAGGAGTTTAGCATCTGAAGAAATCCGACTGAAAAAGAAGTGTGGAAGAAGTTCGGCTCCTGGACGAATCCATCTAAAGGAGAGGTCCAGAAGGAGTTAGACCGTTGGAGGAAGAATTTTCGATCGAAGCTCTTCTGTGATTACCAATTACATTAGGCTAAGCATCTGACTGAACTTTGATGGGAGTGGGGTTTATCCCCAACAATAGTCCCCCCACTCCCGAGTTCAAAATTCGAAGGAAGAAAGTTTAAAAAAGACGACCGTCGAAGTTCTTTTCCAAGCTCTGCATTTGTTGAGGTTGAAGCTCGGGGGAGATCTTATCTTCTATCAAGATTGAAGTAGACCCTATCTTCTATTGAAGTTGAAGCTCGGAGGAGATCTTATCTTCAGTCGAGATTGAAGAAAATCTTATCTTCTGTTAAAGTTGAAGCTCGAGGGAGATCTTATCTTCAGCCGAGGTTGAAGAAAATCTTATCTTCTATTAAAATTGGGAGAAGATCTTATCGAGGTCTCTCCTCTCACCTCGTCTAAAATGAACAAGGCCTTCGACTTTGCTCATTATTAGGATGAGGTTCTCCTCCTGTTCCTAATAAACTGTAGGGGCACATAAGAGTTGTTGTTAGGACCTCTTCCCTCATCTCGTCTAAAATGAACAAAAAACCTTCGATTTTGCTCATGTTAGGATGAGGTTCTCCTCCTATTCCTAATGGATTGTAGGGGCACATAAGGGTCGTTGTCAGGGCCTCTCCCCTCATCTCGTCTAAAATGAATGAGATCTTCGATTTTTCTCACATCATTAGGACGAGGTTCTTCTTCTATTCCTAACGGACTGTAGGGGCATATAAGGGCCGTCGTCAGAGCTTCTCCCCTCATCTCGTCTAAAATGAATGAGTCCTTCGATTTTGCTCACGTTAAGATGAGGTTCTCCTCCTGTTCCTAACAAACTATAGGGGCACTTAAGGGCTATTGTCAGGGTCTCTCCCCTCATCTCGTTTAAAATGAACGAGGTCTTCGATTTTGCTCACGTTAGGATGAGGTTCTCTTCCTATTCCTAACGGACTATAGGGGCACATAAGAGCCATTGTCAGGGCCTCTCCCCTCATCTCATCTAAAATGAATGAGGCCTTCGATTTACCGAGGTTAACATGGCCATTTTTGATTGCTTCTTTCCTATCATCACAGTTTTTACACCAAGAAACAATAATGTTGAAATGGAGGAGTTTTATTGAAGAAAAATTACTGGTAGTACATTCTCAGATTTTCTGAATTTCAAGATCGTGGGAGTGTTGTTCCTCCGAGCTCCTTCAGACATTAAGTTTCGGGCCAGATGACCTTCTCTATTTCATATGGACCTTCCCAATTTGGGGCGAGCTTTTCCTGGCTCTGAGGCTTAGAGATAGCGACTCATCGAAGCACGAAATCTCCTAGAGATAGTGTTGATGATGCTGAGAGGTGGCCGATCTCCTTATTGTTCCTCCCTTCTTGGTGGTTCAGGCTGCGGTAGTGCTCTAGACCGATCTTCTCTCACTTCAAACCGACGTCTGAGGAATCGACCCAGCCAATCTCTCCTGATAAGCTCCTCGATCTCGTCTTAGAGCTGAATGCATTCTTCAGTATCATGGTCGTGATCATGATGGTAGATACAGTATTTGTTAGGATTGCGCTTGCTAGGGTGAGTGCGCATCCTTTCTGATCTCTGGAGTTGCTCCTTGATCTCCATCAATACTTTCATTTTTGAAATATTGAGGGGGGCATAGTTGTGAAACCTTCTGAAAAGAGAACTTCTTCGTACCCTTCTATCGGAACTTCTTTGACGATGAGCTCGAGGAGGAGTTTAGGCTCGCTTGCGCTCGAGGGGAGTCCGTGAGCGCGGTCGAACTTCATTCGGCCCTCCATCAGCTGTATGTTTATTAGATTTATCCATCTGCCACTCTTCTATGGCTTCCTCATCCTTTAATTTGAAGATTTCTTCCGCTCGAGCATATCCTTCAGCTCGAGCTAGCAGATCAGTAAAGTCCCTGGGTACTTCTTCTTCAGGAAGAATAATAAATCATTCTTCTAAAGGCCGCTTTTGAGTGCGGCCATTGCAACAGACTGGTCTAGATTTTAGACTTCCAATGTAGTGGCATTAAATCGGATGACATAAGCCTGGATAGATTCTTTTTTCTTCTATTTGATATGCATCAAGAAATTTGAGCCTCGGTGCGGATGTCGGCTGCTGACGAAGTGAGCCGTAAACTGATGGCTCATCTGGTTAAAGAAAAAGATCATACCCAACTTCAACTACGGTACCAATTTCTTACTGCTCTTATTAAGGTAGATGGAAAAGCTCGACATAAGATGGCGTCTAGTGCGCCATGGAGCAGCATCATGGTCTGGAAGGCCTTCAGATGATCGACCAAATCAGAGGTTCCATCGTAGCTTTCAAATTGGAGAAGCTTGAAGTTCGGCGGAACGGGCTCTTGTATAATCCTTTGAGAAAAATGAGGGTCAGTGCAAATATTATTACCATATGAGGAGGAATTATAATGGAGCTCTTCAATTTATCGGCTCATTTTCTGGAGCCTTTGATTCAGGAGATCTTCACGATTGTTGATCTCCAGAGTTTTCTAATGGGATGGGGGCAAAGCTTCTCCTGGGGTCGAATCATGGTCCAAGCAATGGCTCTTCGCCCTTTGTTTTCTCTTTTTAGAGGTCACCGATCGGTTAGCCCGAATAGGCCATCCTCCGACCAAATCATGGGGCTCCAAAAAAGCCTACTCCAGTCGAATTGATGTCGGAGCCTGCCAATGTATGGCCTGTACTACCTCCGTGAGACCACGAACCTACTGAACTAGCAGGTTGAATTACTCCACATCCATCATGACTGTAGGTGGAGCTTGAATTGCTAGAGCTGGAGCGAGAATGGATGGATCCGAATGGGATCTAGCTATAGAAGCCATTGATCGTCGGGTTGAAGTTTTCCTGAAAGGCATTTTTTTTAAGGGGAAGAACTCTAGAGAGAGAAAGAGAGATCGCTATGGTGCACTCCCTTGAGAATAAGAAAACCTCAGAAATAGAGAGGTCCTTCCTCTAGTGCCAATCCTGTTGGTGTAGAATTTGGTTGATGTCGGATCGAGCTGGAGTTACAGAAGAAGAGATTGCCGCCAATGATCTGCAAAATAAAGTTCCATCCAAAGTCGGTGGTGGTGGCTCCGGTAGGACCCTCCGATGATCAAGTCATCTCTTCTGACCAACAAAAATGGAGTGCTCAGGTAAGAATTCAATAGAGTTTTGGGAAGGAGAAGAAAGCTTAAAGAAAACATATATGGAGGGTCTCTTTTTATAGATGGAGCCTGTCGTAACCATCCGATAGTGGAGTCACCTATAGCAGACTGATAAATGATAGTCGTAACTATCTTGATAAATGATAGTTGTAACCATCCGGTAGTGGGATCGCTTATTCATTGAGATTTAATAGTCAAAGTCCGAAGGAAGCAGGTATTGGTTGGTGAAGAACTTTGACATATATCAATTCTAAAAAAGTTTGGACTTCTAAAGGAAATACGGCTAGAGGAGATCATCTAGGAGGAATACTACTTGAAATCTTGAAGTAATCCGCTGAAGAAATTCAGATGAAGTTTGACTGAAGAAGAAGTCCAAAAGGAGTTTGACTCCTATAGGAATTCGATTGAAGGAGAGGTTCGGAAGGAGTTCGACCCCAGTAGAAATCCGACTGAAGGAGGGGTCCAGAAGAAGTTCGGCTCCTATAGAAATCCAACTAAAGGAGAAATTCGGAAGAAGTTCGGCTCCTAAAGAAATTTGACTGAAGGAGAAGTATAGAAGGAGTTTGGCTCCTGAAGGAATCCATATGAAGGAGAGTTCGGAAGGAGTTCGACTCCTATAGAAATTCGACTGAAGAAGGGTCCAGAAGAAGTTCGGCTCCTGTAGAAACTTGACTGAAGAAGAAGTTCGGAAGGAGTTCGGCTCCGATAGAAATCTGACTGACGGAGAAGTTCGAAAGAAGTTTGGCTCTTGGAGGAATCCAACTGAAGGAGAAGTATAGAAGGAGTTCGGCTCTTAAAGAAATTCGTCTGAAGGAGAGGTCCGGAAGGAGTTCGACTCCTATAGGAATTCGGCTAAAGAAGGGGTCCGAAAGGAGTTCGGCTCTTATAGAAATCCGATTGAAGGAGAAGTTTGGAAGGAGTTTGGCTTCTATAGAAATCTGACTGAAGGAGAAGTTCGGAAGGAGTTTGGTTTCTTAAGGAATCTATTTGAAGAAGAGGTTCGGAAGGAGTTCGGCTCCTAAAGAAATCCGTCTAAAGGAGAGGTCTGGAAGGAGTTTGGCTCCTGTAGGAATCTAACTGAAGAAGAGATCCGGAAGGAGTTTAGCTCCTGTAGAAATTTGACTGAAGAAGAAGTTCGGAAGAAGTTCGACGCCCATAGAAATTTGGATAAAGAAGAAGTTTAGAAGGAGTTTGGCTACTGAAGGAATCCGACTGAAGGAGAAGTACGATAGGAGTTCTGCTCCTTGTGGAATCCATTTGAAGGAAAGATCTAGAAGGACCTTAGCTCCTGTAGGAATCCGACTAAAGGAGGGGTTCGAAAGAAGTTCGGCTTCTGTAGAAATCCGACTGAAGGAGAAGTACGGAAGGAGTTC
This sequence comes from Cocos nucifera, assembly GCA_006176705.1. Taxonomy (NCBI): domain Eukaryota; kingdom Viridiplantae; phylum Streptophyta; class Magnoliopsida; order Arecales; family Arecaceae; genus Cocos; species Cocos nucifera. Next base: position 612,913 of record QRFJ01000995.1, read on the forward strand.
AGCTCTTGGAGGAATCCAACTGAAGAAAAAGTGCGGAAGGAGTTTGGCTCTTGGAGGAATCCATCTGGAGGAGAGGTCCGAAAGAAGTTTAGTCATTGGAGTAAGAATTTTCCATCGAAGCTCTTCCATGATTATCAATTACATTTGGCTAAGCATCAGACTGGACTTCGATGGGAGCAGAGTTTATCCCCAATAATAGTCCCACCACCCTCGAGTTCAAAATTTGAAGGAAGTATAGAAAAGATAACTGTCGAAGTTCTTTTCTAGGCTCTATACTCATTGAGGTTGAAGCTCGAGGAAGATCTTATCTCCTGCCAAGATTGAAGTAGATCCTATCTTCTGTTGAAGTTGAAGCTCGGAAAAGATCTTATCTCCAGTCGAGATTGAAGGAGATCTTATCTCCTGTTAAAGTTGAAGCTCGGAAGAGATCTTATTTCCAGTCGAGGTTGAAGGAGATCTTATCTCCTATTAATGTTGAAGGAGATTTTGTCGTGGTCTCTCTTCTCACCTCATCTAAAATAACGAGGCCTTCAACTTTGTTCATGTTAAGACGAGATTCTACTCCTATTCTTAATGGGCTGTAGGGGCACATAAGGATCATTGTCAGGGCCTCTCTCCTCATTTTGTCTAAAATGAACGAGGTCTTCGATTTTGCTCACATTAGGATGAGGTTCTCCTCCTATTCCTAACGGACTGTAGAGACACATAAGGGCCATTGTCAGGGCCTCTGCCCTCATCTTGTCTAAAATGAACGAGGCTTTTGATTTTACTCATATTAGGATGAGGTTCTCCTCCTATTTCTAACGAACTATAGGGGCACATAAGGGCCGTTGTTAGGGTCTCTCCCTTCATCTCGTCTAAAATGAATGAGGCCTTCGATTTTGCTCACGTTAGGATAAGATTCTCCTCCTATTTCTAACAGGCTGTAGGAGCACTTAAGGACCGTTATCAGGGTCTTTTCCCTCATCTCGTCTAAAATGATGAGATCTTCGATTTGACTCACATTAGGATGAGATTTTTCTTTTATTTCTAATGGACTGTAGGGATACATAAGAGCTATTGTCAGGGCTTCTTCCCTCATCTCGTCTAAAATGAACGAGATCTTCGATTTGTCGAGATTAATATGGCCATTTTTTATTGCTTTTTTTCTATCATCACATAGTTTTTGCACCAAGAAACAATAATGTTGAAATGGAGGAGTTTTATTGAAGAAAAATTACTGATAGTACATTCTCAGATTTTCTAAATTCTAAGGTCGTGGGAGCGTTATTTCTTCGAGCTCCTTCAGGTGATAAGTTTCAGGCTGGAGGACCTTCTCTATTTTATATGGATCTTTTCAATTCGGGGTGAGCTTTCCTTGGCTCTGAGGCTGAGAGATAGCGGCTCGCCGAAGTACTAAGTCCATCAGAGATAGTGTTGATGATGCCGAGAGGTGGTCGATCTTCTTGTTGTTCCTTCCTTCTTGGTGGTTCAAGCTACGGCAATGCCCTCGATCGATCTTCTCTCGCTTCAGACCGACGTCTGAGGAATCAACCTAGTCGACCTCTCCTGATGAGCTCCTTGATCTCGTCTTAGAGCTAAATGCATTCTTTAGTATCGTGGCCATGGTCACGATGGTAGAGATAGTATTTTATAGGATTGCGCTTGCTAGGATGAGTGCACATTCTTTCTGGCCTCAAGAGTTGCTCCTTAATCTCCATCAATACTTACCTTTTTGGAACATTCAGGGGGCATTGTTGTGAAACCTTCTGGGGGGAGAACTTCTTCGTGCCCTTCTATCGAGGCTTCTTTGATGATGAGCTCGAGGAGGAGTTCGAACTTGCTTGCGCTTGGAGGAAGTTCGTAAGCGTGGCCAAATTTCATTCGGCCCTCCATCAGCTGTGGGTTTATTAGATTCGCTCGCCTGTCGCTCTCCTGCGACATTCTCATCCTTCAATTTGAAGGTTTCTTCCGCTCGGGCATATCCTTTAGTCTGAGCTAGCAGATTAGCAAAGTCCCTGGGATATTTCTTCTTCAAGAAGAATAATAAATCATTCTTCTAAAGGCCATCCTTGAGTGTGGCCATTATAATAGACAGATCCAGATTTTGAACTTTCAATGCAGCAGCATTAATCAGGATGACATAAGCCCGAATAGATTTCCCCTCCTTCTATTTGATATGCATCAAAAAATTCAAACCTTGATGCGGACGTCAGCTGCTTATGAAGTGAGTCACAAACTGATGGCTCATCTGATCAAAGAAAAAGATCATACCTGACTTCAATGTCGAGTATCAGTTTCTTGCTGTTCTCTTTAAGATAGATGAAAAAGCTCGACATAAGATGGCATCTGGTGTGCCATGGAGCAGCATCATGATTTGGAAGGCCTCCAGATGATCGACTGGATCAAAGATTCTATCGTAGCTTTCATATTAGAAAAGCTTGAAGTTTGGCTTAATTGGCTCTTGTATAATCCTCTGAGAAAAAGGAGGGTCAGTGCAAATATTATTACTATGTGAGGAGAAAGTATGATAGAGCTCTTTAATTTATCAACTTATTTTTTGGAGTCTTTGATTCAGGAGATCTTCGTGATCGTTGATCTTCAGAGTTTTCTAGTGGGATGGGGGCAAAGCTTCTCCCGGAGTCGAATCATGGTCTGAGCAATAGCTCTACGCTCTCTATTTTTCCTTTTCGGAGGTCACCGACCAGCTAACCCAAGTCGACCATCCTTCGATCGGATCATGGGGCTCCGAAAATGCCTGCTCCAATCAAATTGATGCCGGAGCCTGCCTATGTATGGCTTGCACTACCTCTGTGAGACCGTAAACCTGTTGGACTAGCAGGTTAAACTGTCTCACATCCACCATGGCTGTAGATGGAGCTTGAATTATCGAAGCTAGAGTAGGAATGGATGGATTTGGATGGGATCTGGCTATAGAGGCCGTTCATCATTGGGTTGAAGCTTTCTTGGAAGGTATTTTTTTTTTAAAGAAGAACTCTAGAGAGAAAAAAGAGAGATCGCTGCTGAGCACTCCTTTAAGAATAAGAAAACCTCAAAAATAGAGAGGTCATTCCTCTAGTGCCAATTTTATTGGTGCAGAATCTGGTTGATGTCGGATCGAGCTGAAGTTGAAGAAGAAGAGGTCACCGTCGGTGATCTACAAAATAAAGTTCCATCTGGAGTTGGTGGTGGTGGCTCCGGTAGGACCCTTCGACGATCAAGTCAGCTCTTATGGCCAATAGAAATGGAGTGCTCAGGCAAGAATTCAGCAAAATTTTGGAAAGGAGAAGAGAGCTTAGAGAAAATGTATCTAGAGGATCCTTTTTATAGACGGAGCCTGTCATAACCGTTCGGTAGTGGAGTCATTTATAGTAGATAAATAAATGACAGTCGTAACCATCCTAATAAATGATAGTCGTAACCGTTTGATTGTAGGATCGTCTGTTCATTGAGATTTAATAGTCAAAGTTTGGAGGAAGCAGGCGTTGGTTGATGAAAAACTTTGACATATATCAATTCCAGAGGAGTTCAAACTTTTGAAGAAAATATGACTAGAGGGGATCATCTGGGAGAAATACTACTTCAAATCTTAAAGTAATCCACTGAAGGAATCCAGATGAAGTTTGACTGAAGGAGAAGTTCGGAAGGAGTTTGGCTCCTATAGAAATTCGACGGAAGGACAGGTTCGGAAGGAGTTCGGCCCCTATAGGAATCTGACTGAAGGAGGGGTCCGAAAAAAGTTTGGCTTCTATAGAAATCTGACTGAAGAAGAAGTTTGGAAGGAGTTCGAATTCTGGAGGAATCTGACTGAAGAAGAAGTATAGAAGGAGTTCGGCTCCTGAAGGAATCCGTCTGAAGGAGAGGTCCAGAAGGAGTTCGGCTCTTGGAGGAATCTGTCTGAAGGAGAGGTCCGAAAGGAGTTTGGCTCCTATAGAAATTCAATTGAAGGAGTCTAGAAGGAGCTTGGCTCCCATAGAAATTTGACTGAAGGAGAAGTTTGGAAGGAGTTCGACTCCTGAAGGAATTCGTCTGAAGGATAGGTCCGAAAGGTATTCAGCTCCTGTAGGAATCCGATTGAAGGATGGGTCTGGATAGAGTTTGGCTACTGTAGAAATCCGACTGAAGAAGAAGTTCAGAAGAAGTTTGGCTCCTGGAGGAGTCCAACTGAAGGAGAAGTACGAAAGAAATTCGGCTTCTGAAGGAATCCATCTAAAGGAGAAGTACGGAAGGAGTTCGGCTCCTAGAGAAATCCATCTGAAGGAGAGGTCCGGAAGGAGTTCGACTCTTGAAGAAATCCATCTGAAGGAGATGTCCGGAAGAAGTTTGGCACCTATACAAATTCGACTGAAGGAGAAGTGCGGAAGTAGTTTGGCTTCCAGAGGAATCCGATAGAAGGAGAAGTGTGGAAGGAGTTCAGCTCATGGAGGAATCCATTTGAAGGAGAGGTCTGAAAGGAGTTTGGCCACTGGAGGGAGAATTCTCGATCGAAGCTCTTTCATGATTTTTAGTTATATTAGGCTAAGCATCAGACTGGACTTCGATAGGAGCGAGATTTATCCACAATAGGCTTAATTGGATCAAGTCCAATTGGCTTATTGGATAAGCCAAGTGCAAGAAAAAACTTGTCCTAGTTCAACTAGGACTTGTGTCAATCCAATTTCCTAATTTGATTAAAAAATTAAATTTAAATTAAATTAAATTTAATATAATTTAATTAAATTCTTAATTGGATTAGAATCTAATTTTATTTAGTTGACTTCGTTTTGATTTAATTTGGTTTGAGAAACCATGTTTGACCAAGTCATAGATGGAATCCTAGTGAGACTAGGATTACACCTTGCACCACCTTAGCCCTCCATGCCCCCATGCCTATTTTTTAGGAATTTTTTATGAAAATTTTTTTTCCCTGATCTTCTCGCATGCCTCCTCTCTCCCTCTCTTTCTCATATGGTAATTGGATGGAGGACCAAGTCAAATGTAGTAGTTTGTTTGTTTTTGGATTCTATGAGATAGAATCCTAACAAACCTAAATTCTTCCCAAAACGTGCCACCCCTTCTCCTATTATTTTCTCTCCTATTCCATGGTGAGAAAGGCTGTCTTTGTGCATGTATTCTTGCTGGATTCACCAAAAAAATCAAAGGAGGGGCGCCTAAAAATCAGAGGAGGGGCGCCCAAGAGTTGGGCGCCCCAACCTCTTGCCAAAACCTGTCCTTCCTTGTCTAGTTTTTGACATAGACAAGGACTCTTCTTTTTTTATAAATTTAGGACGTATTTTAGTCTAATTTTTTTTATGGAATATAGATCATTAAGAGAGCTTTGAGGTGTGTAAAAATTAGGAAGAGAGAACCTCTGGGCGTTGCGTTTCAATAGATACAAAACTAGGTGTCTGGATGAGAGCAAAGAGAAGAAGAAGAGGGTCTTCTTCTAGGGTTGCTATGTTCATCTCTTTTCCTCCTTCTTTCTTGGGTTTTCTGAGAGAGTCTCACATCTAAAACCTCTCCACCTTCTTCTCTTTGGAAGAATCTAAATCTAGAAGAAGGAGGTATCTGATCGATCATCAAAGAAAAATCAGCATAGTACTAGCATACTGTGCTGATTTTCTACATTAGAATTTTTGATCGTGCTCGTGGGCTCGTGTGGATGACTCCTAGAGGTTGGATGTATATGCGGCTCGTGACATCATCCTCAAGCCCAGATCAGCAAGTTAGAATATCTAACTTGCATAGGTAATGGATCTTATCTATTTATTTTATAGCTGCATTAGATGTAGTATTGTAGCATGTTGAAGAGATCAACATGTTAATATTTTCTTTATGTTTTCTAATTTTTGATTTAATATCATGCATTGATCATGTAACAAATCTTAGATCTAGGATATTTTCATGCTTATTTAAATAAATATTCAATTTATTTAAGTTTTTCACTATCCGATCTTAAAAAAGTTTCAAGATCTATCCATGAAATCTTTGATCTAGTTCTTTCAATTGGTATTAGAGCCAGGTTCTTATTACATGATTTTGTTAAGCATATTTAGATTATTTATTAGATTAGATATTATTTATAATCTAATTATTAAATTAAAAATTAAAAATTTAGATCTTTCGGACTGCTATAAGGTTATCCTACTGTAAGATTTTTTCTTTACAGTAAAAAGATTATCCTAGTACATGCTGATCTAAAATATTAATCTTAAAATTTTAGATTAAATCTAAAAAAATTTATGATCTGACTAAAAGTATTTTAATCTAATTTTAATCATCATAAATATATTAGATTTGATCTAAATTGATTTATGATTGATTGGTGTTGAAACTATTTTAATTACATGAACCTGTTTAGATTAGATCTAAAGTAGATTCATGTTTATGTTACTTGCATTTTGATTATGAATCAAACATGTAACTTGGTTGATAGAACTATGTTGTAAAAATATTTTATAATTATGAAAATTATTTTTGAAAAATCGTACCCTAACCGTCAGTCCAAAACTTAATTAAGAATTAAGAAGTTGTTTGATTAGGATCTAGAATTGTAAATTAAAGATCCTAAGACACGAATCATAACATATTAGGTTAAATGGATTAGTGGAGATTAGGTCCATTAATTGGGTTAGACCTAGGGTTAGATTAAAGAATGGACTTAATTAGAGAATTGACTAAATGTAATCAATTGTTGTCTTAGATTAGGTCAAGGATTCTTTAGATCAATTACAATAGTTGTAGTTGGTCAAGTCCATATTTTTTGTGAGACCCAAGATGGATTTGATTCTTGGTTATGAGGTCCAGCACGAACTGTTAGGTTGATCTAATTGAAACTAATTAAACCAGTTGATATCTAAGGTAAACCAGATCGATGGTCTTTAATTGACAGTCTGCTTACCTAGTCATTTCTGATGGTGTCTAAGGCAAGCTTTGGCAGACCCTCTCTCTGATTGAATTTACCTGGCCTCTTGGTGAAATTATATTTTAATCGGATCACTTGACTATTCGAGCTAACCCATGTCAGCTAGGTAAATCAATATGACTGATTTAGGTGCTCTTTGACCAGCCTATTAATGGTCTCCCTTAAGCTGACTTGGTGAAATCAGTGTGAGAATCATGATAAGCTTGTTCATCTGACCTTCCCTCTTCTTTAAAAATTAAATCTTCTAAAATTATTATATTCTTAAAATGAATTAGTTATGGTGATAACTAGATCATAGCCTCTTATTAAGTGGATGATAATGGGTCCATTAGTTGGATAATCATTGAAGGCCCATAGGCCTGGTGCTTATCCGCTAATGAAATTATCATTCATAATATGATTTCTTGGATGTGTCTCTCTAAATGATGGTCAGGTTGACCAACCATAGTTAGACTTAACCATTCATTAGTTAGATGGACCAAGTATGATCATGTTAATGGTTGGACCTAATCGAAACTTTCAGTGAAGGCCCTAGCCGACTGAAAAGATACCTGGGGTAAAATTAAATTACCAAAAATTATTTAAAAAAATAATTGGTTATGAACCTATCCTTAAATGTACATAGGTTGACCAACCATAATTGAATTGGTATGTAGTCTATGTAGATTCTAGTACCCACTAAGAAATTAGGATAATTCCTCGAATTGAAGGTAGAGGCTATCAATTTAAATAAAATAGTGAAAGAAATCTTTTGATTCAAGTTCAAAACTTTAGGTCTAATGAATCAATTATTAATTAGGCTTTTGGTTCTCCTTTATGTAGTTAAATCCAAACCATAATTGCTCCATTCACTATTAGACAGTGATTAACTTATGGGATCTAACTTCAATAATAAGTATCGAAAGTTGAATATTATTCAGCAGCACGAGTGGTTCGTGCTGGAACCTCTATGCCCAAACATAAGGTCCAAGAATAACCTAGATCAGGTAGAGTACTTTCATTATAAGAAGCAGGGGCATTGGAAGAGAAATTATCCTCAGTGTCGTGATTTCCATGATCCCAACAGGCTGAATAAGAGAGATGAGCAAGTAGTTGCTGATCAAAAATATTATATGATAACATCTTGTAATTTCTCTGTTTGTGATACTTCTACTTGAGTATTGAATACCGAAAGTCTAGTCCATATTTGCAATACGTTGCAAAGATTTTAAATTAGTAGAAGATTTGAGAATAATGTGCGATTCCTGAATGTTGGAGATGAAAGGTCTGTTCCAGTTCTAGCTATGAAAATAGTTTAACTTATTCTCAATACTAATATCATTTCTTTAAATGAATGTCATTATTATCATTCCTTTCTGATAAATATAATCTCTATTAGCCTTTTGGCCAAAGATGATTATCATTTATCCATAAAGAAAAATTATTGTGACATTATTATGAATAATGTTATAATAATGCAAGGATAATAAAGAACTTATATTTATATTTTATCACAATATGTGAGTATAATATATACTTCTAGAAAACATCCTAGATTAAATAATGTCTTTGATATCTACCTATGGCACTATAGACTAGGTCATATTAACAAGAACAAGATAAACAGGTTGACCCAAGAGAAAATCCTCGAAGTTGGTGATTGTGAATCACTTTCAACCTGTGAGTCCCATCTTCTTGAAAAAATGACCAAGTCATCTTTTACTGAAAAAGGTGAGAGAGCTACTAAGCTCTTAGGTCTAGTACATACTAATGTATGTGGACCAATGAGTATAAGTGCCAGAGGTGGATATGTCTACTTCATCACTTTCATAGATGATCTATCCAGATATGGATATATTTATCTAATGAAACATAAGTCAGATTTATTTAAAATGTTCCAAAAATTTTGAAGCAAAGTAGAAAAAATAAATTGAAAAGAGTATTAAAACTTTATGATCAGATCGAGGAGGTGAATATCTATCCAGTGAGTTCTTGACATATCTAGGAGAGAATAGAATTTTCTCATAGTAGACTCCACCTGATATACCACAGCATAATAGTATATCGAAAAGGAGAAATCGAACATTGTTAGACATGATTCGATCCATAATGGGATTTTTTAGTCTGCCTGTTTTATTTTGGGGTTATGCTCTTGAGACTGTGTTATGTATTAAACAATGTACCGAGTAAATCTATTGCAAAGACTCTATATGAGATATGGACTAGATATAGACCTACAGTCTCTCACCTATGATTTGGGATTGTCCGACCTATGTCAAACGGTTAATTATTGATAAATTTGGACCTAGGTCTGACAAATATACATTTATAGGATACCCAAAAGAGACCAAAGGATACTATTTCTATCATGCTGATGAATAAAAGATGTTCGTCAATCTTAAGGCAACTTTTTTGGAAAAGAAGTTCCTTGGTGAAGGAACTGTTACCTCTAAGATTGAACTTGATGAAGTTCAACAGGTAGAAAGACTGACACCTATAGCTGAACCTGAGTCAGATTTGATTAGATCAAATACAAAGCCTAGTGTACCTACACCATTAAGATGATTCGATAGAGTACCGTATTATCCAGATAGATACTATGATTTTTTAATCCAAGATGTTGATCCCATCGAACTCAATGAGAACGATGAGGATCCGATCACCTATATGGATGCTATGTAGAGACTTGATTTTGAGAAAAGGCTTGAGACCATGAAATTTAAAATGGAGTCCATGAAGGTCAACGATGTGTGGACATTGGTTGACCCATCCAAAGAGGTTAAACCCATTGGGTGTAAATAGGTCTTCAAAAAAAAAAAGACGTAGATGGAAAGGTGGAGACCTATAAAGTCCGTCTGGTTGCCAAGGGGTATCGTCAATATTATGATATTGACTATGATGAGACTTTTTTTTTCTGTGGCAATGCTTAAATCCATTTGGATTATGCTTGCAATTGCTGGCTATTTAGACTATGAGATCTAACAGATGGATGTGAAAATAGCTTTCCTGAATGGAGAGTTGACTGAAGATGTGTATATGATATAACCTGAGGGGTTCACATCCATAGATGAGTCCAAGGTGTGCAGGCTTCAGAAATCCATTTATGGACTGAAGCAGGCATCTCGGAGTTGAAACATGCATTTTGATAAAGTGATCAAAACGTATGGCTTCGTTAAGAAAGGAGAAAAATCCTGCATTTATAAATGGGCAAATGATCTAGTAGTAGTATTCCTTATCTTATATGTAGATGATATTCTCTTAATCGAGAATGACATTTCTGCACTGTAGAAAATAAAAGTCTAGTTGTCATCATAATTCTTCATGAAAGACTTGGGTGAAGCATCCTACATTCTAGGGATGAAGATCTATAGGGATAGATCTAAATGGATGCCTGAGTTATCCCAATCTACGTGCATAGATACTATGTGAAGAGATTCAGTATGGAGAATTTCAAAAAGGGCCATCTTTCGACAGGCCATGGAATTTCTCTCTCTAAGAAAGATTATCCGACAACTCCTGAAGAAAGAGCATATGAGTAGAGTCTCATATGCTTCGATAGTGGGATCTATCATGTACGCCATGACATGTATGAGACCAGACATGGCATACTCACTAGGAGTAGTAAGTAGATACCAGTCTGATCCTAGAGAAAATTACTAAAAAGTGGTTAAAATCATCCTTAAGTATTTGAGAAATACTAATACTACTACAAAAATGATCTATAGCAGTAGTTTTTGAAACTGCTGCCATAGGACCTACGGCAGCGGTTTTCGTTAATCGCTGCTATAAGTCAGACCTATAGCAACGATTTTTATAACCGCTGCTATAGGTCCGACTTATAGCAGCGGTTAACGAAAATCGCTGTCGTAGGTTGGATCTATAGCAGTAGTTATAAAAAATCATGGTTATAGATCGACCTATAGCAGCAATTCATTGTAACTGCTATAATAAGTCAGATCTGTAGCAGCGGTTAGTAGGAACCATTGCTATAATCTGATTTATGGCAGCGATTAATTGTAACCGCTGTCATATATATTTTTTTAAAATATTATATAATTTTAAAATTTAATATCCATCTTCATCATTCATTATCTAAATAATTATTATTAGAGTATCATCGTAAAACTTTGCCTCGATCTGATGGCCCTAGCTTCATCGATCAGAAAAATTCGATTTCGACGACCATGAATGATGATACGATAATATGATAGATGAAAATCTTTGATGGATCCAAAAATCTACAATGATAATCTCGGTGATGTTTGTAGCATACTATCAAAATTTTACTTCAATCGGATATCGTTATCTTGGTCAATTTAGTATAGGTTAGTTTCAACCATTAAATGATAAATGAATGATCAAAGGACCAAATGATGTCTGATTATGAGATATTTTTTTTTTATAAATGATTTTGGCTACTACTTTAATCATTTTTTACGATGGTTATTGGGAATAAATTCTGCTTCCATCGAAGTCTAGTCTGATGCTTAGCCTAATGCAACTGGTAATCATGAAAGTGCTTCGACCGAAAATTCTCCCTCCAGGGTCGGATTCTAGCCGAACTCCTCTAGCGGTCAAACCATAGCCAAACTCCTTTAGCAATCGAACCCCAGCCAAACTCCTCCAGCAGTCGAATCCTAGCCGAACTCCTTCAGCGGTCGAACTCCTTTCGAATTTCTCCTTTAGTCAAATTCCTCTAAGAATCAAACTCCTTTCGATCTTTTCCTTCAGTCAAATTTCTCTAGGAGCCGAATTCCTTCTGAACTTTTTCTTCCTGACTTCTCCTTCAGTTGGATTCCTTTAGGAGCCGAACTTCTTTCAGACTTCTTCTTCAGTTGGATTCCTCCAGGAGCCGAACTCCTTTCGGACTTCTCTTTCAGTCGGATTCCTCCAAGATCAAAACTCCTTCTAGACTTCTCCTTTAATTGGATTCCTCCAATAGATTACTTTCAAATTTTAGCTAGCATTCCTTCTGAATGATCTTCTCTAACCATATTCTATTTAGGAGTTTGAACTCCTCTGAAATTGATATATGTCAAAATTCTTCATCAACCAACACCTGCTTCCTCCAAACTTCAACTATTAAATCTCGACGAATGGGCACATCACGAGAGGTGACACCTCTCTCTCCATAGCAAATCCCATGCAGCTCTGAGTGGCCCACTATCGGACAGTTATGGTCGTTACTATTAGTCTGCAACAGGCGACACCCCTCTCTCCATAGTAAATCTCATGCAGTCTCGAATGGCCCACTACCGGATGGTTATGGGTGTCACTATCAGTCTGCTACAGGCGATACCTCTTTCTCTCCATAATAAATTTCACACGGCCCTGAGCGGCCCACTACCAGACGATATGGTTATCACTATCAGTCTACTACAGGTTCCATCTATAAAAAGGGATCCTCCAGATATGCTTTCTCTAAGCTCTCTTCTTCTTTCCAAAATTTTGCTAAATTCTTTCTTGAGCACTCTATTTCTGTTAGCCAAAAGAGCTGACTTGATCGTTGAAGGATCCTATCGGAGCCACCGCCACCGACTCTGGATGGAACTTCATTTTACAGATCATCGATGGTGACCTCTCCTTCCTCGACTCCAATTTGATCTGATGTCGATCAGATTCTGCACCAACAGGATTGGTGCTAGAGAAAGGGCCCTCTATTCCCTTATTCTTAAATAAGTGCTCGACAGCGATCTCTCTTCTTTCTCTCTAGAGTTCTTTCCAAAAAAAAATGCCTCCCAGGAAAGCTTCAACCCAGTGATCAATGGCCTCTGCAACCAGATCTTGTCAAGACCTATCCGCTCCTGCTTCAGCTCCAGCAACTCAAGCTCCACTTGCAGCTATGGTGGATGCAGAGTAGTTCAACCTGCTGATCCAAAAGGTTTACAATCTCATGGAGGTAGTGCAAGCCATACATTGGTAGGCCTTGATGCCAATTCGAATAGAGTAGGCTTCTTCAGAGCCCCATGATTTGGTCTGGGGATGGTCGACTTGGGCTAGCCGATCAGTGACCTTCGAAAAAGGAAAGCAGAGGATGGAGAATACTTGCTCGGACCATGACTCAATCCAAGGGGAGCCTTGCACCTGTTCCACTAGAAAATCTTGAAGATCAACGATCGTGAAGATATCCTGGATCAAAGGCTCTTGAAAATGAGCCGACGAATCGAAGAACTCCGTCATACTCTCTCCTCCTATGGTAATGATATTTGTACTAACCCTCCTTTTTCTCAAAGGATTATGTAGGAATCAATTCCACCGAACTTCAAGCTCTCACAGTTTGAGAGTTATGACAGGACCACCGATCCGATCGACCACCTGGAGGCCTTCCGAACAATGATGCTGCTCCAGGATGCATCAGATGCCATTTTGTGCCAAGCATTCCCGTCCACCCTCAAGGGAGCCGCAAGGAACTGGTACTCAGCACTTAAATCAGATATCATCTTTTTCTATGATCAAAGGAGCCATTAATTTGTGGCTCACTTCATCAACAGTCGATGTCTGCACCGAGGTTCAAATTTTCTGATAAATATCAAGAAGGAGGGAGAATTTATCTGGGCCTATGTCATCTGGTTTAATGCTGCTGCATTGGAGGTCCGAAACCTAGATCAGTCTGTCATAATGACCGCACTCAAAGACGGTCTTCAAGAGAATAATTTGTTATTCTTTCTGGAGAAGAAGTATCCCAGGGACTTTGCTGATCTGCTAGCTCGAGCTGAAGGATATGCCCAAACGGAAGAGGCCTTCAAGTTGAAGGATGAGAAAGCCATGGAAGAGCGGTAGGTGGGCAAGTCTAATAAACCTGTAGCTGATGGAGGGCTGAATGAAGCTCGACCATGCTTATGGACTCCTCTAGAGTACAAGCGAGCCTGAACTCCTTCTTGAGCTCATCGTCAAAGAAGCTTCGACAGAAGGACACGAAGAAGTTCTCCCCTCAGAAGGTTTCACAACTATGGCCCCCTTAATGCTGCAAAAATGCAAGTATTGATGGAGATCAAGGAGCAACTACCGAAGCCTAGAAGGATGCGCACTCATCCTAACAAGTGCAATCCCAGTAAATACTGTCTCTACCATCATGGCCACGGTCACTATACTGAAGAATGCATTCAGCTTCAAGACGAGATCGGAGAGCTCATCAGGAGAGGCTGGCTGGATCGATTCCTTGATGCCGACCTGATGCAAGAAAAGATGGTCGAGGGCATAGCCACAACCAGAACCACTAAGGAGGGATGAATGATAAGAAGATCGATCATCTCTCAGCATTATCAACACTATCTCTAGGAGACTTCGGTGAGAAGAGGCCAGCGGATCTAAGGGGTCGGTGAAGAGATGGAGGACTGAAGAACCCATAACCTTCACTAAAGTAGATGCACGGAGAGTACATTTTTTGTATAATGATGCGATTGTAATTTCTTTAAATATAGCAGACTATGATGTACGTCGCATCCTAGTTGATAATGAAAGTTTGGCTGACGTCTTGTCTTATGATGCTTTCTCCAAAATGTCGATATCCAATAGTCAGCTAGGATCAATAAACTCCCCACTATTAGGCTTCGTTGGTGCTGTAGTGTTAGATATATGTGCCCTAGAAGCTAGAATTGGCTGACACTTGTAATACACTTCTAGGGACAAAATTATAATTTTGACTAAAATCAATAAATGGATTATTTTCTATCACATATGTATATTTAGTGTCGGTGATACATCCTTTGAGTTAATGGTAATGATAATTCATATTTTCAAGAGTTAAAAATTTAAGACATGAATAATCATTATTAACTCATAAATTGCTCCTGACCACAGGATCATCACGAGGATGGTGATTGATTCGGAAGGTTGGTGTACAATCGCTTCTCTTTAGTAGATGAGTCTTGAGTCTACGGTGTGAAGACATCGGAGCGAGAGTACAGGTACTCGTTAGAGAACGAGGGCACTGAGCGTGACCACCTCGAGTAGTCATTAGGGAGTCTACCTTCTCGTCAATGACTGACTCGATGCTGCAGTAGTGTGTCTGGTTCTTTGACCTGAGATGCATCGGCAGTTCACCTTGAGGGTGTTATAGTTTGACTACACCATTACTCGGTCTCCTAGCCATATGGAACCCTGAGGTGTATGTTGGCTATGACATGTTCATTGTAGGAACTGGATTGCATCAAGATGGAATCTATCTACCTCGGTGGTAGAGGAGTAGCCCTATGATGATCATGAGAATCAAGTCCAGAAATCCATGGCCATGGTAGAGTGAAATAATAGAAAGAGTTTCTATTTAGATTTTCACATTGGACTCGAATCGAATGATTACATCATATGACAGAGACTAGGGTTTGACGAGTTCACCTTAACCCTAATCTGATCGGGGCTCAAGATAGAAGAACTGAATCACACAGGTAGCTGCACCAAGAGATTCGCATTCAGCTCTGATGGGTTGCCACCATATACTGCTAGGTATCATTGGTGGATTTTGGGAGCAATTAGAATGATTTAGATGATCGATCATTCTAGCTGTTCGAATCAGAAGAGTTCTGATCCATCGAAAGGAGTTTCGATGATGTCGATGATAGAGATCATGACATATCCCATTACCATACAGAACTGAACCTAACTGGGTCACACAAACAAGGGTTTGAATCTGGTGATCATCAATTGAACTGATCTAGTTCAATTGATCTAAATGAGATTCAATTAGGTTCAAGGAAATCGTGCTAGCACTCGATTGAACCTAACGTTCTTCTTTTGCTATCATAAATAAGTTGTCCTGTCTGAGCCAAAGGAGTTTGTACTCAAACAGAGGCCTTCATATGGTCTGACAGGAGGTTGTCCAAGTTAGAAAAGGTTGTCTTATTTGTAAGACACTATCTACCATTTTTTGGTCACCTGCCATTTCTTGTTCTTTGACTTTGGTCAAAAGTCTACCTTTGACTGGTCAAACGTTGACCGTTGATACTTTGACTTTTGACCACATGTCATGCACCTATTGAAGAGCTGGTGGGGGCCTATCCCCCTGCCAGAACCTAGCAAGGAGAAGGGCGCATGCCACCCTAGGCGTGTGCCCAAGTTGGAGGCGCCTAGGAGTCCTTGTTGGACAAGGACTCCATCTCCTTTTTGGATTCCAATTAGAGTTCTTCTAAGAACCAACTTTGACTGATCTTAGGCACCCTCTAAGGAGAAATCCAGGGGTCTCTATTCCCACCAATCAAATTTAGATCTGATTTCATAAAGGATTGTGATTGGTTGGGAGGAAGAGGAGTTGGATCACGCTTAGTCTATAAATAAGACCCTGCGCCCAACTCAGATTAAGAGAAGCAATTCAATTGAGAAACCCCACGCCCCAAGGCTGCCTCTCCCCTCCTTCTCCATGCCATAGTCTCTTCTCCCCTTGCTCTCCACGTCCAAAAGGGGTTTTGGACCCTGGTTGGTGTGATTCAGATCAAAGAAAGGCGATCAAAATAAGAAGGCTGCGCTGCTGCAAAGGATGACTGCTCATCTTCAAAAGAGTTTTGAAAATCCTCCAGATCAGATCTAGATCTGATTTTTGGAGGTGTGATAGAGAAGAAGAGGATCTCCAGATCCAATCCGAGTGGATACCGGTAGAGGCCAGACGCTTGCGTGGCTAAGATCCAGAACCTTCCGCTACAAACAGGATCATCAATAGGGTAATAGGATTACCCAGATCAGATAAATTAAATTTGATTTAATTTATCTTTTTAATTTTATTTTATTAAAATAATAAGAATCAAATCTGAAACATATCAAGATCTAATTGGAATCAAGAGAAAAAATTTTGAAATATATCTCTTGATCTGATCAGATCTGAGTGAACCTAGACCGAAAAATCAGGATTTCCCTTCATGTAGTACTAGTTGAAGGTGTAATGACTCTAGCTATGACCGCAGGGCAATATCCAAAATAATCCAGAGCGTAGGTGGATTTTTTGGTAGTAAAGGCTCTCTCTGCTTACAATGCAATTCTCGACCGACCTGGTCTAAATGAACTTCAGACGGTGGTGTCAACTTATTATATGAAGATGAAGTTTTCGACAAGTTTTGGGATCAGAGAAGTTAGGAAAGATCAAACTTTGGCAAGGCACTGCTACTCAATTAGCCTGCAAAAGGAAGAACGATCCGACCCTTGTCCCGTTGATGGCCTAAATGTCTACGATGACCTTGTCGAAGAATAGGACGAGCCCATAGAAGATCTGGTGACCATCCCCTGAATGATGGAAGCATAGAGCATACGGTGCAAATTGGCTCCAATCTGAAAGATGAAGTTCGAGAACAACTCTTCGCCTTCTTACGAAGGAATGTCGACGTCTTCACCTAGGTTCCAACGGATATGTCTAGGATTGACGTCGAGGTTATGGAACATCAGCTGGCCGTTGATCCCAAGCGTTGACCAGTGAAAGAAAGAGTTCGAGGCCATGCACCAAAAAGGTAGAAGATAATAGCAGAAGAAGTCGACAAGCTTCTCAATGCCGAATTTATCCAAGAAGTCAGCTATCCGACTTGGGTCTCTAACATGGTCGTGATCAAGAAAATCAACGGCAAGTGGAGGATGTGCATCGACTTTAAGAAGCTTAACAAGACCTACCCAAAAGATAGCTATTCTTTGCCTAGAATCGATTAACTGGTGGATGCGACTTCAGGCTACGAGCTCCTCACCTTGATGGATGCCTTCTCTGGCTACAAGTAAATTTGGATGGCATCGAAGGACGAGGAGAAGATTGCTTTTATTACTAACCGTGGCCTTTACTGTTATAGGGTCATGTCCTTCAGGCTTAAAAAAGTAGGCGCGACTTATCAATGCTTGGTCAATAAAATCTTTTAGGAGCAGATCGACCGTAATATGGAGGTTTATGTCGACGACATGCTGGTCAAAAGCTGAGAGGTTGTCAATCATGTCATCGACCTTGAAGAGGGTTTCGATGCACTTAGAAAATATAAGATGAAGCTGAACCCAACCAAATGCGCCTTTGGAGTAGCTTTAAAAAAATTTTTGGGATTCATGGTTTCGAGATGAGGGATCGAGGCCAACTCGGAGAAAATTTGAGCTATCCAGGAGATGATCTTTTTGAAGTCCATCAAGAAAGTTCAGTGCCTGATAAGAAAGGTGGCATATTTGAGTCGTTTTGTCTCAAGATCGACTGAACGCTGCATGCCCTTCTTCCAAATCCTCAGAAAATCGAAAGATTTTCATTGGACTCAAGAATGCCAAAAGGCATTCGACGAGCTCAAGAACTACCTCAGCTCGCCCCTACTAGCCAAATTCGAATCCAAAGAGGAGCTGTTTCTCTACCTCGCGGTCTTTCCTACAGCGCTAGCAGCAGTCCTGATCAAAGAAGAGGTGAAAGTATAGCGACCAGTCTACTACATAAGCTAGATCCTAAGGGATGCCAAAATCAGGTATACAAAGATGGAAAATTTGGCTTATGCTCTTTTGATTGCAGCAAGAAGACTTCGATCTTACTTCTAAAGACATGCTATAATGCTCCTTACTGACCAACCGATCAAAGCAATCCTTCATCAAATGGATGCTTCCAGAAGAATTGGAAAATGGGCCATTGAATTAACAAAGTTCGATATCAACTATCGATCTTATCCAGTAAACAAGGCTCAGACACTGGCCGACTTCACAGTTGAATGTACCATTCCAGATGAAGTCGAGCTTGAACAAAGTGAGATCGATATCCCATGGTTGCCATCGAGCCTCTCCGAAGAAAGTGCCGACCTTCCCAAAGATTTTTAGGCCCTGTACATAGATGGTTCATCCAACTCCGCTGGAGTAGGTATGGGGTTAGTCTTAGTTAACTTCGAGAGAGTCATCATCGAGTATGCGCTATGCTTTGAATTTTTTATAATTAATAATGGGGTCGAATATAAAGTGCTGATCATCGAATTAAAAATAGTAAGAAAGTTAAAAGTAGATTGACTTCAAATCTATTGTGATTCTCAATTGATGGTCGGCCAAGTTAGTCATAGGTATGAAGCACGGAAGGAAAGTATGATGAAATACCTCAAAAAAGTAAAGAATTTGACTTCGATCTTCGATCGTTTTTGGCATTCAATAGATTTCAAGGGCAGAAAATATAAGAGCCAACCTCCTCTCTAAATTGGCTACTTCAGCCCCAACCGAACTGTCCAAAAAAGTATTTTTTGAAACTCTAAAATGCCTAAGCTCAGAGGAATCGTGGTTCGTTATGCAGACGGAGCTCGAGCCGAGCTAGATTGATCCATTAGTTGCCATCTTAAAGAGAAAGTTCTTCCTCGTGATCCGAAAGAAGCTTGAAAACTCAGGAATCAAGCCTTCCGGTACGTTTTATAATGAGGACAAATTGTATAAGAGGTCGTATTCGCTACCGCCGCTGAAATATCTCCAACCTTTAAAGGCCAACTTCATATTATGGAAAGTGCGTGAGAAAATTTATGAAAGTCATGTAGAAGCCAGGTTTCTGTCATAAAAACTACTTCGATAAGGATACTATTGGCTGATCTTATACCATGATTCTATGTAGTATATTAAGAAATATGACCACTGTCAAAAAAATGCAAACATACAAAGACAACCGACCTCCGAGCTTACTCCACTAAGCGCACCTTGGCCATTTGCACAGTGAAAAATGGATATAATTGATCCTTTTTCAACGGCATCTGAACAACGGAAGTTTCTCTTAGTCATGATCGACTACTTCACCAAATGGATCGAAGCCGAACTCCTAGCAAAAATTATCAAGACCAACGTACAGAACTTCATCTGAAAGTCAATCATCTATCGGTTCGGTGTGCCCCAAACTCTCATAATAGATAATGGATGATAGTTCGTTGCGTCGAGGTTCGCTGAGTTCCATGAAGATCTAAATATTTTCCATCACTTCACGTCGGTAGCTCACCCACAGGCAAATGGAGAAGCTGATATGACCAATCGGATCCTATTGCAAGGCATCAAAACAAGACTTGACAGAGTAAGGGGGGCCTGGGTGGCGAACTCTACTACGTCCTCTGGGCGTACCAAACTACTCAAAGGCTACCGACTGAAGAAAGACTATTCATCTTGGCTTATAAAATGGAGGTAGTCATCCCAATCGAGCTTAAGCTTCCATCAGTATGGATCGTGGCCTTCAATGAGCAGCATAACTCATAGGACCTCAGAGTCAACCTCGATCTGTTGGAAGAAAAAAAAAAGAAGCCTAGGTTTGGATGGCGGCGTACAGGCGAAGGGTGTTCTGATACTATAACTTCAGAGTCAGAGGTAAAATATTTAGAGTGAAAAACTTAGTGCTTCGATGAGCCACCATCTCTCAGTCTTAGAGCCAAAGGAAGCTTGCCCCGAATTGAAAAAGTTTGTATGAAATAGAGGAGGTTATCCGGCCTGAAACTTATCATCTGAAGGAGCTCGAAGGAACAATGCTCACACGATCTTGGAATTCATAAAATCTGAGGATGTACTACCAATAATTTTTCTTCAATAGAACTCCTCCATTTCAATATTATAATTTTTTGGTGCAAAAACTATGTGATGATAGGGAAGAAGTAATTAATAGTGGCCATGTTAGGAACAGGAGAAGAACCTCATCCTAACATGAGCAAGTCGAAGGTCTCGTTGATTTTAGATGAGATGAGGGGAGAGATCCTGACAATAGCCCTTATGTGCCCCTACAGTCCGTTCGAAATAGGAGGAGAATCTCATCCTAACGTGAGCAAAGTTGAAGGCCTCATTCATTTTAGATGAGATGAGGGGAGAGGCCCAGACAACGGCCCTTATGCGTCCCTACAGCCTGTTAAAAATAGGAGGAGAACCTCATACTAACGTGAGCAAAGTCGAAGGCCTCATTCATTTTAGATGAGATGAGGGGAGAGATCCTGACAATGGTCCCTATGTGCCCCTACAGTCCGTTAGGTAAAGAAGGAGAACCTCATCCTAACGTGAGCAAAGTCGAAGGTCTCATTCATTTGAGACGAGGTGAGAGGAGAGGCTCCGACAATGATCTTAATGTGCCCCTACAGCTTGTTAGGAATAGGAGGAGAACCTTATCCTAACATGAGCAAAAGTCGGAATCTCGTAGACCAAAGATGTGGAGAAGGAAGAAGCTTAGTAGAGAATCCTTATACGTATTTTTCGATGATAATCTGACTATGTCAAATGTGAAAGGCAGAATCTTATCCTGGTTTGCAAGAGAGGTCCTAATTCAACATCCTCAATGAGCTCGGCATCCGTAACAAGCGACATGCGTAGAAACCCGAGATAGGAAATAAGATCTCCTTTAACCTTGACTGAAGATAAGATTGCCCCCGAGCTTCAACATCAATAGAAGATAAAATCTTTTTCAATCTCGACTAGAGATAAGATCTCCTCCGAGCTTTAACGTCAACGTCAATAAGAGATAAGATCTCCTTCAACCTCGGCTGGAGATAAGATCTCCTCTGAGCTTCAACTTCAATGTCAATGTCAATAGGAGATAAGATCTCTTTCAACCTTGGTAGGAGATAAGATCTCCTCCGAGCTTCAACGTCAATGTCAATAGGAGATAAGATCTCCTTCAACCTTGGCTGGAGATAAGATCTCCCCCGAGCTTCAACTTCAACATCAATAGGAGATAAGATCTTTTTCAACCTCGACTGACGATAAGATCTTTCCCGAGCTTTAACTCCAACATGAATAGGAGATAAGATCTCCTTCAATCTTGGCTGAAGATAAGATCTCCTCCGAGCTTCAACATCAACCTCAATAGGAGATAAGATCTCCTTCAACCTCGGTTGGAGATAAGATCTCCCTTGAGCTCTAATCCTTCAATAGGAGATAAGATCTCCTTCAACTATGGCTGGAGATGAGATCTCCTTCGAGCTTCAACATCAACGTCAACAGGAGATAAGAACTCCTTCAACCTCGGCTGGAGATAAGATCTCCCCCAAGCTTCAATCCTTCAATAGGAGATAAGATCTCTTTTTAACCTCAACCGAAGATAAGATTTTTCTCGAGCTTCAACGTCAATGTCTACAGGAGATAAGATCTCCTTCAACCTTGGTTGGAGATAAGATCTCCCTCGAGCTTTAACTTCAATGTCAATAGGAGATAAGATCTTCTTCAACCTCGACTGGAGATAAGATCTTCCCCAAGCTTTCAACGTCAACCTCAATAAGAGATAAGATCTCCTTCAATCTTGACTGAAAATAAGATCTCCCCCAAGCTCCAACCCTTCAATAGGAGATAAGATCTTCTTCAATCTCGGCTGGAGATAAGATCTCTCCCAAGCTTCAATGTCAATGTCAATAGGAGATAAGATCTTCTTCAACCTTGGTTGGAGATAAGATCTCTTTCAAGCTTCAACATCAACTTCAATAGGAGATAAGATCTCCTTCAACCTCGACTAGAGATAAGATCTCCTTCGAGCTTCAATCCTTCAACAAGAGATAAGATCTCCTTCAACCTCGACTAGAGATAAGATCTTTTTCAAGCTTCAACATCAACGTCAATAGGAGATAAGATCTCCTTCAACATCGACTGGAGATAAGATCTCCTCTGAACTCCAACCCTTCAATAGGAGATAAGATCTTCTTCAACCTCGGTTGGAGATAAGATCTCCCCCGAGCTTCAACGTCAATGTCAATAGGAGATAAGATTTTTTTCAACCTCGACTAGAGATAAGATCTTCTCTGAGCTTCAACTTCAATGTCAATAGGAGATAAGATTTTCTTCAATCTCGATTGGAGATAAGATCTCTCCTAAGCTTCAATGTCAATGTCAATAGGAGATAAGATCTCCTTCAACCTTGGGTGGAGATAAGATCTCCCCCAAGCTTTAATGTCAATTTCAACAGAAGATAAGATTTTCTTCAATCTCGACTGAAGATAAGATCTCTTCCGAACTTCTAGGAGCTTCAACCTCAACAGAAGATAAGATCTCCTTCAATCTCGGTAGGAGGTAAGATCTTTCTCGAGTTTTAACCTGGATGAATGCAGAGCCCAAAAAAGAACTTTGGCAGTCATCTTTTTTATACCCCATTTCTTTGAATTTCGAACTTGAGAGTAGGAGACTATTATTGGTGATAAATTTTGCTCCCATCGAAGTTCAGTCTGATGCTTAGCCTAATGCAACTAGTAATCACGAAAGAGCTTCGATCGAGAATCTCCCTTCAGTGGTCGGACTCCAGCCAAACTCCTTTAGCGATCGAACCTTAGCCAAACTCCTTTAGCGATCGAACCTCAGTCGAACTCCTCCAACGTCGAACCCCAGTCGAACTCCATCAGCGGTCAAACCCTAGCCAAACTCCTTTCAAATTTCTTCTTTAGTTAAATTTCTCCAAGAGCCAAACTCCTTCCGAACTTCTCCTTCAATCAAATTTATCCAGGAGCCAAACTTCTTCTGGACTTCTTCTTCTAGATTTTTCCTTCAGTTGAATTTCTTCAGGAGCCAAACTCCTTTCGGACTTCTCCTTCAGTTGGATTCTTCTAGGAGCCGAACTTCTTTCGAACTTTTCTTTCAGTCGGATTTCTTCAGGAGCTAAACTTCTTTCAAACTTTTTCTTCAATCGAATTCCTCCAGTGGATTACTTTCAAATTTTAGCTAGCATTTATTCTGGATGATCCCCTCTAGCCGTATTTTCTTTAGGAGTTTGAACTCCTCTAGAATTGATATATGTCAAAGTTCTCTATCAACCAACACCTGCTTCCTTCGAACTTCGACTATTAAATCTTGATGAATGGGCACATCACGAGAGGAAACATCTCTCTCTCCATAGTAAATCCCACATAGTCCCGAGCGATCCACTACCGGATGGTTATGACTGTCACTATCAATCTACGACAAGTGACATCCCTCTCTCCATAGCAAATCCCATGCGATTTTGAGTGGCCTACTATCAGATGATTATGGCTGTCACTATCAATTTGCTATAGGTGATACTTCTTCCTCTCCATAACAAACCCCATCCGACCCCAAGCGGCCCACTATCGAATGGTATTACTGTCACTATCAGTCCGCTGCAGGCTTCATTTATAAAAAGAAATTCTCTAAATATGCTTTCTCTAAGCTCTCTTCTTCTTTCTAAAAATTAGCTGAACTCTTTTCTGAGCACTCCATTTCTATTGATCAGAAGAGCTAACTTGATCGTCGGAGGATCCTACCAGATCCACCACCACCGACTCTGGATGAAATTTCATTTTATAGGTCACCGACGGCGACCTCTCCTTCCTCGACTCCAGCTCAATCCGACATCGATCAGATTCTGCACCAATAGTGGTGATTATAAAATTCAACTTGTGAGATGAAGAATGATCTAAAACTATACATCTTCTGATAACCATTCTGAAACTTCACTAATTGTTATGCTCGTACTTTTGCAATATTTGCTTAACATGAACAGTTTATACGAAAATAATTTTAATTTTATTATCATCACCATATAAAATATTTAAAATTATAATAAAAATTATTTAAATAAAAAATTATCTCATAATTAAATATCGTTTAATTCTTTGATCGCTTGTTTCTAATTTAACGGTCTAAATAATTTCATACTAAATTGACCATGATAACGATATCCGATTGAAGTGAAACTTTGATAATATACTACAAACATCATTAAGATCATCATTATAAGATTTTGGATCCATCAAAAATCTCCATCTATTAGATCATTGCATCATCATTTATGATCATCGAAATCAAATTTTTTTGATCGATGAAGCTAGGGCCATCGAATCAAGACGTTCTTTTGCGATGACACTCTAATAATAATTATTTAGATAATGAACCATGAAGATAAGCATTAAATTTTAAAATTATATAATTATTAGATATATGTGCCCTAGAAGTCAGAATTGGCTGACACTTGTAATACACTTCTAGGGGCAAAATTATAATTTTGACTATAATAAATAAAATAAATTATTTTCTATCACATATGTATATTTAGTGTCTGTGATACATCTTTTGAGTTAATGATAATGATAATTCATATTTTCAAGAGTTAAAAATTTAAGACATGATAATCATTATTAACTCATAAAATGCTCCCGACCATAAGATCATCACAAGGATGGTGATTGATCCGAAAGGTTGGTGTACGATCGCTTCTCTTTAGTAGATGAGTCTTGAGTCTACGGTGTGGAGACATCAGAGCGAGAGTATAGGTACTCGTTAGAGAATGAGGGCACTGAGCGTGACCACCTCGAGTAGTCATTAGGAAGTCTACCTTCTCGTCAATGACTGACTCGATGCTGCAGTAGTGTGTCTGGTTCTTTGATCCTAAGGTGCATCGGATAGTTCACCTTGAGGGTGTTATAGTTTGACTACACCATTACTCGATCTCCTAGCCATACGAAATCCTGAGGTGTATATTGGCTATAGCATGTTCATTGTAGGAACTGGATTGCATCAAGATGGAATCTATCTACCTCGATGGTAGAGGAGCAGCCCTATGATGATCATGAGAATCAAGTCCAGAAGCCCATGGCCATGGCAGAGTGAAATAATAGAAAGAGTTTCTATTTAGCTTTTCACATCGGACCTGAATCGAATGATTACATCATATGACAGAAACTAGGGTTTGACGAGTTTACCTTAACCCTAATCTGATCGGGGCTCAAGATAGAAGAACTTAATCACACAGGTAGCTGCACCAAGAGGTTCGTATTCAGCTCTGATGGGTTGCCACCATATACTGCTAGGTATCACTGGTGGATTTTGAGAGCAATTAGAATGATTTAGATGATCGATCATTCTAACTATTCGAATCAGAAGAGTTCTGATCCATCGAAAAGAGTTTCGATGATGTCGATGATAGAGATCATGACATATCCCATTACCATACAGAACTGAACCTAACTGGGTCACACAAATAAGGGTTTGAATCTGGTGATCATCAATTGAACTGATCCAATTTAATTGATCTAAATGAGATTCAATTAGGTTCAAAAAAATCGTGCTAGCACTCGATTGAACCTAACATTCTTCTTTTACTATCATAAATAAGTTGTCTTGATTGAGCCAAAGGAGTTTGTGCTCGATCAAAGACCTTCATTTGATCTGACTGGAGCTTGTCCAAGTTAAAAAAGGTTGTCTCATTTTGTAAGACATTATCTGCCATTTCTCATCCTTTGACTTTGGTCAAAAATTGACCTTTGACTGGTCAAATGTTGACCATTGATACTTTAACTTCTGTCCACGTGTCATGCACCTATTGGAGAGCTGGTGAGGGCTTATCCCCCTACCAGAACCTAGCAAAGAGGAGGGTGCATGCCACCCTTGGCATATGCCCAAGCTGGAGGCGCCCAGGAGTCCCTGTTGGACAGGGACTCCATCTTCTTTTTGGATTTCGATTAGAGTTCTCCTAAGAATCAAGTTTGACTGATCTTAGGCACCATCTAAGGAGAAATCTAAGAAACTCTATTCCCATCAATCAGATCTAGATCTGATTTCATAAAGAGTTATAATTGGTTGGGAAGAAGAGGAGTTGGATCATGCATAGTCTATAAATAAGACCCTGTGCCCAACCCAAAGAGTATTGGAGAAAAAAATCCCCATGCCTAAGGCTACCTCTCTCCTCCTCCTCTATGCCAAGCCCACCTTCTCCTTGTCCTCTCCATGCCCAAAGGAGTTTGGGACCTTAGTTGATGCAATCTAGATGAGAGAAAGACGACAGAAAGCTAGAAGGCTACGCTGTTGCAAAGGACAACTGCTGATCTTCGAAAGATATTTTGAAGATCCTCCAGATCTGATTTTTGAAAATATGATAGAGAAGAAGAGGATCTCTAGATCCAACCCAAGTGGATACCGATAGAGGCCAGGCACTTACATGGCTAGATCCAGAATATTTCGCTACTTATAGGATCATCAATGGATAATAGGATTATCCACTTCAAGATAAATTTAATTTAATTTAATTTATTCAAATTTATTTTAATTGTTAAAATAATAAGAATTAGATCTAAAATATCTTAGATCTAATCTAGATTAAAAAAAAAAATTTAAAATATATCTATCGATCCGATCAGATCTAAATGAACTTGATCCGAAAAATCAGGATCTTTCCTTAAATGGTATCAAAGTCAAGGTTCTAAAGTATTTAGATCTGATTTTAAATTTATTTTAATTAAAAAATAAATAATTTTAGATGTCACATAAGATGTGATCAGATCTAAAATCAAAAAAATTAAAATTAAATGATTTGGATCTAAGATTAGAAAATATGCATGACTAGTTCTAAAATAGAATAGTTCTATAGAATAGTCTTGCATATTTTTAATTTAATTTAATTAAATCATATTTTAGATCTATTTATTTACTATTTTTTAGTATTATAATTATTATAATAACATCTAAAAAATAGCAAATAAAAATTATTTAATTTTAAACATCATATGAGATATGATTGATGCATGTCTAGACTAGTTGTAGAATAGTTCTACATAGTTGTCTAGATTAGAATTTATTTTGATTAGATCAATTTAAATCTAATTTTTTAAATTATTATGAGATAATTTAGATCTGAAAATATGCATGATTCGATACATGAGATGTATGCAAAATATGCCATGATTAGATCTAATTTGTATATGAGATATATGATATAGATCTAAAACTATTTTGTAGTATTGCATGTTCCTGATTAAGGCGTTCCTCTTGGCCGTCCGATCATAAGAATGAAGAAGGATTTAAAGGCCCTCTCTTCCCATTCGATGGGGTGTTCTTATGACGTGTAGGGGTGCTGCGCATGTTCGTCCTTAATCAGAAATCCAAAACTTACTTTCTGCAAAATCCTAGATCCTGAAATCCTAGGATTTATTGTGCATATTTTATTTATGAACCCTACTTAATTAAAAATTAAGATTATGAAATATTAATTAGGTCTAAAATTGAGAATTTTAGATCTAAGACATATTCATAATACTGGGTTCGGGCTTGGGTAGCTCAATTAGGTCTAAGCGGTTGATCAAACCGAATCAAGAGTTGGTTAGATGGGATCAACAATGCTTAAATTGACCAGCCTAATAGGATTAAGTCTGGGTCAAGATCGAGTCACGATCAAGCAAGACCTAATTAGGCTCAGAGGTTAGAGTCTGGATTGTAGGCTAACCCAATTGGTTCTGGCTCAACAATTTGGTGTCTAAGGTAAGTTTGGCACATACGACCGACTGGTTTTTAATTGGAAGCTACTCGACCTGAATGCATTCTTGTACGAGTTAATGGCATATTCCTTCCACCGGTCTCACTTACCTGGCCATATCTGTTGACACAGTTCTGATCTGAGGTGGTCAATAATCCGAGCTAACCCATGCCACTAGGTTAGTCATAATTGTTATGACTATGCCAAGTCTAGTTTAATGAGACCTGAATCAATTCTCCCTAAGAAAAGATTAAGTCTGAGGTCTTCCACCATTGTAGATGTGCGGGCCCTTCCCGGGGTTGATTGTTCTCGGCTGGATACAGTGGCTCAGTTGCACCGGGAAGATGCAACCATGTCTATTAGGCATTGGATGCTATGGGCTGGAGGATGAGTTGGGCTCAATATTTCGGATACGGTGAGAGACTCAATTAGGAACCCAGTCTATGCAAATGGTGGGTCTGACTTAACTAAGGAGTGGATCAATATTTCGGATACGGTGAGATTCATGAATTAGAGACCAAGTTTGGGTGCACCATGATTAGAGAATCATTGAACAAGAGTTGTTCACTCATTGGCTAACCCATCACCAATAACTGTTAGGTGAGGTGATGAGTCAGTTGGTGAGACCGCACCACCCACTAGAAATCATTAATCGTGGAGATTTTCGCATCTCTACAGAGGGAGTGTAGGGATCCGAGAAAATAGTGGGAGCTAATTTGTTTAAAAATAAAATTCCTAAATAAATTGGTCAAGTCAAAATTACAGTATCTAACTAGAATCTTTGACTCTCTACAGAAAAATGTCTGCGTCCAACCCATTGGCACGTATCCTAGGACACACATAGACTGACTGGACCCAATTATAAAGATTGGCTCAGGAACTACAAAATTAGTTTTGGGTTCCGAGAAGTTAACCCATGTTTTGGACCAGGACCCTCCCACCTTACCAGCTCCATCCATCCACTTGAACAGAGAGCGTCTCTGGAAAAATGGATAGACGAAGATAATAAGGCCAGATATTACATGTTGGGCTCGATGTCTGATGAGCTCCAGCGCCAACATGAAGATATCGGGACTGCTCGCCAAATGTTGGCTCACCTGCAGGAGATGTTTGGTGAACAGAGTCGCGCAGCCAAATATCAAGTCACGAAATGACTTTTTAAGGCTAAGATGCGTGATGGGCAGTCAGTCCAAGATCACTGTCTGACAATGATCAAGGACATGGAAGAGCTTGAGAAGCTCGGTGTGAAGTTGGACTTGGACCTGCAGAACGATATTATTCTGCAATCCTTGACTGATGCATATGGGCAAT
Source organism: Cocos nucifera (assembly GCA_006176705.1). Lineage (NCBI taxonomy): Eukaryota > Viridiplantae > Streptophyta > Magnoliopsida > Arecales > Arecaceae > Cocos > Cocos nucifera. The sequence continues at coordinate 642,180 of QRFJ01000995.1, forward strand.
TCATCATGAATTACCACATGCATAAACTTCAAAATTCCTTGGCCGAGTTAATGAATATGCTGGTTACCGCTGAGCTTTCTATGAAAGGTTCTAAAGGCTCAGTTCTTGCTATGGAACGGACTTCTTCCAAAAGAAAGTCTTATGGAAAGAAAAAGAAGTCTGTGAAAAAGCAAAAGGTGGAAGGATCAAAGAAGAAGAAGGCAGAGCCGAAGAAAAAGGTCGATGGCAAAGGAAAGTGTTTCCATTGCAACAGCGACGGCCATTGGAAGCGGAACTGCCCTACTTACCTGGCCACCCTGAAGAACAAGAAGGAAGGTCCTTCTGGAGGTATGCTCGTTATTGAGTCTAACCTTACGGTTTCTTCTGCATCCAGTTGGGTGCTTGACTCTGGTTCTAGTGCTCATCTGTGCACTTCCATGCAGGGTCTTGAGGATAGCAGGAGGCTGAGGGATGGAGACATGATCCTACGCATCGGTAATGGAGCAAGAGTTGCTGCAGTAGCCGTGGGAACATACCCTCTTCGATTACCATCTGGTTTAGACTTAGTTTTGAAAAGACTGTTATTATGTGCCTGCAGCTAGCAGGAATTTGATTTCTGTTTCATGCTTAGCACAAGAAGGTTATGTGATCACCTTCTTTAAGGACCATTGTAACATTCTTTATGAAAGAAATAAAATTGCAAATGGTTTCCTTATTAATGGTCTTTATCAGCTACATATTGATGTACCTATTTTAACTATCGAGCAAAACGTGAATGCCAAACGACCTAGGGATAGTCCAAACGACAGATATCTATGGCACCTTGAGATTATGGTCATATAGCAGAAGATAGGATCAACAAATTGGAGAAAAATGGGCTATTGAGTCCATTGACTTTTGAGTCATATCCAACTTGTGAATCTTGTCTTCAAGGCAAAATGACTAAACTCCCTTTTGTTGGACATGGGGAGAGGGCCACAGATCTCCTTGCCCTAGTACATACTGATGTGTGCGGCCCATTTGATGTGCCGGCTAGAGGCAATTTTGTCTACTTCATTACCTTTACCGATGATCTGTCTAGGTATGGGTATGTGTATCTTATGAGACACAAGTCTGAAGCTTTTGAAAAGTTCAAAGAATTCAGACATGAAGTAGAAAAACAAACTGGAAAACCCATTAAGGTTCTTCGATCAGATCGAGGAGGTGAATACCTTAGCCGGGAATTCCTAGACTATCTTAAGGAAAATGGCATAGTCTCTCAATGGACTCCACCAGGAACACCTCAACTCAACGGGGTTTCAGAATGGAGAAATCGGACTCTATTGGATATGGTTCGATCCATGATGAGCTTCACAGACCTCCCTGATTTTCTTTGGGGACACTTCATTGTTAACTTCAATCTATCTACTGAATAGGGTTCCCTCTAAAACCGTTCCTACCACACCGTATGAGATATGGCACGGTAAGAAACCAAGTCTGAGTCATCTCAGAATTTGGGGTTGTCCGGCTCATGTCAAAAGACAACAAGCGGACAAGTTAGAGTTTAGGTCCTTTAGAGCTCGATTCATAGGATATCCTAAAGAGTCATTAGGATACTATTTCTACATTCCAGAAGACCACAATGTGATTGTGAGTCGACATGCCATCTTTCTTGAAAAATAGTTTATTCAAGATAGCGGCATTGGAAAGCAGATTAAGCTTGATGAGAAAGTCTCACAAGTACAACGAGCTAAGGACCAATTGGAACCAAATCAGGTTGAGCCAATAAGAACACTACCTCCTCCACCTCGTAGATCGGAAAGAGTTTTCCCATCCCCCTGAAAGATACTTAGGTATTATTTCAGAGGAAGTAGAGAAAATGTTTCTCATAGGTAATGGTGCTCATGGTGATGATCCCAAAACCTACAACGAGGCGATATCAGATATCGACTCCGAGAAATGGCTAGAGGCAATGCAGTCAGAAATTGACTCGATGCACTCAAACCAAGTCTGGACCTTGGTAGATCCACCAGAAGGTATAGTACCTATTGGGTGTAAATGGATCTTCAAGAGAAAGATTGGTGCAGATGGGAATGTGGAGACATTCAAGGCTAGACTAGTGGCAAAAGGTTATAGTCAACGCGAAGGCATTGACTATCAGGATACCTTTTCCCCAGTGGCTATGCTAAAATCCATCCGCACATTGCTTGCCATTGCAGCCTATTTCGATTATGAAATATGGCAAATGGACGTGAAAACGGCATTCCTAAATGGATATCTTGAGGAAGATATCTATATGGAACAGCCGCTAGGTTTCACATCCAGTGATACTGATCACAAGGTTTGCAAGCTGCAAAGGTCCATATATGGACTTAAGCAAGCATCTCGGAGCTGGAACACTCGTTTCAATGATGTGATCAAAAAGTTTGGTTTCATCAAAAATGAAGAGGAACCATGTGTTTTCAAAAAGGTCAGTGGGAGCGCTGTTGTCTTCCTCGTATTGTACGTGGATGACATCCTCCTTATTGGGAATGATATTCCCATGTTGACGATCAGTCAAAATGTGGTTGTCCAAGGAATTCTCCATGAAAGACCTAGGTGAAGCATCCTTTATTCTAGGAATTAAGGTCTATAGGGATAGACCGAATAGGATGCTAGGACTTTCACAGAAGATGTACATAGAGGAAGTACTAAAGAGGTTTAGTATGGAAAACTCTAAGAGGGGATTAATACCCTTCAGACATGGTATTCATCTTTCCAAGAAGATGTGCCCTAGCACACCTGAGGAAATAGAACGCATGAGCAAGATCCCTTATGCTTCTGCAATAGGGAGCCTCATGTATGCCATGCTATGTACACGACCTGATATAGCCCATGCTGTGAGTGTCACAAGCAGATATCAGTCAAATCCAGGTGAAGAACACTGGACTTCTGTGAAATGTATCCTTAAGTACTTGAGAAGAACTAAGGATATGATGTTGGTCTTTGGTAATGGAGAACTCCAAGTCCAGGGATACACAGACTCGGATTTCATGTCCGATATAGATGATCGAAAGTCGACATCTGGGAGTCTGTTTGTGTGCAATGGTGGTGCTGTCAGCTGGAAGAGTTTCAAGCAAACTGTGATAGCAGATTCCACCATGGAAGCAGAATATATCGCTGCATCAGAGGCTGCGAAGGAAGCATTCTGGTACAAGAAGTTTGCTGCAGAAATTGGAGTAATGCCATCAGATGCCATTCCTCTATACTGCGACAATAATGGCGCCATAGCCCTTGCTAAGGAGCCGAGGTCTCACCAAAAATCCAAGCACATTGAGCGGCGATACCACCTCATCCGCGATGACCTCGAGAAGGGTTACGTCGAGGTCAAGAGAGTCGACTCCACAGATAATGTGGCAGACCCACTTACAAAGCCGTTGGGCCAGCAGAAGATCGAAGCCCACCTTGAGAAGATGGGACTTAGACTTGTAGCCAATTGGCTTTAGGATAAGTGGGAGATTGTTAGATATATGTGCCCTAGAAGCCAGAATTGGCTGACACTTGTAATACACTTCTAGGGGCAAAATTATAATTTTGACTAAAATCAATAAATGGATTATTTTCTATCACATATGTGTATTTAGTGTCTGTGATACATCCTTTGAGTTAATGGTAATGATAATTCATATTTTCAAGAGTTGAAAATTTAAGACATGAATAATCATTATTAACTCATAAAATGCTCCCGACCATAGGATCATCACGAGGATGGTGATTGATCCGGAAGGTTGGTGTACAATCGCTTCTCTTTAGTAGATGAGTCTTGAGTCTACGGTGTGGAGACACCGGAAGCGAGAGTACAGGTACTCGTTAGAGAACGAGGGCACTGAGCGTGACCACCTCGAGTAGTCATTAGGAAGTCTACCTTCTCGTCAATGACTGACTCGATGCTGCAGTAGTGTGTCTGGTTCTTTG
>QRFJ01000996.1:8637-142262 GCA_006176705.1 Cocos nucifera
AAGAAATATAAAATTACTCAATAACGAGCATACCTCCAGAAGGACTTACCTTCTTCTTTAGGATAGCAAGGTAAGTAGCAGTTTCGCTTCCAGTGACCATCATTATTGCAATGAAAATACTTTCCTTTATCAGCGGTCTTCTTCTTCAGCTCTGTCTTTTTTTTCTTTCCTCCTTCCATCTTTACTTTTTTTGCAGATTTTTTCTTTCCCAAAGACTTTCTCTTGAAAGAAGTCCATTTTATAGCAAGCACTGAGCCTTTAGAACCTTTCATGGAAAGCTCAGCGATAACTAGCAAGTTCATAAGTTCGGTCAAAAATTTTTGAAGTTTATGCATATGGTAGTTCATGATTAACTGCCCATACGCATCACTCAAGAATTGCAGAATTATATCATTCTGTAGATCCAAGTCCAACCTCACTCTGAGCTTCTCAAGCTCTTCCAAGTTCCTTGATCATCTTCAGATAATGATCTTGGACTGACTGCCCATCACACATCTTAGCCTTGAACAGTCGTTTAGTAATTGATACTTGGCAGTGCAAACTCTGTTCATCAAACATCTTCTGTAGGTGAGCCAATATTTGACGAGCAGTCCTGATATCTTCATGTTAGCACTAAAGCTTCATCAAACATCGAGTCCAACATATAGTATCTAGCCTTTATTATCTTCGTCTGTCCACTTATCAGAGACACTCTCTATTCAGTGGATGGATGAACTGGTAAGATGGGAGAATCTTGATCCAATACATGAGTTAACTTCGAACCCAAAATAATTTTGAAGTTTCAGAGCCAATCCTTGTAATTTGGTTTCGATCAGTCTATGGGTGTCAGGATTCATGCTAATGGTTTGGATGCAGATATTTTATGTAGAGAGTCAAAAATTTTTTTAGTTAAATTATAATTAAGACTTAATCAATTTATTTAAAAATTTTATTTTAAAATAATTGGCTCTCACTATTTTCTTGGATCCCATTACTTTCTCTATAGAGATGCAAAAAATCTTTCACATTACTGATTTCTAGTGAGTGGTGCAGTCCCATCAACTGACTCATCACCTCACCTAATAGTTATTGATAATGGGTTAGCCAATGAGTGAATAACTCTTGCTCAATGATTCTCTAATCATGATGCACCCAAACTTGGTCTCTAATTCATGAATCTCATCGTGTCCGAAAATATTGATCCACTTCCTTAGTTAAGTCAGACCCATCATTTGTACAGATTGGATTTCTAATTAGGTCTCTCACTGTATCCAAAATATTGAGCCCAATCCATCCTCCAGCCTGTAGCATCCAATGCCTAATAGACATGGTTGCATCTTTTCGGTGCAACTGAGCCACTATAACCAGTCGAGAACAATCAACTCCAGAATGGACCCCCGCACATCTACAATGGTGGAAGACCTTAGACTTAATAATCTTTTCTTAGAAAGATTTGATTTAGATCTCATTAAACTAGACTTGACATGGTCATAACCATTATGACTAACCTAGTGCAATGGTTAGCTCAAATTATTGACCATCTTAGATCAAAACTGAGTCAACAAACATGATCAGATAAGTGAGATCGATGGAAGGGATATGCCATTAACTCGATAAAAATGCATTCGAGTCGAGTAGCTCCCAATTAAAAATCAGTCGATCGTATCTACCAAACTTACCTTAGACACCAAATTATTGAGCCAGAATCAATCGGTTAGCCTATAATCCAGACTCTAACCACTGAGCCTAATTAGATCTTAGCTTGATCGATCACTCACGTGACTCGATGTTGACCCAGACTTAATCCTATTAGGCTAGTCAATTTAACCATTGTTAATCCCATCTAATCAACTCTTGATTCGATTTGATCAACCGCTTAGACCTAATTGAGCTACCCAAGCCCGAACCCAATTTTATGAACATGTCTTAGATCTGAAAATTTTTAATTTTAGACCTAATATGTTTCATAATCTTAATTCTTAATTAAGTTTAGGGTTCATAAACAAAACATGCAAATAAGATCCTAGGATTTCAAGATCTAAAATTTTACAAAAAGTAAGTTTTTAATTTTTGATTATGGACGAACGCACAACATCCCTACATATCATAAGAACACTCCATCGAATGAGAGAAGAGGATCTTTAAATCCTACTTTATTCTTATGATCGAACGGCCAAGAAGAACGTCTTAATCGAAAATACAACTAATCTACAAAAATTAATTAGATCTAAGCATATATCTCAGATAAGAAAATTGATCTAATTAAAATATATTTTATATACATCATATCATGCATGTTTTTTAAATCTAAATTATCTCATAATCATCTAAAAAATTAAATTTAAATTTGATCATATCAAATAAAATTTAATCTAGATCTTTTTGTAGAACTATTCTACAACTAATCTAAACATGCAACTATCATATCTCATATGAACAAATTAAATTTAATTTATTTTTTATTTTTAGATTTAATTATAATATTTATAAGATCAAAATATAGTAAATAAATAAATCTAAAAATTAAATTTAATTAAATAAAAATTATGATTATACTAGACTACACATAGAATAATTCTATTCCTAGTCTAGTTATATATTCATACATATTAGATCTAGATTAATTAATTTTAATTTTTTAATTTTTTAATTTTAGATTTAATTATATCTCATGTAATATCTAAAATTATTAATTTATTAAATTAAATCAGATCTAAATAAATTTTAATGCAACCTGGCTCTAATATCAGTTGAAGGGAAAAATCAGATTTTCTAGATCAGGTTCGTTCAAATCTGATTGGATCAAGAGGTATATTTTAAAAATTTTCTCTTAGATCTAAATCAGATCTGACATTTTTTAGATCTAACTTTATAATCTGATAAATAAATAAAAAATTAAATTAAATTAAATCTAAATTAGTTTTATCTTGATATGGATAATCCAATTATCCATTGATGATCTACTGATAGCCTGAGGTTCTGGATCTAGCCATGCAAGCGCCTAACCTCTACCGATATCCACTCAGACTGGATCTAGAGATCTTCTTCTTCTTTATCATATCTTCAAAAATTAGATCTAGATCTGATTTGAAGGATCTTCAAAATTTCTTCTGAAGATCAGCAGTCGTCTCTGCAACAGTATTGCCTTCTTCCTTTGTCGTCAGTCTTTTCTTGCCTGGATCGCACCAAACTGAAAGCCCAACTTTCTTGGACATGGAGAGGAGAGAGATGATTAGAAGATGGTATAGAGGAGGGAGAGAGGCAGCCTTGGGGCATGGGCTAAGAAGAACTCATAAAAAGTTGGACGCAGACAGGATTTATTTATAGATCCTACTGCACATACAGTGTCGCATCATCCCGACCAATCGCGTTGTTTCATGCATCAAATCTAAATCTGATTGATGGAATGACATCACTTGATTCAATTAGATGAGAGCTCCATAGATTCATCCTTAGATGGCGCCTAAGATTGGTCAAAGTCTATAGGTAAGGGTCACCTAGTCGGAATCCAAGAAGCAATCTGGAGTCCCATCCATATGGGACTCCAGGCATTTCTATCCATAGATGCACGCCATCCTAGGTGTGCGCCCCTTCTTCAATTTTCAGAGAGAAAACAAGCTCCTATCTACTCTCCAATAAGTGCATGACACATGGGCAGATGTCCAAGAGTCAAAGATCAATATTTGACCAAAGTCAAAGAATAAGAATTAGCAGGTGACGAAAAATGGTAGATGTTATCTTAAATTTATCTCATAAATTAAGATAATCTTTTTCTGATCTGGACAAGCTCCAGTCAAATTAGCTATAAGTACCTGAGTGAGCACAAATATATTTGGCTCAGTCGAGATAACTTATAATGATAGAAAAAGGAGAATGTTATGCTCAATCGTGTGCTAGCACGATTTTCTTAAACCTAATTGAATCTAATTCAAATCAATTAAACTGAATTAATCCAATTGATGATATCTAGATCCAAATCCTTGTTTGTGTGATCCAGTTAGATTTAGTTCTGTATGGTAATGGGATATGTCATGATCTCTATCATCGACATCATCAAAACTCCTTTCGATGGATCAGAACTCTTTCTGATTCAGACAACTGGAATGATCGATCATCTAAATCATTCTAATTGCTCCCAAAATCCATCAGTGACACCTAGCAGTATATGGTGGCAACCCATCAAAACTGAAAATGAACCTCTCGGTGCAGCTACTTGTGTGATTAAGTTCTTCTATCTTGAGCCTCGATCAGTTTAAGGTTAAGGTGAACTCATCAAATCCTAATTTCTATCATATGATTTAATCATTTGATTCAAGTCCAATGTGAAAACCTTAATAGAAATTTTTTTTATTATTTTACTCTACCATTATCATGGGCTTACGGACTTGATTCTCATGATCATCATAGGACTGCTCCTCTTTTACCGAGGTAGATAGATTCCATCTTGGTGCGATCCAATTCCTACAATAAACATGCTAAGCCAACATACACCTCAGGATTTCGAATGGCTGGGAGACCGAGTCATGGTATAGTCAAACTATAACATCATTAAGGTGAACTGCCGATGCACCTCAGGTCAAAGAATCAAACACACCACTGCAGCTTCGAGTCAGTCATCGACGAGAAGGTAGACTTTCTTATGACTACTCGAGGTGGTCACGCTCAGTGCCCTCGTTCTCTAACGAGTACCTGTACTCTCACTCCGGTGTCTCTACACCATAGACTTAAGACTCATCTACTATATAAAAAAGTAATTATACACTAACCTTCTGGATCAATCATCATCCTTATGATGATTCTATGATTAGGAGCATTTTATGAGTTAATAATGAAAATTCTTGTCTTAAATTTTTAACTCTTGAAAATAAGAATTATCATTACCATTAACTCAAGGGATGTATCACAGATACTAAATACACATATATGATAGAAAATAATTTATTTTATTATTTATAGTCAAAATTATAATTTTATCTTTAGAAGTGTATTATAAGTGTCAGCTAATTCTTGCTTCTAGGGCATACATATCTTAAATTTATCTCATAAATTAAGATAATCTTTTTCTGATCTGGACAAGCTCCAGTCAAATCAGCTATAAGTACCTGAGTGAGCACAAATATATTTGGCTCAGTCGAGATAACTTATAATGATAGAAAAAGGAGAATGTTATGCTCAATCGTGTGCTAGCACGATTTTCTTAAACCTAATTGAATCTAATTCAAATCAATTAAACTGAATTAATCCAATTGATGATATCTAGATCCAAATCCTTGTTTGTGTGATCCAGTTAGATTTAGTTCTGTATGGTAATGAGATATATCATGATCTCTATTATCGACATCATCAAAACTCCTTTCGATGGATCAAAACTTTTCTGATTCAGACAACTGGAATGATCGATCATCTAAATCATTCTAATTGCTCCCAAAATCCATCAGTGACACCTAGCAGTATATGGTGGCAACCCATCAAAACTGAAAATGAACCTCTCGGTGCAGCTACTTGTGTGTGATTAAGTTCTTCTATCTTGAGCCTCCGATCAGATTAGGGTTAAGGTGAACTCGTCAAATCCTAATTTCTATCATATGATTTAATCATTTGATTCAAGTCCAATGTGAAAACCTTAATAGAAACTTTTTCTATTATTTCACTCTACCATTATCATGGGCTTACGGACTTGATTCTCATGATCATCATAGGACTGCTCCTCTTCTACCGAGGTAGATAGATTCCATCTTGGTGCAATCCAATTCCTACAATAAACATGCTAAGCCAACATACACCTCAGGATTTCGAATGGCTGGGAGATCGAGTCATGGTATAGTCAAACTATAACATCATTAAGGTGAACTGCTGATGCACCTCAGGTCAAAGAATCAAACACACCACTGCAGCTTCGAGTCAGTCATCGACGAGAAGGTAGACTTTCTTAATGACTACTCAAGGTGGTCAAGCTCAGTGCTCGTGTTCTCTAACGAGTACCTGTACTCTCACTCCGGTGTCTCTACACCATAGACTTAAGACTCATCTACTATATAAAAAAGTAATTGTACACTAACCTTCTGGATCAATCATCATCCTTATGATGATTCTATGATTAGGAGCATTTTATGAGTTAATAATGAAAATTTTTGTCTTAAATTTTTAACTCTTGAAAATAAGAATTATCATTACCATTAACTCAAGGGATGTATCACAGATACTAAATACACATATATGATAGAAAATAATTTATTTTATTATTTATAGTCAAAATTATAATTTTATCTTTAGAAGTGTATTATAAGTGTCAGCTAATTCTTGCTTCTAGGGCATACATATCTAACAACTATACCATCCACGGTGTAGAAAAAAAAAATTTATTTAATATCTTGGACAAGTGTCAATATCTGGAGAAATTTTTGCATGCACTAGGTGCAATTGGACTATGCAATTCCCATGGTGGATAACACGCCACGTTACCCCTTATATTTCATTCTGATTATGCGCTTTCCACCATGCATAGGCCTCAAGATTTACCCTGGTTTACTTGTACCTGGTGCATGCAATAATTTCTCCAATACCTGTGGGTATTTGGTCGAAAGCATTTTCAATCAAATTTGTAGGCATTGCTCAGGGGCAGTGTCGAGGTGGGCAGCCCACCATGTAGCAGGCCATCAATTGGACAGGGAGGAGGCAAAGTCAGTTGGCTAGCTTTGTTAAAGAGAATGGATAGGGCTCAAAGGCTTATTTAGTCTCACGGGAATGGTAACTCACAACTGAGTTGACACTGTCCCCTTCAAGTTTGATCGGGCCTGTCAAGAGCGCTCAAATTGATATGATGCAATGCCTCGACAAACTCATTATTGTAGGGCTGGCCATGAGATCGATCAGAGAAAGCAACAACGTAGGACTGAGCAAAAAATCAAAACTCAAAAAAATTCATCCAATCCAATCTAATAAACATCGATTTCGATCGATTGAAAAACTTGAATCAGATTATAATCCATAAAAAATTTGGTTAATTACGATCAAATTTGATTTTTACATTTTTAACCTATATAAAATCGAACCCGATCGATCGATATAGTATTTTCAATACTTAAATATATGTGAATTGAAAATTAGCAATTATGACATGTTATGTATTGATTTATAGATATTATAAAATTATTACATCCTAACTTCTATATAAATTTAATGGTGTATTAATTTGTAATGCTTAAAATTAATATTAGATCAACATTCATTATTATAGAACAGGACTACGGCAGCAGTTGATAACCACCACGATATCCTAAAAAATCACTACCATAAGCTATGACAGCGGTTATCTAATCGCTGCCACTGCGGCCATAAGTCTATGACAGCAGTTATTGTAATGGTTTTACGAACTGCTACTATGGATAGCTTTTGATGGTGGTTCAATAATTGCTACTACAAATTGATCTATAACGGCGATTTGATAACCGCTGTCATAGGCAAACTATAGCAGCGATTCTATAATCGCTGTCATAAATTCTATAGTAGTGGTTATAAAATCATTATTACAGGATAATTTATGACAGCAGTTTATGAACCGCTACCATAAGTCTAATGTAGTGGTTGGCACGAAATCTACGATAGTGGTTGACACGTCTACGGCAGCGATTTTACAACCACTGTCATAACTTTTGAATAATCAAAAAAATATAATTTTTTTTAATTTTTATATTTTTTTATCTAATAAATATGATTCAATAATATAAAAATATTATAAATATAAGAATATTTATGAAATTCTTAAATTTTATTATTGAATAAAATTTATTGCTATATTTTTTAAAAAAATACATCAAAAGTTTTCTAAATCTATATCATCGTCATCATCGAAAGATGGAACACGAGCTGGAGGAGCTAGAGCTGGAGTCAGTGCTAGAGGAGCTGGGGTTGGAGCTGTAGGAGCTGGAGCTGAAATATCGACCAACATATCCTCAAGGCTCATGAAGTCAGCTCCAAAATGCATGCTAAATCTTGTCACCATGGTGCTCAAGATATCCTCCAGATGAGATGTGCACTTCTCTGCATAAGTAGCCCACGCCGTAGCCTGAGTTGCCTGCGCCAATGCCTCCCCAAGCTGTTCCCGACTGACGACACCGAAAGTATGTGAAGAGATGCTCGCCTCAAATCAGTAGCTTAATGGCATATATCCGAGCCTGCATCAGATCCTCCCAAAGTGCTCAGGTCCCAAAACTTGAGATAGATGGTCATGGAGATCAGAGGTGTTTGGGCCCTCACTCGCGAGCACATCTAACTACTCCTGTAATTATAAATTTAAATAAAATATTATAAGAAATGCTATAATACTAACCATACTAATATATTTATTATTTACAAAAATCATTTCGATCACGGTATTCATCGACTTGCCTTTCTTGTTCGTACGAATAGATCCAAAGATCTCACTATGGTTGGACATCATCCCATCTATCATCAACTATAACAATAGATCAGTTTATTACAAACATTAAAAAAAATCAATTTAATGCATATGACTGGCCATAGACTAAGTATTTATTTCCTTTCTATGCACACGACTGTCCATAGACGCACAACCAAGAGTATGCGTATACTTCTGGGCTGTTCGATTTTCTTGATTTTGATGAGAGATAGCCTAAAAGTATTCAAATAAATAATAAATATTTAAATATAATTTTAAGTATATTAAAAAAATTAAAAGTTAAAAATTAAATCTTGAACTTCTAGCTTCTCCAATGTCTAACCATCCCCTCCCACTGACTCGAGGGATAGTCTTGTATCCAATGAACAAGCTCCTCCAAAGTATTTCATCAATGCTCAAGCCATCTTCTATGGAGCTTGACCTTGTAATCCTGGTACAACTTTTCAATCTTCTTTAGTCGGGCATCTCGAGCCTTCTTATGATCTGAAAAGTCGTACCTCATCTGCATAAAGTTATCAAAAGTCAGTTATAAATTATTCTAATCAAATATAGTATAAACATATAAAATACATAAATATAATTAAGATACACTTATCCATATCTTCTTCTACATTCGGTTCCTGACAGCAGCATCCATCAATCGCCAGTCTATGAGCACTACCAAAATAATGTCGGACTACCTCACAAGCACTCCAAAAAAAAAATACATCTCCCATGCGGTCTCCCTTACTGGCCTTCCCTCTGCATCATAATGCACCATCACCTAATGTTGGTGGTTTCACACATGCGGCATGCATGTGAAACCGCAAAACATCCTACTAGATGATGTACCTATAATAAAAATACATTATGCAAATATATAAGTATATAAATACTATATAAAAATAAATAAATAACATAATAAAAATGTACACTCACTGGTCATGGGATCATGTGACGTGGATGCTAATGGAGATGCATCAGTGGGTGGAGCATGTGTCGAAGATATGGCTGATGATGAAGGCTCAGATGCTAGTGAAGTAAATATCGGTGGAGGAGTAGATGCCAATAGTTCATAGGCAGTCGATATGGAAGTGGATGGAGTATGCTTCGACTGTGACTCAGTTGCAGAGCTCTACGTAACCCGTCGAGGGGTAGGAGTAAAAACTAGATAGCATTTTGTTACCATCGTGACCTACAATGTTAATAAACATTAACCAATATAATATATTGAATAATAATATTAACATACCATTTAATTACTATAATTACTTATATAATTATTTATAATTTTTAAACTATCCAAATTGGACAATCAATTGATTATTGTATATAATTCTCCTATCCATATAAAAATATATAAATGTACGGATGTCGGAGATTATGTATACTAATCAATTGATAGATCTATCATTATGCAATGCAATAAACAAAAGCAACAAAATATAAATTCTACAACATAAATTACATCCATAAATAATTAAGGATGAGCAATAAATAATTTTATTTTCTATTAGCGGTCAGCTGGAATGAGAGTTCTCTTAGCAGCCAGCATAACTCACGACCGGCATGCCCCAAGAGCTGTCCATGGCTGCCAACATAGCATAGTCCAAGACTGTCGATATGGCTTAGGACTGTCCATGGCCGTCGATATGGCACGACATAAGACTGCCAGAATGGCATGGCTCCAAACCCACCGATGAAAGTTTTCTTATCGACCGACATGGCACGGTCCAAGGGCTACCACAGTTGCCGACATGGCATGGCCTAAGGACTGTCCATGACCACAGGCATGGCCTAGGATTCCTTATCGATCGGCATGGCCCAAGGACAATCCACAACCACCAACATGGCACAATTTAAGACTGCCAACATGGCCTAGGGCCGTCCATGATCACCGACACGGTCCGACCTAGAATCTACCAGCATGGTCCAGAATCAACTAGCAAGAGTTCTCTTACCCACCAGCACGAATCCACGACCAGCAGACAATTATAATATTTATAATAAAAATTATAAATATTATTATAAATATTATAAATAATTAATAAATAATATTATAATTTTTTAAAAAATAATACCTACGGCTATGGAGAGGGGATTGCATAGAGAGCTCCGACGGTGATGCTATAAGAAGATGGCAGCGGTAGAGGTAGCCTGCAAAATGAGAGAGACACAAGATAGTGAGATAGAAAGAGAGAAGAGAGAAAAAAAAGAGAGAGGAAGAGGGCGGATTGGGCCGAGAGAAGAAGAGAAGAGCGGATCGGGCCGAGGAAGAGAAGAAGAGAGCAGAGAGGAGAAGAGTTGGGGCCGACGGCCAAGCCACAGGAAAAAAGAGAGAGAGAGAGAGAGAGAGAGCAGAAGGGCGGATCGGGCTAAGGGAAGACAGAAGAGAGAGAGAGGAGGGAGGGGTCGGGATCGTGGCCGATTCGATTGGAAAGAGAGGAGAGAGAGAGTAGGAGGGGTGAATCGGGCAGAGAAAGAGAGGAGAGAAAGAGATCTAGAAAGAGAAGGAAGGGGTCAGGGCTAGTGGCTGGGTCGATCGAGAAAGAGAGGAGAGAGAGAGCAGGAAGGGGTGGATCGGGCAAAGAGAAGAGAGGAGAGAAAGAGAGAGGGCAAGGAGGGGTCAGGGCTGATGATTGGACCAATCGAGAAAGAGAGGAGAGAGAGATAGCAGGGAAGAGAGGAGGAGGGGGAGGTGGTGGAGCCGACGAACAAGCTGACTGGGGAAGGAGGAGGAGGGGAGGTGGCAGGGCTGACGATTGGGCTGGCCGGGGAAGAAGGGGCAAGCAGGGAGGTGGCGGAGCCGACGGTGAAGAGGATGGGGAAGGAGGAAGAGGGGGAGGTGGCGGAGCCGGCGACTGGGGAAGGAAATGAAGAGGAGGACTCGATGCTAGCTGGAAAAGAAAATGGAGGGAAGGGCCTCACCGATGGTGGAGAGGGAGAGAGAGCGCTCGAGGAAAAATAAAATTGGAAGCAGAATTAGAAAAAAAAAATCTATTTATGACAATAATTTTCAAATCGTCGCTTTAGATATATGGCAGTGGTTACTGAAAATCGCAGCCATAAGTCAATGGCGGTGGTTATAAAACCGCAACCATAGATATATGACAACGATTCTGAGTAACCGCTACCGTAGGTTGAAAATAATTCTTTTCTAAATATTATATAATTCTAAAATTTAATACCCATCTTCATTATTCATTATCTAAATAATTATCATTATCATAAAAAACTACCTTGATCTAATAGCCCTAGCTTCATGGATCAGTAAAATTCGATTTCGACGATCACGAATAATGGTATGATGATCTAAAAGATGGAGACCTCCGATGGATCCGAAAATCTACAACGATGATCTCAGTGATGTTTGTAGCTAACTATCAAAATTTTACTTCAATCAAATATCATTATCATGGTCAATTTAGTATAGGATAATTTCGATCGTTAAATGATAAATGAGTGATCAAAGGACCAGACGACGTCCGATTATGAGATTTTTTTTATAAATAATCTTGGCTACTACTTTAATCATTTTTATGATGGTGATCAAAAAATTTAAATTATGGATCTAAGAATGATCCAAAACTATGCATCGTTTGATATCCATTCTTAAACTCTATTAATATTTATGCTTATGCTTTTACAAGATCTACTTAACATGAATAGTTCATACAAAAAAGATTTGAATTTTACGATCATCATCGTATAAAATGATTAAAATTATAGCAAAGATCATTTAACTAAAAAATTATCTCGTAATCAAACATCTTTTAATCCTTTGATCGCTTGTTTCTCATTTAACAGCCGAAATCATTCCGTACTAAATTATCCATGATAATGATATCTGATTGAAGTGAAATTTTGATAGTATGCTACAAACATCACCGAGATCATCATTGCAGATTTTTGGATTTATCGATGGTCTCTATCTATCAGATCATTGTGTCGTCATTCATGGTTATCAAAATCAATTTTTTTTTATCAATGAAGCTAGGACTATGGATCGAGATGGCCTTCTATAATGATATTTTAATGATAATTATTTAGATAATGAATGATGAAGATATATATTAAATATTAAAATTATATAATATTTAGAGCAAAAATATAAATAAGAGATATGGCGCACAGCGGTTATCCACAATCGCTGCTATAGATTGTCCTACGGCAGCGGTTATATATAATTGCTGCTATATGCCGGATCTATAGCGGCGGTTATCCATAAACCTATGGCAGTGATTTCATCAACGGTTGTCATATGCCACATCTATTGTAGTAGTTATCTTAAACCGCTGCTATAGCTTTAACCTATGACAGCGGTTCTATATAATCGCTACTATTGGTAGACCTATGATAGCAATTAGCGTAAACCGCTGCTATAGGTTGGACTTATAGCAACGATTCTTTGTAATCGCTACCGTAGGTCCTATTGCAGTGATTTTCGAAATCGCTGCCATAGTATACACTGTCGTAGCTCCTTTTTATAGTAGTGATTGAAGCCCAAACCAACATAACCCATCCAAACCGGCCGCTACAAATCATTAACTTCGGTTTCATATGGTTTATATATGATAAACAGTTAATAGTGAATTGAATTTTTTTCAATCGATTGGATTCGATCGGATCAAATTTTTCTCTCAATCCAACCCAACCTCATCCGTGCTCAGCCCTACAACAACCTATCAAGCCAAGTCCGGTATATTTATTAAATAAAATAAAAAATTAAATCCAAATTTGATTATTTTATGAAAATAAATAATTTAACTCGATCTATAATATATTAGAACAAATCAAACTGATTAAACAATGAAGTATTTATCGGTGTTCTTGCACCAGCTCTCTCGCTCAATTAAAGGCAAAATTGTCAGCTTTTTTTTTTAAGAAAAAAAAATAAACAAACAAAGAGAAATGGAGTGGAGAGGAGGAGGATTAATCTAGGCTTGGTAGTTTGTGTTCATTAAAAAAATAATAATAATAAATAAAAAAAGGCCACCGACTACACACTAACTCCTCTATATTTGCAAGTAAAATTAAACCAAAAGGTTTTTTTTTTTGCTCCTGTTCAGATTCTTAGGGTACTTTCACTAAAATAGGTAGGTAAGATGCCTATTATTTAACAAAGAAAACTCTTATTGATGAGCGTTCCATGGACGCTGCGGGTCTGATGCAGGATATATATGCAGAGAAATATCGAAAAACAAAGTGTAAGATAGGATTGCAAGATCAATATATCTTTCCATAGGATGGTAGAAGAACCAGGAATTCTAGGGTTACAAAGTTTGGGTTTGACTTGGGACTAGATGATGAAGGCGATGGTTTTCGATTCTGGCTGCTAATTGGTTGACCAACTATACCTAATGTGGACCGTGTAGTATGGAATGTAATGGTACAGTGGAATGCAACGATACAGTTCGAGTTAAGTTACGAACAGATGACAGCGCGCGCAGAATGCACTTTAGGATTCGAACCCGGTCGTGATAAAAATAGAAAGACCTTTACACTGGAAACATATATATGAGTACGGGTTCACTGTGATTCACAGAGGGAAATGCCCAGGTTATGGCACCATGCACTTGATACATCTTTATTGCTCTATCTGTTTAAAATGATATCTTATTGGGTTTTGTCGTCACAGTATAATAATTGTGTATGCAAAATAGCTTATATACAACCAGATTCCTAATTAGTAGCTAGAGGTGCTCTTCTAATTAAATTTTTATCTAATGCTACTATATATTTGATTTTAGCTAGATTATTTGCCTAATCACCTGATCCGCAAAAGATAAGATAAAGATCAACTATTTTATTTGTTCCTTAATTAAGTATGAGATGTAGCAGAGATAAATTACCCCTTGCATATGTTTTTTAATTTACTTTTTTTTTTTTTTTTTTTTTCATTGCAGTGGAACTCAACTAGGTTTGACTGAAGTCACATGAGTGCCGACATGGAAAGACAGGCTCCACATGTGGTAAGCCAACCAATTATCAAAGTCATACCGCATTGAATTCATTTGTACACTTAATTCTATTGACTTTCAAACACCAATGTCTTATTTTTTTGCACATAGAACAATATTGGCAACCAAATCCCCAGGACCACCTGCTGGCATCCTGACCCAGTCCCTCCTGAATGCAAAGAGGTGCCACCAACTCCTTGTATATATATATATATATATATATATATATATGATGTTGATCACTCCCTACCATTATTGTTTCTGATTTGTTTGACAATTGTATGTACACAATAAGGGAGGGCTTATAACTAGTAAAGAATTATTACGTTGATTCATTCATTTCCATTAACAAGGCAAAGTAGTGCATCTTTCAAGATTTGAATTTTCAATATAAATATATATATGGCCTCCTGCTACAAAGTTTCCACTAATGTCATCCAAGTTTGAACTGATTAAAGATGGTGGTGGAAAGCCAAACTCAGCAACCCTAGCCAACTTATATTATTAGTTTTTGTAAAAATGCCAACATCTTGCTAGGACCGCTTCTAAACTTTTAGGTCTTACTTGGTCCAAATAGCTCGAGCAATTAGCACTCAAGCCCCTACGGGGAGACTTACCTGGATCCCCGAAGCAACCCACCAGCTGGCATCCACGTGGATCATTAATGACGTGGCAAGTACGACATGACGTCGGGCCCCAGCTTACGCGCACCCGCCCTCATTTGGGAGGGGAGTTAGAGGACGGCCCCCTCATAAATAGCCATCCCGAATTCCGATGTCCCCTTCCAAACAGCGAGCACCGTTCCATCAAATCACAGCCGTCGATCAGCTGAATCTCCACCCTCTCGCGCAGCTAAACCGCGTGTTTGATGTTGGGAAGGGAACGGCGCGAGGCCTGAGGTTAGGGCCCCACTGGGTGTATTTATTGACATGTGCCGTATTTAAAGGCCGGGGTAAAGAGGGAATAAAATTAAAAAATTAAGGAAAAGCAGAGAAAGGGGCAGGGTTCTTGCGGCCGAAGCGGGTAGTCGCTCCTCCATAAATACACCCCCACCCAAGGAATTAACCATTACCCCATCTACCACCCCAAATTCCCAAAATACTCCTGCATCAAAAGTGATCCAGCGAATGAACGGCTCTGATTCCTGGAACTGCGGGGGCATTTTGGGAAATAAGACGGAGCCGTATTAAAGAAGGGATGCTTTTCTTTACTTACCACGCCCTCGCTATTTCTTTTCTCTTCGGTGGTTGGACCCCGTGAGGGGATGGCGGTCACCACCGGTGAGCACTGTAGCTTTTTACCGCCTGGACCCAGGCTCCCTTTATTTTTATATCGCCCTCACCCTCTCTCGCTTTATTTTTTTTTTTTCTTGGCTTGGTGAGGTTGGGGGTGTGGGAAGGCATCTTGCCAGCGAGGAAGTTGAAGGATCGAAGCTTTCCATGAAAGGGAAAGCGGGAGAGAGAAAGAGAGAGAAGGAGGTGTCAAAGCTGGCATTTTTCCCTCTAAGATTTTTGGGGAAGTTGGGTCTCGCCCTTATTAATGCCTCCGATTGGAAGTGAGAGAGGAGTGAAACCTTAGAGAGAGGTGTGGGGTTTTCCCGGTTGTTGAGCTTTGCCCTGTATTTTTGGATTGGAGAGGGGCGGGAAGGTGATGCTTTGGGGACAATGTCGGGCTCGCCTTCTCTGTCCGCGGAGAAGAAGCACTGGTGGCTGAGCAACAGGAAGGTGGGTGAAAGGTTTTAGCTTTCTCTCGTTTTTCTACGGATTTGTGCCTCGGATGTGGAGGTTTTTGGATCGGGATGAAGCCATTGGTCTTGTTCCTTGAGAGAAATCAGGCATCGGTCTTGTTTTGGGCCTTTTTTGGGTGGTTGATGAGTTTGGATTCCAGGGGTGGTGTTTGCTTTCTTCGATGTGTTTGGCAACCTGGTTTGGAGTTTCTTGTTGGGGTTGGATCCTTTGGTGAATAGGAGAACCTATGTTAAAAATTTCTGCTTTAGTTTCGACCAGTCTCTGTTTTGTTTTGGTCTGGCTCCAACTACTATTTCGATCAGCATAACAGAAGGACGCTTTTCTATTCTTATCATTTTTCGTTCTTCTTTTTCTTTACTTTCTTAATAAATTCCTGCATTTCTCTTCAAATTTTTACCCACTATAGTATATATTTCTGCAAATTCTTCAGAGAAGAAAAGAATGCAGTGCTTCGTTGTCATAAAGTATTTTAAATCTCTTCTATTAGCACATAGAAATAGAATAGTTTTATGATGTCTTCAAAGGCCATCCGAACTCTTCTGCATTGATCTTTTGTCTAAAGGATAGGTTAGAGGAAACGAAATCCAGATTTCAAATTGAATCTTTTCCGTCATTGTCACTATCATACAATCCTCGTTTCTCTTTCATTCTTTTCGATCGTTTAACTGCGTGTATTTTAAGTAACTTTCCTCAGTTTTCTTCCACATCTCGTAAGAAACTCGCAGTTACTGGCGGGACTTTTGCATCCAATACCCTCCTCGGAGTTTTTTCTTAGCTTCCCGAGGACAGCACGAATCAAAATCTAATCTTTTTCTGTCCTTTCCAACTCTCGAACTCTTCCGCAGATGGTCGACAAGTACGTCAGAGACGCCCGATCCCTCATTGCGACGCAGGAGCCATCCGATGTCTCCGCCGCCGTGGCCCTCCTCGACGCCGCCCTCGCCCTCTCCCCGCGCTTGGAGGTGGCGCTGGAGCTCAAGGCCCGATCCCTCCTCTTCCTCCGCCGCTTCCGGGAGGTGGCGGACATGCTCCAGGATTACATCCCGGGCTACAAGATGTCTACCGACGACGACGACTCTTCCTCCCTCGGCTCCTCTTCCGCAGACCGCTCCGCCTCCCACCTCCTCTCCCGGGAGCGCGCCAAGCTCCTCGCCCCGCTCCGCGAGCGCTCTGACGGCGGCCGCTCCCTCCGCTGCTTCTCCGTCTCCGACCTCAAGCGCAAGTTTCTCGCCAGCCTCTCCAAGAGTTGCGAGAAAGAAGGCCGGTGGAGGTAACCTCACCACCCCCACCTTAATTCCTTCCGACTTGGGCGATGATTGGATCCTGGTTAAAGCTGGTCCTTTTGCTTAACTGGACCACTAATAATTAGGTCAACCTACTCTATCACCATCAAAGCCTGTAATAATTCATTAATTTCTGTTGAAAAAATTGATTATTCTAACTGGTTATCACTTATCAGGAAAACCAGCTGTCCATTTTTTTTTATTTTAACTTTTTTTTTAAAGAGGGAAAAAAAAAAGAATTGGGGAGTAGTTGGAATCTTGGAAACTTGAGGGAGGACAATGTCATAGGTCACAGGAGAATCCAACGCAAACCATGCTAGATTTCCTGACCACAAAACAAAAGGGGCCGCTAAACCGGCCTTCCAAATTACCAAAGTAACCTTGGGCAATGATTGTACGGTAAGGGTTGTACCGTCATTTAAACTTGAACATTTTGTCACATCCCATCCATAATGGCATAATTTTGTCCAATTCCCCACGGCAAGCGAGCTGTCCTTACTCGGTTTATCACTGAACCGGCCGGTCCGACCAAAGCGGATGGGCTTTTTTGAGGTTCTTTGACATGTTTCACCACCTGTAAGCTCACCTCTTCTTTTATCGTGCTTCCAGGTATTTGGTTTTGGGCCAGGCCTGCTGCCATTTGGGCCTGATGGAGGACGCCATGGTCCTCCTCCAGACCGGCCGCCGCCTCGCCTCCGCCGCCTTCCGCCGTGAGAGCGTCTGCTGGTCCGACGACAGCTTCACCTTCTCCACCGCCCGCTCCTCCGTTTCCGCCGCCACGTCCTCCACCCCTCCTCCGCCACCCACCCCTCCGCCGTCGGAGTCCGAGTCCGCCTCCCACCTTTTAACTCATATCAAGCTCCTCCTCCGCCGCCGGGCCGCCGCACTGGCCGCCCTCGACGCCGGCATCCCCGCGGAGGCCGTCCGCCACTTCTCTAAGATCCTCGACAGCCGCCGCGGCGTCCCCCAAGCGTTCGCCGCCGCCTGCTTCATCGGCCGCGCTGCCGCCTACCGCGCCGCCGGCCGCCTCGCCGATGCCATCACCGACTGCAACCGCGCCCTCGCCCTCGACACGACCTCCATCCCTGCCCTCCGCGCTCGCGCCGACCTCCTCGAATCCGTCCGGGCTCTCCCGGACTGCCTCCGGGACCTCGACCACCTCAAGCTCCTATACGACTCCATTCTCCGGGACCGCAAGCTCCCGGGTCCCCCGTGGAGGCCCCACAACGATGTCCGCTACCGCGACATCCCGGCCAGCCACCGGGCTCTCACCGCTCGAATTCAGCAGCTCCGAACTCGGGTGGCGGCGGGGGAAGGATCCAACGTGGACTACTACGCATTAATTGGTGTGCGGCGGGGGTGCACACGGTCGGAATTGGAGCGCGCCCACCTGTTGCTCTCATTGAAGCACAAGCCCGACAAGGCGGCGGGGTTCATCGACCGGTTGGAGTTCGCCGACGATTACCGGGATTTAGATGAAGTCAAAGACCAAGCCAAGATGTCAGCATCGATACTCTATAGGATGTTACAGAAGGGGTATGCTAGTATTATGGCGGCGGTGATGGATGAGGAGGCTGCCGAGAAGCAGAGGGCGAAGGAGGCGGCGGCGGCGGCTGCGGCTGCCGCCGCCGCGGCAGCGGCGATACAAGCAGCGGCGGCAACAACGGTGGTGTCGGGATCGGAGAAGGTGAAGGCGGAGATGGGTTCGGGGTCGAAGGAGTGCGGCGTTGGTGTGGAGGCGGCGCCGCCGGTGTCGGCGTTCCAAGGGGTGTTCTGCCGGGACATGGCGGTGGTGGGAAGCTTGCTGTCGCAAGTAGGGTTCAATAGAGCGATTCCAGTGAAGTATGAGGCGCTAAGCTGCTGAAGGTGCCATGGAGGGAGGGAAGGAAGGAAGGAAGGAGAGGGGGATGGGATTTGAATCGTTGGGTAATGTACAGGGGGAATTGGGAGGGAAATTTTGTCCAGGTCTCTTGTTACAGTGCAGCTAGTTTTTTATCTTTTTGCTTCTTTAGTTTAGCTCTTCTTTTCTTCTGTCCATGAAGTCTGTTGTTGTTATAATTTCTCCATGCTTGTACAGTGTAGCTCGTTATGAAATTTTAATGCTTTGATCGTAGTGCAAATGTTCGTGGTTCTAACGCTGCCGAACATTGTTCACACTTGAAGAGAATGACGTCAACTTTTGGTTGTAAGATCGAGTTGAGGGTAAATCAACTTTTGGGTTGAAGGGTGTGACTTGCATCCTTTAACTAATATGGGAAGGACCCGCGTGGTTCACCATGTGCTCCAAAAATCCTGAATGCATAAAAATAAGATAATGGCTTCTCTCATGAATGACATCGCTAGAGATGGGCTTTCTATGAAGATCTAGTTCTCATCAAGGTAGAAACATCATACTGTTACCCTTTCATGGATGACATCACATTTGTATATCTCTCTGATCATCAGCATATATCTCACAGTCCGTAAGGAGGTGTTGGCAGTGACTCTCTACCAAGCTCCAAAGGATATATGCCAGCAATATAATTGCCAAAAGATGGACAATTAAAGAAGTGTTAGTAACAAGACGCTACTAACTCAAATCGAGCATGACATGCTACAAGATAGATGTTCTTACTCTGAAAGAAACCACCAAACTTAGTTAATGGACACCACAGTTTGAGAGCAACAGTACTCAGCTCGCATCCAATGAGAAGCCTCTCACGTTCCAACGCTGCAGGAATTCCCTGGGAGTACCGGATAAGGGGGACCATTGTTTGCTACAGAGTTCCCAGCAGCAAAAATTTGTGAAAGCTACCATTCGACCCGTACGCTCGCCCATGCCTCCTTGGCATTGGTCCCGAAAGCCGTGCTGCCACGGCTTTAGAGCCAATGGCATCCTATCCCAATTCCCACATCCTTTGTCCCCTCTCTCTCTCTCTCCATCTCTCTCCCCTGAAGCCTAGTTTTTGAGAGCAGTCCTTGGGGTTATCAGATGGGATCTCACCAACTCCACACAGTGCTGGATCCCCAAGGCCACGGTGTTGACACATAACAACAGCCGTTCGAAGCCACATGATCTTTTTAGCAGTGGCACGGTGTAAAACATCTACGATTGCATGTATTTGTCATTTTTATCTTTGTTTATTTTGCAGTGCCGAGCACCGAAGGCTGAAACGTTTGGTCCAGGCTGGGGAAGGACCCACCCATACGAAACTGGGCAGGGCCACCTGGCCACCACCCGAAAGTTGGCACGATGAGGTGCTGGCCACCTTTCTTTTACACGCTAGCCGATGCGGGGGACCTCCATATGGAACACTGGTGACCGGGGGTTGCAGCTTGAGTGGTGCACCCTAAGCCCTACTCTTCTTTTTCTCTCGCTATGATTAGACTAATTGATTAATTAGTTAATTAATATTCATAGCAGGTAGAAATCTTTTTTTTCTTTTGGTTAAAAGATAATACAACTCTCTCTCCCCGAAATAAATAAATAAATATATATATATATATTAAAATAATTATCAAAAATAACCTGAGCTTCCAAATCAATTTTGTGTTCAAACGGTAAAATTTGATTCTGATTGCCGGGTATGTTGATGCTTAAGAATAATGTTACACCATTGAAATTAAAAACTTACTTGATTTCTAAAAATTAATGATATCTCAATTAAATATCATATGATTTTTGAAGGTTTGCTGAGGCTAATTAAGCTTTCTTATATGGCTAATCTCATATCTGAATTTATATTGATTCTCCTAGATCACAACCTCAAAACTTCACAATCAACATGAGAAAAATAATTGCATCAGGCTGGAGTTACCTGAAATGTTTTTTTCAAGCCACTAGCCTATGTGGTGCTTACGTGACAAAAATCCCATCTATTCTTTTAAATATTTTTAAGTATAATTTCTTGTTAAATGAAATTTTCTATCCTTCTATTTTTACTTAACTGGAGTGAGGAACTAGGTGGGACACGGAGGGAGGCCATATCTTGGGTGTTTGCGATGAGGGTAAGGATTTTGGGAGTCGTACTCTTATTCTACCTTCCTACGAGAAGTTATGATAAGTTGAGAGCCCAAAACATGTTCCTTAATCCATATGTATCTTGTGTCAATCACGTGGGAACCTCCTCGTAAATTTCAAGTTCGACCATCCAAAAATTCCTTCTTATTATAGAAAGCCATCCTTGATGAGGCTCAAAGTTAAGGAACTAATCGTCTATAGTATATGGCTGGCCATAACTGGCTCAAGTAAATGATCAAATTGCTATCTTCTTCTTGCTGCAAGTCATTGTTTCTTTTTTAATCAATTTGGCTAGTAGCTGCCAATCTCATGTGCTTTTCATGCCCTCACCCCTCAAAATAATAATAATAATAAATATTGTAAAGGACTTAAACCTTATTATTACCGCGTATAATTGCACCATAGAATTGATTTACCAATTCTTGTAAAGCATCCTAAGCATATGAAAGCTACTTAGTCAATATGATTTTGGTGTGATTTTTAGTTATCTTTTAGTAATTTGGGATTTCGATGCTTCTAAATAAAGAGATAGAAATTAACACATTTTACTTTCAACCAAAGATTAATATTTTTTCCTATACAAACATTGTTATATATACATCTCCAAATTTCTTCAGCTAAGGCTATAAGGAATCAAACTGTTTTGTACCTCATATAATTTTGAGTAGGATATTTCTAAATCCAAAAGCAAGGCATATTCCTAGATGTAATTTATGCAACACTCATTCATCACAACATATTTAGGAGGAGGAGGAGGTATTTAAACCATAGGCAGATATTTCTGATGACATCATCTTAAAGACCGTTAAAAAGACTCATCTATTCAAGTTTTAGAAAGTTTCGTTCCTAGGCTTGATCATAAGGTTAATTTTGTCTTTTCACATGCCTCTGGAATTGTGAACAGCAGCATATAAAAATACTGCTTTACAGATAATAGTGGTGTAGTACCTGACATGAGAAATAAAAAAAATAAATACATATTTTTTAAAAAAAATGATTGCATTTATTTAGTAATACCAACATTCTTAAACTCTTTAACCGAGTGTGAATGGTGAGAATCGAGGAGCATCCACAAGCGGACAACATCTACCCATAACTTTATCCTCTTATTTCATCATTTAAAATAAATAAAATAATCTAATAAAATTAATCATTACTATTTATTTATTTATTTTTTTTCCTTCTATCTTTTGGCCAAAGAAAAGGGCTCTGCTTTTTTTTTTCCTTCTATTTTTGGTCAAAGTAAAGCGCTCTGCACGGCTCCCCGGGAGGAAACCCCGTTAGAGTATTACGGCGTTCCAAATTCTATAAACACCCAAGATCGTCTCCAAAATTACTGAAATGCCTCTCTGAGCCACTCACATGGACTACCAGGCTGTACGAATCCAATGGGAGGATTAGAGGAAAGATTTCGAATACCCTCAGATCGAGTGCTTTTTGGTGATATGATTAGGGGCATCTTAGTCATTTTGGTGTGGTGTTAGAATTCTAGGGGACAGGGACAAAAGAAAAGGGGAGGTCAAGTCATGTGATGGGTGATGGGATGGGTGTGATGGGTGATGATGGGAGGCATGTGAGTGTGTGACGCATGTGGGTCATAAGATTATTTTTAGGTACTAAGGATAGTATAAAAGTGGTGTCATGATACGGAAGTTTATTTATCTAGGCGATGGAGCGCTGGATGGCACGTGTGCATGGCTCAGAGAACACATGGGCCTGACTTGATGGTTCAGGTTAAGGTCCCCTCCACATCCATGCACGCAAAGGAGGGCTTTGGGAAGGAGAGTTCGCACGTGTGAGATCTAGCAAGGGGTGTGGTTGTCCTTGATCAGAATTGGACGGTCAGGGATATAGGAATATTTTAGACGCATCAAAGGAAGGGATCTGATCACATGGATGAAGAGTAGGGAAGGTGTTTGCTTTAACTTTTTTGGATTCGAAGTAATCTATCGTGTACCAATGATATGCTTGATTAATCTATGTTCTAAGTAGTGCCAGTTCATTATTTGACCTTATGCAGCAAGAGTCAAATTTTCCTCAAATGCTCAAGGTATAATGCAACAATTTTTCTCCAAGTTTAGAACTTGGATTATTGGTCAAAATAATATTGGAATATCCAAAACTTGATCACATTATTTGAAAGAATATTCTGAGCATTGTTCTTTTCCAAGACTTGGAAAGTACTTCAATTTTGAAGTTCAGCTATGGTTGTGTTATTTATTGCATCTTTTGATGAACTCATAGGTTTTGGGATCTCAACTTAATGTAAATCAAGAATCTATTTTATGATAGTGTTTTTTTCTTTTTTTCTTTTTTTTGGTATGCTAAGCGAAATTAGTGTTCTGATTTCAACTTGAAATAGCTTTCAGTAAGATATGTAAGTTTCAAAAGTTAGATAGTTGATGAGTAGAAATTATTCCTTCCGTTGCATAAGTTATATTCATCCAATTAATAGGCAAGCTCTAGATATTTCCTAGACTTGAATAAAGATGGAAGAAAAGAAAAAGCACATGAAGATAGCAAGCTTTCATACAAAGAACATAGCAAGCTTTCATACAAAGAACATTCACCTCTAAAGGCAAAAAAAAAAAGGAGGGGGGGGGGGGGGGGGGAGACAAAGCTAAGCACAGCCATGTGCAATTATACTTTTGATCAGCACCTATTTCAACTTATATTTAAATGGAAAAAATGTTCTTTATACCTAATTATGTACTTTCTTTTTTCTTTTGTGTTTATAAATTTTGATTATATATCAAAAATGATTCTCTTGGTTACATAACTATGTATATTCATGTAGCTAAGTCCTACTATATTTGAATAAAGAGGAAAAGAGAAAAAAGAAAAAGAAGAAGAAGAAGAGGGCAACCTTTCATATAAAGAATTCCACTCATCCGTTGGATGTGAGGCAGCTTAAACGCAAGCATCATGTGCAGCTGTATATTTGATCCACAATTATTTGATCATAATTATATTTAAGAATCTTCCATTCCACTAATTGTGTATTTTTTTAAAAATGTTGTCTGTAATTTTAAATATATAATTTCATAGTATAAGGATCAAAAAATCATTTAGAGTTGCTTGCTTACTCTATAAATTTACTCTTTAATACAAATCTAAGTTTTCTTCATTATTGAACTGTACTTGAAATCTTTATTATCCATGTGATTCTCTCTCTCTCTCTCTCTCTCTCTCTCTCTCTCTCTCTCTGGAGAAGTAGGTTGTTGTTCCCCACCACCAGTGTGAATATGAGACCAGTCCTCTAGGGAGATAGATACTAATCAACCAAACTAGTAATTGAAGATTTTTATTGTGCGTGTATAATATCATTTTTCCCAATCAATACCCCATTTCTTTAACGATTTTGCTTTGCATCGGCAACCAAACCTATCATATAAATTAATTTTCATGCATCTATTATTCCTTTGCTCAACAATCCAAATATAAACCTATCAGTTGACTTATCACATTTATTTTGTCTTTAGTCTTAGAGGTAGATGAATGATTTAGCGCCAGAACATCTCTACCTGCATCAACTTGACTCTAGTTCTATAATAGCAAATACATATTCTAAAATTTTCTTTTAAATATAACTCTATACTTCTCTCTGTACAAATTCTATTGACATTGATGTGTGTTCTACAGGCCCTAACGCCAGAACATCTCTACTTGCATCAACTTAACTCTAGTTTTTTAATAGCAACTACGTATTCTAAATTTTTCTTTTGAATATAACTCAATAAATTCTATTGGCATTGATGTGTGCTCTATAGGCCCTGAGCAAGCTTATGTGACATTATTCATGGCCGGCCTCAAGTAAGTTTAGGTTCCACGGCCCATTAGGCCCCAAAATGAATGGGGGGGGGGGGGGGGGTGGGGGGGGGGGAGGGGAGTGGCATTATGTATGTTCTCACTCCAAACATTGATGCCATGGTTCCTTAAGAACAATCTTTGTAGAACATTAGCTGGTCTACTCACATTAAACCGACGTCACATATAATGAAAACAATCCCATAAGCTTAAGCTTATAGATGAATGGTCCAAATATACATAAAGCCATCTAATCCCTTGATTTGAAGTGTAGGACAATTCCCACGTCTCGAACACAATTTTAGAGTTCTATAAGTTTATGGAACGAATTAGTTGTGCCAACCGGGTTTCACGCAGATAGTTACAAAATGAACAGTTATAGTAACTTTATATCAATGGGAAATAAATTTGCCTTTTCGCTTGGGATTTGAATTGGTTATTTTCTTTATTCATAATATCATGTTGGTTCTGTATATCTGTATTCTGAATTTTTACATTTTCTTGTATACGGACCGTGTTAGGTTAGGCTCCTCAAAGTTCAGAGAAAGTGTAGTGCAGTTACTTTATTTACTTTCTCCATGCACTAAGAAGCAAATCACAAAAACAATTAAGTTTTTGAATCGAGCATTAAGGTTCTTTTGATTAATTAAGAACTGTGAACAACTTCCTCCCACTACTGCGAACTCTTAAATTGATTCTTGTCATGCATCATTTCTGCTCATCTTTCATAATTTTAATTTGACATTATGTCATAAATAAATAAATAAGTTGTTCTACTCTAGATAAACTCAGTTTACTGAGAAAGAATCAATTGCATAACTACGTATGGAAACCTCCAAGCAATTCAAGTATCACCCAGACTACCTTGGAAGGTGTATCTACAACGCATACCAGGAAATCCACTGACGGAATAACAGAAGATACGGTAGAAAGAACAATAGCAGAAAGTACTTACCCTTAATATTCCTTATTATGATATGACTACCAAAAGCACATCATTTGGTCCGTGTTACAAAGTATGCTGCTGAATAACTGTTTACAAAATGAATGGCCGAACAGGAGTGCAAAACTCGCTCAAGCTTGGGTGCAGATCTTTTTACTACCCTTGCAAGGGGTTTTGGAGGCATTACTGCTACATTTGGAGCAGAACCAGTCTCCATCTGGTACTGCTTCGAGTGGGGGATCACAGCAATCAATATGAGTACCAATTCCACACCCAACGGTACCACCCTCATCTCCACAAATAAGCATTACCTCTCCCCTGTCTCGTGACCCACAGACTGAGCAGCTGAGATCATCATTGCTTTCTTTAGATGGCGTCAAGGCATCAGCAATGATCTCTTCAGAACGGCTCAACAAATTTGCAAAAGATTTCTCAGCCCAAGCATGTGTATTGTAGAGTACATGCCTCTCAAGAGAGTAACCAGGCTTGCATGCATACTCCACCAAATAATCAGCCACCACACACGGGATCTCATGCCTCAAGAACTCTTGCACCCACAAGTCAACGCGTGGCATGCTTGGGCTGACGACAGCATAATCAACACCATCAGACTTCAGAAAGCGAGTGTAAGGAGGGGAGGTTGCTAAGATGGTGCCATCTCCAGCCTTAACCGCACGCTTCAATGTGTCCTGGTTTGCAAGAGAACCAAAAAAAAAAAATGATGAGCATTGATGAAAGAGTGGGTAGAAGATAATCTATCTTGGAAATGATTATAAATAGATGAACTAGATGCTACCAGAGTGGGCGCAATGCAGTCTCCATAAACAATAACTTGCATTCCATGGAAGGCACCATGGCCTGTTCTTTCCCTCAAAAGGCGCCATTTCCGCGGAGCTTCTAAACTGATGGCACCATCTTCAGTGAGGCCGTTCCTGCACCATTCAAAAGGTTCTTCGTCCAAGAACCTTCCAGCCTCATTACTAGCAGTCAAGTAGTCTGTCTTTAGAATCCACCTGAATTCAAGAGGAGATTAAAGGGACATGAGGTTCTTGCAATAATAGACAATAAACTAGAAGAAATTATCATCATGCAAAACACTTCACTGCCACTTTCTCACACCAGATTACCAACAGACTACCAAGAATCAAGAATGTAAATGGAGTATGTAGTATTTAGGATGGAGCAACATACATTACAAGATTTGGAACTAAGCAAGGATTAAAATATTTCTCAAACGTGTATTCTCGTTCCAACCATTACGTTGATGACTATAACATCAATGCATTTATCATAGCCCGCGATCATCAATTAAGATACATAAATAATATTTGCAATGTACCTTCCAGCTGCAGCAGCTGCAAAGAACTTCTCAGTTCTGCGAACTGGATCTGGGGCGATAAAATGTGTAGCTTGATAGGACCAATTATGAGAATCCCTGCAAACCCTTCCCCTAAGGCGTCTAATTACCATTTGGAACTCTTTTCTCTGAAGGCGATGACCACTTAAAATAAACCACACAGGTTCCAAACTAATAACTCTTCCATCCTTCCTTGTTTGCATCTTCTTGGTATCAACACCAGCAGCATCTTCATTCTTTTGCATCAATTTTCTGTCATGTTGGGGCATCATCTTACGACTTTGATTGCCATTTGACTTAGAAGTCAAACTGCCATCTTTTTCTGGTTTGTTCCCCTTTTCTGGATCCATTGATGCCTCCATCCAATCCATGGCCACATTCTTATTGTTGCTTGCACAAATAAGATGCGGTGGCACTTCCACCCTGTCTTCCATGACAACATCTTCGGACACTGATTGAGCTGCCCTATTTATCTCATCACTGGCTGCATTCTCAAGCACCAGATTGCTACCCACCTCCACTTTCCCTGATCCAACTCCAGCCTTGTCCAAGGCGGCAGGTTTATCTGAATTGGTAACTACCTTGTCTTTCCTAGTACCACCTGCAGTGAGTTTAGGTCTACCATTCATGGTCCTTTTTGCAACAGCCTTTTTGATGTGTGCACCAGATGCTGCTTTCGTATTGTTTCCTTTACATGTGTCAGAACTAGCAGTATTCGATGACTTTCTGGTTTCTGGTTCCCTCCTATTAGGAGATAGTGCCACCTCATCATGCCTTGGTTTATGCAATTCTGGAGGTTCTTTGGCACTCGGCAAATCATTCATTGCATTATCATGATTATTGCATTTAATGACACATTCAGATTCCCCTAAACCACCGAAAGATACCTCAGGTATTTTCTCCTTTGAAGACTCTTCTGCAATTCTCCCTTCAATTGCCAATGACTCAAAGTGGTTTACAGTGTTTCTTAAGCTGGCATGCTTGTCTGCTGCCTGTCTTGGCTTACCATCATGCAACAAATCTGGAAGCAGCTTGCTATCTGCAGGAGAAACCTTGCCACTTGTAATTGTAGATTTCAAGTTAGGCAAGTGCCTCACAACACTTTCATCTATTGCTTGCCTCAAGCTTGGCAAATCTGCCTCCTTAGCATCTGAACGCGAGCTTGCACTATCAATGATTTTGGTCGCTGAACCAGGCTGCCCACATTTGAGAGACTTCTTCCTGTAACTTAATGATGGCTTGAATTGGTTTGCCACAGAATTTGAATTACCAGCCTCTTCCACAGGGCTGTTTATATTTCTAGGCGCAATATCACTTTTGTCCTGAGGTATAGTGGTAGTAGGTTCCAACTGCACAGATCTAATGTATGACATGGGACTCTGAGGGGAAGAGCTTTTTGAACCCTGACATTCTGACTTAGGAGACTTGGAGCCAACTCTTGTTACAGAAATCTTCCTCTTTTGGGGCAAACCATTGCTGATTGCTTCTGTATGATGTATTGTTGCATTGGCTGCTGGACCTTGAATGTCAGCAGGGTCATCATCTGTTCTACGTTCCCTTAGCACTGATGGTGTATTTTCTTTCATGACCCCTAGAGGAGATGAAAGTGAGTTATTTGACAGTTCTTCTGGTAAAACTGACTTCTTAGGAGTTTTTCTCGAGTAACTTAGACTACCAGATTTCTCAGCTAATGCACTGGATGTTGAACTTATTTTAGCTGTCGATAATTTATTGTCTTGTTTATTTAAGTTAGGATCACATGGAATGAATGATAACCCATCATAATCATCACCTGCTTGCTCAAAATCTCCTGCATTGTGATGACCAAACTCCTCACGAACCTTGTTGTTATGGTCAGACATGTCCAAAGCTTGTCCAGAACCAGTCCCCTTGCATGGTGTAGTAAGCAACCTACTGTTCATGCAAGAAACATCAGCATTGTGTGACTGTTTTGCTGCTC
The DNA here is from genome assembly GCA_006176705.1 of Cocos nucifera. Taxonomy (NCBI): domain Eukaryota; kingdom Viridiplantae; phylum Streptophyta; class Magnoliopsida; order Arecales; family Arecaceae; genus Cocos; species Cocos nucifera. The sequence continues at coordinate 38,073 of QRFJ01000996.1, forward strand.
CAGTATCTTTATGGATGCCAATTGTTCCCATAGATGGAATAGACACATCAGAATGCACAGAGACCGACATCCTGCCCTGGAAGCTAGAGTTCCTCGCATTTTTCTTCTGTCCCAAGATCCTTGTGCCATCCTCAGTTTCTTCTTCCGAATCCCCAGCCTCAGCCTCCAAAATCTCTAATTCCCAGCCACTATTTCAAGAAAACATATCAGAGACCGTGTCAAATTTCAAATCATATAATTTGCAAGATATTGTCAATAGCACCACAAAGCACCACAAAGCAGTAAAGCAACAAACCAAAATAGCAATGCAGCAGCAGTTGAAGACTGAAGCAACCATTAAGTGGGAAAAACTCGTGTGATGGATTCACTATAAAGATAAAAAGGAAAGGTAGCATTTGTATTACCTATCCGCAAGTACCTAAACTAAATTTAGATGCAGCAAGCAGTTAGTGTGCATTGGATTGGGGTCATGAGAGGGACAATAGATGGGGTTGAAAAAAGGATGGATGGCCATGATTTAAGGAGGATGGATGAAAATGAGGAATTGCACATCCATCCTAGCCCACCAATTTGCATGCTCCCAAATTAGGAGTATGTAAGGAAAGATGGATAGAGCATGTGAGGAATAGGTTTCTGCATTGACAACATTACTCATTGATTTTTTTTCCAAACTATAACACTACTTCATTTTTTTTATTTATTTTATCTATATATATTTTTATCTTATCTATACTATTAATCTTATACTATTAAATTTTATTACTAATTATTTAAATTTTAATGCATAATTTTCATAATTATAAATAATTAGAATGGTCTTCTAATTTTTTATTTGTATTTAATATTTTAGTTAACTATATGAAACTAATTAACTATTTAAATTAAATTATAAATTAGTTGTTTATTTATATAAATAAATAAATTATTTCATATATAATTAATTTATAAAATCATCTATTAAATTAAATTAAATTAAAAAATAATATTTATATACTTTTTATAATTGCAAATTATAAATATTATAAGTTTATACATCACTCTACTTTTTTAGTATAAATAAGTGTTATAAATTAATAATAATATTTTTTTATCAAAATGTAATTTAATAAAAATGTAAAACAAGTATCATCCAACCTTCCTTTTATTCCTCCGACACCATATAGAAGGAATTATTCCCATCCATCCTCTCCCTCATCCATCCTTCCTTTTCTATCCATCCCTCCTCCAATCCATCCTTCATACCAAACAAAGGATGAAAGAATAACAATGAGATGGAGAAAACTAATGTGATCGGTTAACTGACAAAATAGGAGTTGTACCCTCAAAAAACTAACAAATCAGGAGAACAAAGCATTTATCCTACCCTAATCTAGATTTATAGGAAATGACAGCCTGTTGCTGAACTATCCTCTCTATTCTTTTTAACTTCTCCAAATAGTTTATAGTTGACTAGGGCAAGACTTGAGAATGGGTAACCATTTCCTACCAAAATGACTGATGCTAGAGCTCCAATAAAGATAAAAAAATAGAAGTAATTGACATTCACCCATGTCCAAAAGGTCAAGATCATATGCATGAAAGCTATTTGTGCACACGCTTGCATTAAATTCATAAACAAGCCTAAGGTAAATTTATATGCACTCCTAGATAATGGCTCTTAACAAACCAAAATAACTTATCCATCATAACATCTCGTGTACACTAAGATATGGACTTGCAATATGGAAACAAAGTCCTGGAAACTAGGGTAAAAGAATAGAAATTCATTAAATAGAGAACTACAAATTATTCTTGAATTACTTGCTCTAGAAAACATAGCTAAATGAGAAATTGTCGACCTCACAGTAACCTTGTGCAAAAACACTTTCAGCATCTGCATGGGTAATTCCAAGGTAAAATTTTATGGATATTGTTTTCTAGATAGTGGGTACCAAGATATTTCTGTGCATGACTTCTCATCCACCTACCGAAACCATGACATGAAAACTAGATATATATGGAACTAGCTATGCTCTAACTAGCTTTACCAATAGTGTTAACTTCATGAGTTCTTCTGTAGGTTAATTCACCCTTCAAGTTGGAAAAGGCAAAGGCAACACATCACCCAGGTTCCAATTTCAGAACCCGAAATGTTTATGACTAGGATCAAGCCAGATTTTTACTTTACAAGTGAGCTCAGCACCATTGCCACATCCAATAAACTATGTGCACAAAAGAAAGGAGAATTTTCTGTAAGTTAAAAGGACGTCCAAATAAGTAAAGCTCCATAAATGGGTCATAGATGCATATGTCAGGTTCCCATTTGGTACTGATCTCATGTGTTTACATACATTGCATCAATCTGTGCATATCTTTTGAAATACAAACAGAAAAGATAACTTAGTAAAATCTACTAAGGATAATTCTAACAAAAGATTAATCTATAAAAAGGAAATGGAAAACTTCAAAGCAGGCACATAAAATTGAGCAACTTGACATCACATGAATGGACTTACATTAAATTGATTAGCCACATTTTTGGGGTACAATGAGTGCCAACAAAACAGCCACATGTATGAAATGTCGATAACCAGTTTTCTTGTCATCTAAATGATGACAGATATAGAGTGGAACCTTTGTCAGCATATATTACATGATTCTCAGTCATTTTTGAACATTTGATAAACAACACAATTATAAAGTCCCAACAGAACTAAATCTGATAACAGAAGAAAACTTATTGGAGCGTCATACCTTTTAGTATAGTCATCTATTGGTAATATTTCCCATGCTTTTAAGCTGCAACAAATACAATATTAGTGGTAAAAATCAAAAATCAAATTGTTGATGGTGACAAACATGCAGTAAAAAAAATCTCATTGAAAAATTAGCTTTTATATTAAGTCCAAAGGGCAGATATTTGAATCTAATTGTACCAGCCTTCCAGCCATCGATGATTGACGAGTTTGATATTCACTTTTTTGGCCAATTCATATTTCTCGCCTAGAAAGAACATACATATTGATTAGAACAAGTCAAGTTCGTAACAAAAAGCATTTTAGTTAACAAAATTTTCATGAGAAAAGTAGCTAAAAAATGATAATGTTTGTGAAAAAAAGGCAAGTATAATACACATATAGGCGTACATGTGCATGTAAGCATCTATGAAAGAAAAGACACAAAGTCTTATGGAAATAATCAAAGAAACCTCCACAGAAAGAAAGGATGTCACTAAGAAATAATCTCTTAAGTGTTTGAACTCCATTACAGTTTGCATCTAAAGCATGGACAACCATAAGTCCTACAAGTGATGTTGATAAAAATATAATGCTCAAATTTATGTAATTTTTCAGCGCAGGCAGTTCAAAAATTCTGATATCCCGTAGAGAAGCTCTCACAATGTCTTGCGGAATCTATCATTTCGTTCAAATGTAGACAATTTCTGCAATTACTTGACATCAAATGAATATGTTTCATCACAAGTGTGTTTATCTAAAACCTCGTACATATTCCATGTATAGACTTGTACAAGTAATAAGCATAGTATACATGTGCAAGCTTTAATGTATGCAGAAGCAATAATAAGATATTACACTATCTACAGATAACACCCATAAAGGGCCTGTCATGAGAATAACCAGCCAACCAGGCAAGGAACAATAAATTCCTTTGATGGGGACAAGGATAAAAAAGGAAGATACCAAAGCAGACCAAGTATACATACAATTGTCTAAATGGCAGCATAGGAATGAAGTCCAGAGGAGGATTTGCAATGATAAGGGGCATGCGACCAAAGAGGATACAATAATACACTAAGGAAGGCTTCAAATGTCACCAGAACAGGACAGTAAAAGCCGTACTATTCTGACAGGTGTCTGGCACTGGTATAGTGTGACAGTATGGGATGCAGTCTCGTACAGTGTGTCATACCCAGTACCATACCATTCCAGCAAAATCCAGTACAACCTCAAGGTCGTTCACAAGCCAAAGCAACAAATGTGAAATGATTGTAGATGAAGTAAGCCTGATTTATAACCTCAAATGGCAACTGCAACAGCCAAGAGATTGGTTGAAGTGATGAACTCAACAATGAAGAGATGCAGCCTAAAGAGGATGATGATGCAGCGGAGTGGCAAGATTACACTGGATAAACAGTAAATAGGCTGCAAATTTGGTTTGCTTGAGAAATCAAGCACCAACGAAAGTTGCAAGTAGAGACAAACCAAATGCTTACCATGTGATGCAAAACCAAAAGAAATGAAAGAAGAAAAAATTGAAAACAAAGAACAAAATCCAAAAATTTAATTTCACTCAATTTTTCAATCAATAGTTCAGATCTAAGATTCTCCACACAGGTGGAGCCTTTAAATAGAGAAACAAAAATATAACCTAATAGGATTCTATCAGCTAACTTGAAATCCAATAGAACTCTTTTTACAGAGTTCTAACAAAATTAGGATTTTCAATAAAAATAAAATAAAATAACCTAAATTAAGCCCACAAAAATTAGGATTAGGGTTTAGCGATGCTTCCTTCGGAAATACGTGCGTAATTCTTGATTCATATCATTCTCTCCTGGCTGAAAAGAACTCAACTCTGGCCAGGAACTGATGTAATGTTCGAAAATATCTGGATCAATTCGTTGTAATTCTTCTTCAATGATCCAAATAGCATCTGAATCTGGACGTCCTTGCCATTCGATCACCTTCGAAATCCTTCATCAACAGAAGAAACAATTTCATCTGTAAGAATGCATTCAATTTGGTCTAATGAAGCCAGTAGAAGCGATGCAAGAACCGGAACTAGCACTGGAGGAGGAATATGATCCCTGTTGTCACCTGCATGCATAGTAAGAGGCTCGAATGTGCCTCGATAAGGTAGCAAGTCCTCAACATTGAAAATTAGACTAAAATTTAAATCAGAAGGTAGTTCTATATAATATGTATTAGGCCCAAGTTTACGAAGGATACGAAAAGAACCGATGGCTCGAGCATGCAATTTTTTGAATGAATTTCGTTAACGTTCAAGACGAATACGAACCATAACATAATCACCTTCATTAAATTTCAATTTTCCACGATGAGCATCAGCAACAAGTTTATATTTTTCTGCATTCATGGCAATATTTTATCTGATTTTAGTATGAATTTCATTAATGTGTTTAGTAAAAGAATATTCATAGGTAAGGAAACCAGATCAATAGGTTGATGGAAATTAAAACCATAAACAATTTCAAAAGAACTTTTACCAGTAGACCTATTCACGGAGTTATTGTAAGCGAATTCTACAATAGGCAATGACAAATTCCACGTCCCAAGTTTATCACCAACTAAACACCTAAGTTACCAAGACTTCTATTTACAACCTCTGTTTGACAATCAATTTGAGGATAAAAAGTTGAAGAAAATTTTAAAGTAGTCCCAAATAATTTTCATAGGATTTTCCAAAAATAACTTACAAATTTGACATCACGATCTGATACTATTGAAGTGGGTAATCCATGAAGTCTAACAACTTCCCTAAAGAATAACTTAGCAATAGAAGAAGCATCAGAAATCTTGTGACAAGGAATAAAATGTGCCATTTTGGAAAATCTATCCACAACCACTAAAATTGAATCATGTCCCCTTGCAGTTCTAAGTAGACCAAGAATGAAATCCATACTAAGATCTTTCCATAGAGAATGAGGAATCGGTAAAGGAGTATATAATCTAGTATTTTATTTTCTAGCCTTGGATAGCTGACACGTACGACACTGAGAGAGAATTCTAGCTGTCTTTTTTAAAAGATGACCAGTAAAATCTATCCTCAACCATAACTACAGTTTTATTTCACCCAAAATGACCTGCTAATCCTCCTGCATGAAGTTCCCAAATAAAAAAATCTCGTAAAGATGTCTGAGATATACAAAGATAACAACATTTAAATAAGTAACTGTCTCTAATCACAAAATCAACAAATTCTTGACAGTTTTCTTGACTAACCTCTTGATAAATATCAAAAAAATCAGAACAATGCTGGTAATCATCTTTTACTCGCTTAAAACCAATTACATCGGTATTCATGGATTGTAAAACAGTAATTACTCTACTTAATGCATCAGCGGCCCTATTCTCAATACCAGCTTGATGTTTGAGAACAAAAGTATAATCCTGAAGAAACTCTACCCATTTAACATGCCTAGCACTAAGCTTATTCTAAGATTGAATGTATCTAAGGGATAGGTATAGAACAAACTCTTTAGGTAAAAGGTAATATCGCCAATACCTAAAGGCTTGAACTACAGCGTAAAATTCTTTGTCATATATAGAGTATTTTTGCTTAGCTTCATTAAGTTTTTTACTAAAATAGGCTATAGGATGACCCTCCTAGCTAAGAACTCCTCCAATTTCTATGCCTGATGCATCACATGCTACTTCAAAAACTTTGAAAAAGTCAGGATGTATCAGTACAGGTGTCTCGGTCATCCTAAGCTTTATTTCATTAAAAGCTCTAGCAGCGTTAGTTATCCAATGAAACTCATCTTTTCTTCATGCAATTTATGATAGGGACCAATGATGGTACTAAACTCTCTAATAAACCATCTATAGAAAGAAGCTAGACCGTGAAAACTGCGAACTTCAAAAAAGAATTTTAGTTCAGGTCAATCTCTAATTGCTTTTATTTTCTCAGGATCAACCATAATACCCTGGAAGGATATGATATATCCTAAAAACAGTACTTGACTCAGAAGGAATGACCATTTTCTAAAATTAATATATAATCTAGCGAATCTAAAAATGACAACAACTTTTCTAAGATGACCTAAGTGTTCTTCTCTAGACCTACTATAGACTAGAATATCATCAAAATAAATAACTAAAAATTTACCAATGAAAGATCTCAATAACTCGATCATAAATCTCATAAATATACTAGGAACATTGAATAACCCAAATGGCACGACTAACTATTTATAAAGTCCATCTTGGATCTTAAAAGCAATTTTTCATTCATCTCTAGATCGAATTCTAATCTAATAGTATCCACTACGTAAATTAAATTTAGAATAAATTATAGAGCCAACTAACTGATCAAGTATATCTTCAAGCCTAGGAATAGGAAATCTATACTTGACAGTAATCCTATTGATGGCTCTACTGTCTACACACATCCTCCATGTACCATCTTTCTTTGGTATCAAAAGGGCTGGTACTGCACATGGGCTAAGACTAGGACGAATGTGACCTTTTTATAGCAGACCATGTATTTGTCTTCTCATTTCCTCACATTCTTTAGGATTCAATCTATAATGTGGAAGATTAGATATTTAAGATCGTGAAACTAAATCAATAGTATGCTGAATTTCTCATAAAGAAGGAAGACCACCTGATATTTCTTCTGGAGTCACATCCTTAAATTCTTCTAATAACTGTTCAATCTCAGGAGGTGGGTTATCTTGGATGTCTAAGGTTAATCTAATTTCATCTTTAGGAATGACTGCTAACATAATCCCAGTCTTTGAACTTTCTTCTTTAAATTTCTTATAAGTTAAAATATGATAGTTCTTTTGTTTAGGAGTTTGAGATGCATCCTTGTCTTTTCTAGAAGGTCGGGACTCACTAGATTTGGTAGGATTTAATCTAATTTTCTTATCTTTATGCGTAAACACATAGGTATTTTTTCTATCAAAATTATGAGCAACTACATAAATCCATGGCCGACCTAATAAGACACTGGCTACTTCCATGGGTAAAACATCAACACATAATCTCAGCAGAACAAGCTCCCATTTTAATTGGTACTAGACAACATTCATTAATTGGGAGAGATGTTTTATCTACCCATGCAACTCTATAAAGATGAGGATGAAGTTTTAGTTTTAGTCAAATAACGTCGGACTTAGAAACTACATTCATAGAACTAACACCATCAATGACTAGTTTACATACCTTATTCTCACACTATGCGTATGTATGAAAAATACTGGTACGTTTTCAAACTTCAAAATCTGCAGGAGTGGTGACTATACAACGCATAAAATTAACCTGACCTCCTAACTTTTCATATTCTTTCTCGTACTCTTCTTCAAAATTAACTGGTTCTAGGAGATTAAAATCTTCTAGTGCATTTTCAACTGGAATTGCTTCCTCATATTCTGGTTCTATGGTCAAGGTACGATGTGGATATCTAGCAACTATATAATCTTTTCCATAATAATAATGACACTCTATGTTTGACGAACTAGCTGATTGGGATATTTTTTGTACAGATTCTCTGATCCTTGTATCTGTAAGATTTGGTTCTAGACAGAAAGGAGCTATTTGTGATACACTTTTAATACGACTACTAGGGATAGGTTTAGACTGCCCAGTTTTAGTAGAAAAATGAGCTCTTCTTTGCGATGAAGTTTTATGAAATTTTTTTATTTCTAAGACTTTATGATAAGCTTCTCCTATAGAATCAAATGAATACAAGAAAACTTCTCTTTTCAAATCATTTCTCAAACCACTAATGAATTTAGAAATTAGTTTCCATGAATCCTCAGATATATCACATCTCAACTATAGATCCTCAAAACGAGTCATGTAGTCAATTACGCTAGTATTTTCCTGCCTAAGAGTGTACCATTGATCTAATAATTAACTTTTATAATATATGGGAACATATTTCTAGCACAGCTTAAATTTCATTTCTTTCCAAAGCACTATAGGAGGATGTCTTACCCACTCTAAATCCCTTTCAACAATTTACTAATACTGCTTGGCAGATCCTATTAGTTTTATTTTTGTGAAACAGATGCGAGAGGCATCTAACATATGATACCACTCAAAATAGGATTCTAGATTTAATAACTAATCATGAAAGGCTTCTGGATCCAATCTACCGTCATAAGAAGCAACTTTTACTTTAACCCCTTTTAGTGATTCTTCTAAATCTTCATATCTATGTGGATATGTTCTATATTATTATCCTTGGGATCTAAAGTATCCAGGATTTCGTGCATTTCTAGTAGGATGCCTAGGATTCCTAAATGTGAGATTTGGCAGCTCTACTTCTTCTTCATAGCTTTCTCTATCATATTCATCTACTCTAGGATAATGATAACCCTCAAAATTGTTTGTGGAACAGTGGATAATCGGAGGAACTGTTGTATAGATCGAAGGTGCTTAAAAAGACTCACTAGTATATATGACATGACCCTAACCGCTAGTAGGCTTAAGATTTCGTGAAGGGGATCGATGAATAGGTTGAATACTAAGAGAATCATCTTCTACAGGTTGTTTGTCTATTCTCGGCTCTCTTAGGGATAATTGGCATTCTATCTGTTGACCTATAAGATTTGTCATATCTACACGGTTATTTACTTGGGTAACACGAAGCTCACTAATGTCAGAGTGAATTTGATCTAAAGAATGACATATCTGGTTTAAAGATTCTTGGAAGGTTGACTGGGTTTTTTTGACAGTTTCTAGTTTCTTTTCCATTATAGTTTGTGCATCTTTTAAATTACCAATAACCATGATAAGAAATTTAAATTTTATATGTATTTAAAAATTTTTAATTATGATGCTCATAATAAAAATTATAGAGTCCAACTTAATGTATATGTTTCTGGTTCGTGCGATAGTAAGATATGTTGTGTTTGATGTGAAAAATAGCAAGTATATGGAAAAATAAAGATAAAATCAGACCCTAAGCAATTTTAAATTACCTAAAGATTTAAAAAAATTCAAATTTAATGAAAAAATTATACCTTTCACCTCGTAGTGCTTGCAGATTGAAGAGCAAGTTTTATTTTTGGGTCTGTGGACTGGGTCTACAGATTGGGGTTCACACACGGTCTGTAGACCACGTGGTTTTTCAGAAAGCGAAGCTTCTTCCTCTCGTCTACTCCAAAGGTCTCATAGGCTCCAATGTTGGTGGAAGTCGACAGCGAACTCTGGTCAGTCGATCGGCCGACGACGACTTATGGTCGTCCGATCGGCCTATGATCGCCTCCTGCCCGATTGAAAACCCCTACGGAAGATCGAAAGGGAGGGAAAATTAAGCCAGTGACGCCAGGAGAAAAGGAGACAGTAGGATACGAGTCGCCGACGGTCAACGATGATGGCGGTTCGGGGACGAGACGATAACAACGGTGGTCCAAGAGGGTCTAGTGGCGACTGATGGCAGAGGAGCTTTCGTCGACATCGCGGTAAGTACGGTATGGCGGTCGGAGGCCACGAAAGACAGTGACCGACGACGGGCTGCGGGAAGGGGGGCTCGATCGATCGACAAGAAGACGCGATTCGATGGCGCTGGATCTCAATCGATCAATGGGAAGAGAAAAGATGACGATCGATCTGCCTGTGACTCCTGTTGCTTATGCCAGCCACGACAAAGATTGAGGGATGACAGGCGGTGGTCGACAGCGTCGGATGCGGCTAGTGACGCGATGGAGAGAGAGAAAGAGAGACGAAGGAGGGGAAGGTAAAGATGGGGAAGAAGGCAATGGCTATCGACGAGCGTTCGATGGTTCGGGCTCGGCACCAGGAAGGGAGGAGATGGCAAGGGGCTTAAGCACAGGCACCGGCATCTCAGTCGAGGCAGTGTTGCCGAACAAAAGAGAAACCTTCTTTTTTTTTTATTGTTCAGACGATGGGTAAGGAGAAAGAGACAAAAAGCGACGGGAAGGGGGTTACGGTTGCAAGAAGATGGGGATCAAGCCGTGAAGCTCTGATACCAAATTGATGCAAAACTAAAAGAAAAGAAAGAAGAAAAAATTGAAAACAAAGAACAAAACCCAAGAATTTAATTTCACTCAATTTTTCAATCAATAGCTCAGGTCTGAGGTTCTCCACAAAAATGGAGCCTTTAAATAGAGAAATAAAATCATAACCTAATAAGATTCTATCAGCTGACTTGAAATCTAATAGAACTCTTTTTACAAAGTCCTAACAAAATTAGAATTTTCAATAAAAATAAAATAAAATAACCTAAATTAAGCCCGCAAAAATTAAAGTTAAGATTTAGCAACGCTTCCTTTTGAAATACGTGCTCTTTGATTCCTATCACCATGAAAAGCATATAATTAACTCATGATGCAGGCATCACAAAAATATGATACTATATGAATAAAGTCAAGGTGCAGAAGTTTGAAAAATGACCACCAGAACTACAAAATTAATCTCTGTGCTTTACCACAAGCATTATACCTTGTTTCACCCCGGCAACAACAACATGGTCTAAATTACTCTTAATAAGGTTAAATATCCAAGTCACACAATTGCTGCTCAAAAAGTGAGACTATATGCATTCGCAAAGATGATAAAGAAAAAGATACTGATTGAGCTAGTTATTTTGCTCAACAAATGTTCGCAGTCATCCTATATCTTGCAGATTTTTACTCCTCGTACCTGGATTTTAGCATGTGCCTGATGTTGAGAATATCAAATTTCCTAAAAAATCTAGCATTATTATAATAGATCCCAAAATGAGCTAAATGATACAATCACTACCATGCAAAAGCCATATGGAATATGACATCTGCAAATTTATTTAAAAAAACTTAAGGATCGTGATAATCCAAAATCACCAGACCAAGAAAAGCAAAATCACTGCCAGGATGTCAAAACAGAGTCATCTCTCACTTTACCCATAAACCATTTCACAATCTGATTTGCTCATTAAGAAAATAATCAATGTTACCACCAAGTTGCTTAAAAAAATAATATACCTTCAAATTTGTAGCATATAAGATGAGTGACTTGGTTTGCTATCAGAGGCTTGGAAAACCTACCACCCATCAAGGAGACCATTTTCTACAAACCAAAAAAAGCAGTGCCAAACTAATTTATGGCAATATCTCACCAAAGAAAAGGAAAATGATATAATTCAAATAAAAAAATCACTAACAAATAAAGAATTTTAAATGAATAACTAGCTTACAATATGACTTCCATGTATACCAACTACAAACAAATAAACAATCATGAATAAAGGTAGACTATTAGATTGACCAAACCATTATTAAACTATGCACAAATTACGAAAGAGAAGCAACATTTAGCAATTGTGACAACAGTAGTACTAAAAAGTAAGAAGGCAAAAGGAAAATAAATTGTTTATAATCTAGGAGGTTAAGTGTCAACCAAATAGAACATTGAAGAAATATCTAATACTTGAATATGTCTGAGATTTTCCCCTAAGCAAGAAGATAGGTGACACAAGCATCCATCATCAAATAATGTTATATCAAACTAAAAAATGTTTTCATCCTATGTACTAAAAACAGATGGATGCCAGAGAAACTCAGAGTCATTCAATATTTTCACACACCAAATTCTTAAGTCTTCACATCAGCATATTTTTGTAGGGAAAGAGAATGAAAGCAATAGTGATAGAAAGGTTAATGAAGACAATGCTCCATTGACATCAAAAGCATTCTAGAAATGAACAAAATCTTTTGTTGATGCACCAAGTATAAAATATTTTTGACATATGCAAAGGAATAAGAAAGGAGAGAAGAATGATGAATGAAACCTGGTTGCTTATACAGAAAGGCTCATGTTCCAGTTGAATAGTTTTTCCTTAAATACTGCAGGTTTTAAAATGAAGCTTGCAGTGACAAGTTACATAGATAGAATGGCTTCATATCAAATACTTTGTCATCTCAAAAAGCTTGGGTATAGCAGGTTGATTTAGCGAATGTTGTAGTGATCTTAACTGTTTAATTGCTGCTGATAGACAGAACTCTGAAGGACACATGCATGAAGGTTTGGATGCCAGTCAGGATTTGGAAGCTCATATTTTTATACCCTACACGGTTCTACTTCCAGAGATTTCTAAGCTTTCAACTAGCAGCTTTCTATTGCTAGCCACATTAGCTATTACAACCATGAATTAATTTAAATCAAGTTCAACATAAAAGAGACAAATCCTTCAAGAAACTACATTTGCAACGCAGAAAATATTATCCTTCACAGCAGCAGGAGAGCCAGATTTTCTTGCTTGGGCAGACCAATGTAACATGACATAAAAAAATAATATAAGTTTTGTACAACATATTTTTCAACCATTCTTGTTTATAAAAGTGTAAAACATTTACTGACATTATGCTTAATATGATTTAAGATGTGTTGTCAAATAAGATTTATTTAAAGAAGCTGCAGTGTATGTATTAAATATTTAATTTATGTGTGTATTAAATTTTTCACCAAAAAAAAATCTTAAAAAAAATATTTATTTATCCAACACATTGTATTTACCAACCATAAATCCTTAAACAATCAGAAAAGATTGCTCAAGGGTTTTAAGAATATTCAAATGTGAAAAGGAAATTTAGAAGCACCATTCAAAAACCTAAAAGAAAGTAAGATATAAATATATAAGGAACGAAAGTTAAAAGAATAAGCACCACTGAATATGCACAGAGCAACACATTAGAAGAAAACCAAATAACAGAAGGGGAACACAATAAACAACTAAACAAAAATAACATATTTTCTAAGATAAGCTAAAAATCTACTTTAGTTAACACAAGATACATATTTATTCTACAATAAACAAGACATAACATTCTGATCTTACCTTTAAAAAAGAATATACAATTTGACAGGTTCAAGAAACAATTTACCCTCATTGACCAGCCAACAACTTGAGAAGGATTAGGCAGAATGGGAAAAGCAAGTCACGGAAAACAATCTCTGGGTAAGACTTCCAAGAGGCCACCTGGGAACCATGGAAAAATCTACCAAAAGCGAGAACCACGAATGATCTCCTAGAGTGGAGCAAGGCTAGAAATAAAGGATGTGTTTGGTTAAGAAGATTAATGGTGGGAAACATGTTATAATTGCCAGTTGCAACAGATACTCCAGATTTAAAACAATTTGATTAGGGGGGCTTTACTAGAAAAAAAATCATTACTTGTCAAATGAGACTTTCAAGCAGAACTTTGTTGTAAACATGCAAAAATAAATAAATAAATAAATAAAGATGATCCCAAAATAGGAAATCAGGTTGAAAATGGTGTCTATCCTCATCAGCAAGTGGGGTGCACTTCTTTGGGATTATATATTCGATTCTAAAACAGACAATTATATTATAGAAAATAACAGAGATATAGAAATGGAATTTCGAACAGGAAGGATAATTGAGGGATCTAAGTACTAGACCAATGGAACGTGGACATGAGGATAAATCAGCAAAGCATGGAGCACGTGCCAGATCCTTTTAAGGGGGCAAAAGTGGAGAACGGGTCCTGGGTTGGGGGCCATGTGTGATATGTGCAAGGGAGATCACGCAAATTTTCAAACTTTAGGAAGGACATGGCTGCCAGAGCCCCCTGGATCTGCCCCTGCTCCCCAGTCTAATTAGGGGAGGCAAGGAACCAGCTCAACAAGAAAATAGCATGTAAGAGTTGACTGATATAACAACCCTTATAACAGGGTTGTAAATAGACATCCAAAACTTTCTGAAATCAATCTAATTCCAATTTATACATATTTTATATGGATTTTTTGAACCTTCATACATATTTTATCTAGGATGCTTCTACCTGTCATTGTTTTTGTATGCTAGTTTAGTTGGACAAATATGGTTAGAAGAATATATGACTCAATTAGCAACTGAGATCTACTAAACTACAATTTTGATTGGGTGACTCTAAACCCATTTAACAATTTTGCTGTGTGTGTGTGTGTGTGTGTGTGAGAGAGAGAGAGAGAGAGTACATGATGGCGTTCCTTAGTGTGATAGTAAGGTTGCTTCATTGTGAACTAGGTGTAACAGGTCTGAAAAATAAAAATAGCCTCTCTGCATCTGGGAGTAAGACTACATGCATTTGACACTTCCCAAACCCCACGGTGGAAGGAGTTGCAAGCACCAATACGCCCTTTTTGAAGAGATAGTATGTATATATTTCAACAAGGTGTGGAGCCAAGGTCATACTACTAAGCTAGAAACAAAAATAATAATAATAATAAATAAATAAATAAAACATATCTTTTTATATATAACAAAAGTAAAGTTAGTTTCTCAAAAAACAGGAATAGTAATTTGGCATTTTAAGATATATTCTCAATTAATTTTTCAAACAATGATGGAGTCAGAAGCATGGTGGTGTACTCATGTAGCAACTTGCATATAGCTCATAATTGTTGAATTACATATACATCGAATTGCATACCATGATATCATCGCGCTCTGGCCTTTGATATCCTGTCAAGCAAATAAACAGGGACTCACTGCCTGGTATACCATTCAAATCTTTTACAGGCTGATATAAAATCTGCAAAGGATATTGGATGAAACTGACATAAGAAAGAAGTAAAATCTTTTAAAACAAAGACAAACAGCAGGATAAATCAACTTTATGCTAGGAAATAACAACAAAATTCAGTGCACTGTTAAGGACCAAGGTCATCCAACATGCACGTGCAAAATAAATAAATTAATAAAAAATAAAGGCTTCATCAATTGTTGTTACAGGTCCCCCTTGAAATAGTTTAAGACAATACTGATGATGTTTGGTAAAGGATTCCCCCCATAACCCAAAGCCAAAATTTTTTGCAAAATAAGGATTAGTTTCTGTCCACGTGAAAGACTGTCCCATCAGACAGCAAGTATCTCTTCCTCATGCTACATATTGGCACTTAATAATGATGGTCCACTTCTTAATACTGCCACTCCATATCATCAACAGTCATATAATAAGTGAATCTAGCCCCTGAAATATGAGGACACCTAGGATTGGAAAGTTGTGGTGAGACTTAAGCAGATGTCAATTTTTGATAGTTTCAGTTACAGGACATGTAAATTGGTGATTACTCAGTTTGTATCCAGGCATGATTTGATAGTCCTGGGTTATGTATCTATGTCCTTGATCCATCTGCCATGGTGTTCATACATACCTGTCTATTATTTAAAGTTGGCAATTGAACAAAGACATTGTTTTTTGAGGCACATGGAGAGATTGTGGATGGTTGAAGTCAGCTTATTGACAAACTGAAGGTTATAAAGAACAATAGGATGCTCAAATAAAGGGAAGAATCCAGAAATGGGAACTAAAAGATATCATTCAGAAACCATTTCACTTAACATCCTTTATTATTGCATGTACAATTTAGTTTCAGTACCTATGGAAAGAGAGAACGAAGTAACCCTCAAGATCCATTGTGTATTTTTATTAAGCCAAAATTATTGAAGCAGCACTGACAGCAAAATAAGTGCCTTTGCCACATTTAACTAAAGCAGCATCATTAAAGAAATAAATGGCACTGAAAGAAATATGACTGAAAGGAATGGGCTACAAAACAGATTAAAAATAAAACGCAAGATAAATGAATTTCCAGGTGTCACCAATGCTACGATTAGCAGAAAATCACAACTTAGTTAGTGATATCCCTGCGATATCAAAAGCATGATTTTGTAGTTCCACGCATGCCTAAATCCACTGACAAAACGCGGTTCCAGACAGTGTAGCAACTATCATTAACATACTACTTTCATGGTTTATTTATTTCCCCAGTTACAACATTTGCTTTCACTTTAAACAACTCTACACCAGTTTTCACTGAAACATAGTAACAATTGTAGAACGACAGTTACCATGTCCTGTATCTAAAATATACTCTATTTTTAAATCAAGACAAGAATCAGTGAGAATGACAACAGGCAACAGAGGGAATGAAACTGACCCTGGTGGGATCTGCTAGTGTCCCAAAATCCACACTATCATCGATCCACAACTCCGTGACAAGGATTTTCCCATCATTCCGAGCAGCGACACACACAGGATCATCCTGTCCAGCACATTTAAAATCGAAATCTTATCACCAAAATCGCCAAAAAAAAACTAGCAAAATCAAAGTTGGAAACTCACATAAACGCGACCCGACACAACCACGTGAGTGCAACTCAAATCGTACCGCCCAACATCGACGCCCCCTCTTCGAACAAGCTCCGATCGGTACTGAAACAAAGGCATGCATCAAAAAAAAAAAAATCTCTTCTCTCCCATAATAATTCGAGGATACAAGGTTCGATATTTTAGCGATATTAATGGTGAAAACATCGTTTCATCTCTGTTTTCTTTTTTTTTTCTTGTCTGCTGATGAATGAGTATGAGGGAGACGCACGCACCTGGGCTTCGGAGACGGAATCGAATCCGAAGAGAACGAAGCGAACCCCGGCAAAGATCTTTTCAGGGCTTCTCGAAGTGGAAGCGCCTTGAGATCGAATCATTGCGGCCGACGAGATATGTGGAGCTCGAAATGGAACCCTAGATCCAAAGAAAGATCTAAGGAAAGAAAGATAGAAATGGAGTAGAACAAGGAAGAAGACACGAGATCAAGTTTTCTTTCTCCCTCGCTCGCACGCTTGCTCGGCGGGATAAGAGAGGGTTTTGGGGCGGTTCCTTCCTGGAGAAGAAGATGCGGTTCGCTTGGGAGGGAAAATTATTTTTTTATTTTTTATTCTTTTCTATTTTCGGTTAGAATTTGATTTTTGGACCGGGGTAATGCGGCGGGAGACGAAATGTACCACACGTATCACGTCACACGTGTGCACCGTGCACCGGACCGAATGGCTGATGGTACTACGAAGCCCAACTATGTTAAGCTTCACGCCATGTTGGCACCTTCACGCCACGTTAAGCTTTTGGGTCCCGGAATTTTTTCGATTTCTTTTTCCGGGTGAAGAACCTGGTCATCTATTTCTGGAGCAGATGAATCAAATGATTGCCCGTTTTGGGAATCTTAATGCACTGTTTGGAGGGGGATAATTGGGCTTCATGCCCACTTATCTTGGGATGACTCTATGACTCCGTCTGATCCCAGCCAAACTCGTGAAGGAAGACACGGTCTAAAGTAGTGTTTGGATTCATCGAAGCGAGTAAGCTCTAAATTTGCACCCGAACTCAATTAATGACGAGACTTGGAGTTGTAATTATCTAAAAAAAAAAAATCAAGAAGACTTCCAATAGGAGTCTTCTTCTACACGACTTCATTGGAAAGAAAGTCAAATTTGAGAAGAATTCAGCCTCTCCTCCACCCTACTTAAGACCTCCTAATTTTCCTTCTATGCTACCATGAGCACCGGCATCCCTATTTCTCTCCCGTTCTCCCTCTTTTTCTTGATTTTTTTATCGACTTTCTGTACTTGTGCCTATCGAAAATTGAAATTGGAGAGCTGTCGGAGTTTGAGGTAAACCCTTACCCCTCTTCCTCTCTTCCTTCCTCTTCTTTCTCTTGGCCTTGGACACCACCATCGGCCACCGATTTGGCCGGATAATAGCTCAAAGAAGAATCCCCTATTTCTCTTTCTTTTCTTGATTTTCTACCGGCCAGACATTATCATCGACCATCCTTTTTTCCATCACTATCATCACTGTCGGCTGCCACCGCCACCGTCAGTCTTCCGGCCCCCAATTGAAGCATGAGCCACCAGCCCCTCTCTTTCTTATTCGACCAAGAGAGAAGAAGAAAAGAAAAGAAAAGAAAGAAGAAGAAGAAAAAAAAGAAAAAAAAAAGAAAGAAAAAAAGAGAAAAATAAATTTTCTCTCTCTTTCTCTCCCCAGAATCTTCTTATCCTCTCTATTTCTCTCTCTAATTGTACCATAAATTCTAGATTAAACCTAAGATAAAATCAGGATGATTGGAGACAACTCTGAAATTTGTGCACTAGGTCGAATCTTAATTCAACTTTTATCAGAAAACTCCTATTAAGTTATCCTGATCCTTGATGATCTTGATCATGATTGCCTCTTTTATCAAATACAAAAATTCTTTTTTCACTTTTTTCTCTACTTTCTCTCTCTAGAGACTTCGGTACTAAGTCATGTCTTTCTCTTTTAAAAACCCATATTGACTTTGATATGATGGCCTTGAATCTATTTGGTGCCTAGATGGCCTATCAGATTGATCACATGATCAATCATCGCTTTTATTATTATTTAATTTTATTAAATTTAATAAATAAAAATTAATTATAAATTAATATTTAAAATAGGATTACTTGATTCATCTAATGAAGTCTGAAGATCTAGGACGATCGAGATAAGTAGAATCTTACATTCTTTACTTATTTTTAAATTATCATATTTTTTATGCAAATAAACTGTTGATGATGAATTCATATTTTTCATAAAATATGGATCAGTATATAAAATATGAAAATCATGTTTTATTATTATTATTGATCATATGAATGTATTTTATGAAAATGATGTTTTATGATGTATGAATTTTAATGTTTTCTTATCTAAGTATATGTATATTTTAAGAAAAAAAAGATTTTGAAGGCTCTCAGATAGCTATGTATGACCCTTGCTAATAGGTTATAGTAACTCAGCATATGACCCTTGCTAGTGGATTATAGTAGCTCGGCACATGGTCCTCACCAATGAGTTATAGTAGCTCAGCATACGGCCCTTACTAGCAGATTATAATAGTTAGTATGATATGATTATGGCCCTGTCATGGATACAATAATGACCTTAGCATGAATATCTGTGAGTAAAATTTTAAAACATGACATGAATATATGATCAAAGATGATTTATAAATTATGTTTATGAAATTCATGATTTATGCATGTATGATTGATTTATAACTTATTTTATACTATGCTCTATAAAATATTTTATTTATAATATCTGTTATTTTTTAAATATTGCATTGTCATGGAAAAACTTATGCCTGATTCGGTAAGGAAGCATAGATTTTACTTACTGAGCTAGTATAGCTCATATCTTTTTATTTTTCTTTTTACAGAGAATTAAGGATAGAATCGATAAGGGATCCAAACTTGGGGCTTTACATAGCAAGCTTAAAAATTTTATAACTGAACTTAGTCTAATCATGAGCTTATAGTTGTTTATTTCTAATTTTGAGATATGGGTTTGATTTTGATTATGGATTTAGATGCTTTGGACCAATTTTGGTTAGATTATTTGATGAATAATAAAATTAAATCTTTATTTATATTTTAATTATGATGAATTTTTAACTGATTATGATCGATAGGCTTCGTATTATCAAGAACTGTATCTCTCGGTAGCATGACTGTGTTATATCCCGGATTTGGAACGTGACATTTTATGGTATCAAAGTAATAGGTTTGATAATGAGTAGAACTTAATGTCTAGCAATAAATTTGATCATAGGAAGATCTTAAAAATCTAGTAATGGATAAGTAGATCTTGTTTAACTAGATCATGTTTGACTGAATAAGAATAGATAAGTTTGTTTAGAGTTTCTATTGGTCATTTAAGGAAACTAATTAATGCTAGTATTTTTGATAGGTGATGATGAGCGACAGTGAGAATGAAGTATTGGCAAACATTGCTACTAGAAGGAGAGGAGCAAGAAGGACTACAATGAAAGATGCCAACCAGATGGTTGAGCAAACTCCTAATATACCAGCCACTCAAGCAGACATTGCTGGAGTTTGTGAAGTGGTGACTCAGCTTATTCAACAACAATAACAGACACAAGCTACTCCTCGACCTACACTATGTTTAGAGTCTTATTATGAGAGATTTAAAAGACTCAACCCACCAGTATTTGAGGGTAGACCTGATCCTCTAGTTGCAGAAATCTAGATTCAAAAAATAAAAATGATATTTGATGCATTACAGTATCCCGAGGATGTGAAGGTTAGGCTAGCTATTCCCATGCTAAAAGAAAATACTGAGTTTTAGTGGACTATAATAAAAACTACATATGAAAATACTGATAATTAGCTGACATGGGAGGAATTCAAGAAAATTTTTATGATCAATACTTTTTCGAGTCAATGAGATTAGTAAAAGAGAATGAGTTCTTGACTTTGAGGCAAAAAGATGATACGATAGTTGTTGGTGCAGAATCTGATCGTCACCGGATCCAGCTGGAGTGGAGGTGGACGAGGCCACCATCGGGGACCTACAAAATAAAGTTTCATCCGGAGTCGGTGGGGGTGGCTCCGGTAGGACCCTCCGACGATCAAGTCAGCTCTGGCCAACGGAAATGGAGTGCTCTAAAATGAGTTCAGTAGAGTTTAGAGAAGGAGAGGAGAGCTTCGAGCCTAGAGTTAGCGAATTTGGAGGATCCTTTTTATAGACGAAGCTTGATGGTGACAGCTGCAGTTGCTTGATAATGGGCAGTTCGAGGTCTGATGGGATCAATTATGGAGGAAGGCACTGTCTGCAGTGCTGCCTACTATAAATTAATGGTGACAGCCATCACCGTCTGATAGTGGATCGCTATCGCCTGCAGCAGACTGATGGCGACCGTTCGTCGAGATTTAATAGCCGTGGCTCTAAGAAAATGGGCGTTGGTTGGTGGACTTCAGCATATATCGATTTCAAAGGAGTTCGAACTCCTGAAGGAAAAGCTCGGAAGAAGTTCGACTCCTATAGGCGTTTGGCTGGAGGAGTGCGGCTAAGGCTTGATCGCTGGAGAGTTCGGAAGGAGCTCGGCCGCTGAGTCCAGACAGCCGAAGGGAATGTCTTGGAGGAGTCCGGCTCCTGAAGAAGTCCGGTCAAAGGGGAAGCCTGGAGGGAGTTCAGCTAAGGCCCGTCTGCTGAAGCTCTTCCATGGCTATCGATTGCATTAGGCTGAGCATCGAACTAGACTTCGGTAGGAGCGGGGTTTATCTCCAACAATAGTACTAGAATATGCAAACAAATTTAATGAGTTAGATCAATTTTGCCCCCAACTTATGGAGCCTGAAAGAAACAAAGCAAATAGATTTGAGCATGATCTAGGACATAGAATTCGGTCTCGTTTATCCTCTCACCTTTTTAACAATTACAAGGATGTGCTGGAATGAGCTTTAAAAGTTGAATCAGATATAAAATGATCAGAACAAAAAAAGGATGATAGAAAGAGATCTAGACAAATAGAAACTCAAGGCAACCAGCATAAAAACCTAGAGAACAACTCTAAGAAGAAGAAGGGAGCAGAGATCTATGAGCATTATAGTAAAAATCATGGAGGACCTTGTCTTAAGAAGCTTAGAGCATGTTATCAGTGTGGTAGGTGGGGACATTTGGTGTGAGAATGTCCTAATAAGAAAACAAATGATTCTAAAATCTTTGGCTTAAGTGAACAAGGATAAAAAAGAAATGCACGAATATTTACCTTGACTCTATATAGTATCATGACAAGTAAAGATGTAGCGATAGGTACGAGTTTAATCAAATTTAAGTAGATGCCTGCATGATTATTGATCATAGCTCTTCTCATTCTTTTCTAGTTTACTATATCTTTGAATTGTATAATTTATAAATTGAATGAGCCACTTTTATCATATAATTATTCATGGCGAATTTATAAAAAATATATGTATATAAACAAAATAAAAATATGACTCAAGGAATGAAGCTAATTAATAGAAAATAGTTCAGAGTATGATATCTAGAAGCATGATTTAGATCAAAGTTGTATATCAAAAATATGGTGAAAGATAATTTTGAAGACTAAATATTCTTACTTATTTGAAAATGAAGATATGCCAAGTTTCGATGATGAAATTTTTTGTAAGGAAGGTAGAATGTAATTACCTAAAAAAAATGAAAAACATTGGGAGTCTTCTTCCACATGACTTTATCGAAGAGGAAGTCGAATCTGGGGCAGATTCGGCCTCCCCTCCACCCTATTTAAGACCCTCTAATTCTCCTTCTATACTACCATGAGCACCGGCACCCCTATTTCTCTCTCATTCTCTCTCTTTCTCTTGATTTTTTTACTGGCTTCCCATACTTGTGCCTACCAAAAATTAAAGCTGGAGAGTCGTCGGAGTTTGAGGTAAATTCCTACCTCTCTTCCTCTCTTCCTTCCCCTTCTTTTCCTTGGCCTTGGGCATCGCCGCCGACCACCGATTTGGTCAGAAAATAGTTCAAAGAAGAATCCTATGTTTCTCTTTCTTTTCTTGATTTTTCATCGGCCAAACATCATCGCTAGCCATCCCTTTTTTCTGTCGCCGTCGTCGCTGTCGACCACCGCCGCCGCCGATCTTCCAACCCCTGGTTGGAGCATGAGCCACCAGCCCCTCCCTCCCATGTTTGGCCAAGAGAGAAGAAGAAAAGGAAAGAAAAGAAAGAAGAAAAAGAAAAGAAAAGAAAAAAGAAAAATAAATTTTCTCTCTTTCTCTCTCTAGAATCTTCTTACCCTCTCTATCTCTCTCTAATTGTACCATAGATCCTAGGTTGAACCTAAGATGAAATTAGGATAACTAGAGGATTGCTCTAAAATCCATGCAGTAGATCGGATTCTAGTTCGATTTTTGTTAGAAAACTTCTATTAAGTTATCCTAATACAATCCTTAATGATTCTGATCATGATTGCCTCTTTTATCAAATATAAAAATTCTCTCTCCACTTTCTCTCTCTAGAGACTTCAGTACCAAGTCATATCTTCTTCTTTTAGGAACCCAAATTGACTCTGATATGATGGCCTTGAATCTATTTAGTGTCCGGATGGCCTATTGGATTGATCACCTGATCAATCATCTCTTTTATTATTATTTAATTTTATTAATTTTAATAAATAAAAATTAATTATGAATTAATATTTAAAATAGGATTACTTGATTCACCTAATGAAGTCTGAAGATCTAGGACAATCGAGGTAAGTAGAATTTTACGTTCCTTACTTATTTTTAAATCATCATATTTTTTATATAAATAAATTATTAATGATGAATTCATGTTTTTCATAAAATATGGATTAGCATATAAGATGTGAAAATCATATTTTATTATTATCATTGATTCTATGAACGTGTTTTATGAAAATGATATATTTTATGATGCATGAATTTTAATATTTTCTCAAGTATATGTATGTTTTAAGAAAAAAATAAAGATTTTGAAGACTTTTAGATAGCTATGTATAGCCATTGCCAGCGAGTTATAGTAGCTCGGCATGCAGCCCTCGCCAGCAGATTATAGTAGCTCGGCATACAGCCCTCGCCAGCAGATTATAGTAGCTCGATACATCGCTCTCGCCAGCGAGTTATAGTAGCTCAGCATACGGCCCTCACCAGCGATTATAATAGTTGGTATATATATGATATGATTATGGCTATGTCACGGATATAATAGTGACCTTAGTATGAATATCTGTTAATAAAATTTTAAAACATGACATGAATATATGATCAAGGATGATTTATAAATTATGTTTATGAAATTCATGGTTTATGCATGCATGACTGATTTATAACTTATTTTATATTATACTCTATGAAATATTTTATTTACAATATCTGCTATTTTTTAAATATTACATTATCATGAAAAAACTTATGCCTGATTCGGTAAGAAATCGTAAGTTTTATTTACTGAGCTAGCGTAGCTCACATCTTTTTATTTTTTTTTTACAGAGAATTAAGGATAGAATTGACGAGGGATTCAAGCTTGGAGCTCTACATAGCAAGCTTGAAAATTTTGTAACTGAACTTAGTCTGATCATGAACTTATAGTTATTTGTTTATGATTTTGATACATAAATTTGATTTTGATTATGGATTTAGATACTCTAAACTAATTTTGGTTTAATTATTTGATGAATAATGAAATTAAATTTTTATTTATATTTTAATTATGATAGATTTTTAACTAATTATGATTGATAGGCTTCGTATTATTGAAAACCATATTTCTTGATAGTATGACCATATTATGTCCCAGATTTGAAAGATGATAGAGTCAATTTTAAGTTTTTTTTAAATCAATATAGCATATAATTTTAGTGGGTCAACTAGTTCAGAGTTAACAAGTTTCAAAATTAAAAGGACTTTCATCATTATAGCCATGGCTACAATAACAAAAGCATTTTTGAAGCAAATTTAGATTTTATTTTATATTTATACCAATTAAAACATATAATCAATATATAAACAAATATTGGGATTTTGGAACTAGAATAGCAATTGCGGAGAGCTCCAAAAAGAATGTATGAAAAAAAAGGTGTAAATCCAAATATGATGAAAAGAAATTAAGGTAAATCATAGAACCAATTTCTTTATGCCTAGGATCATACGTACAGGTTTAAACTTAGTATAACTTGGTTTAAACCACCCACTTATCCCCTCCATCATCATAATATTATAATAAATAATATTATTGTTCTGCATGTTTCGAATTCAAATATAGCTAAATTTGAGTTTGATCCATATAAGAAATTGGATCCTACACATAGAATCCAAATTTGATTCAATAAAGTTTTCATAAACTTAGTTTGAATCCATACTTGATTATTATAAACTAATTGGACTAGGCTATGGGTATCGTTTGCATCATAATTATACTGGACATATTTTATATCTCACGTACCATGGTTCAAGTTTAGGTTTAACCCCCTTCCTCACCCCCTCCATTGTAATCTACAACAACATAATGTAACGTAATGCAATACAACATAAAATTATAGTATTATATAATATTACTATAATAAGATAAATTATTATTATTATTAAAATCCTATTATTTGATAAAATAATATAAAAATATTATTATTTTATATTATGTTATTATGATATAATATATAATATAATATTTTAACATAAAATATGTTATTCAATAGCATTATAAAATCTTTTATGATATGTTATATTTGTATAGATCAATAAAAGATTTTTTTTAATCAAATAATAAAAATAAGAGTAGAGCCGTCAAAATAGGTCATATCCCGTGGGCCAATCCATTTAGAACCTTAAAATAGCAGTGTTGGGTTAGTATTTTGACAATCAATTTAACAAAAAAAATTTTTAGCTCGGCCAATGAAAGACTGGCCCGCCTAACCTGCAGGATAGTCTGTTTATTCAAATATATATATATATATATATATATATATATATATATATATATATATATATATATATAAAATTATACAAATTATTAAATATTAAAAAAGAGATTTAATATTAAAGTCAGTCACATGACTTTTTATTAAGTCCCTATCTTTTTTTTCCTAACATTTTGATTAAAAATTATCTAAAATACTACCGCTCAACGTCCAATCCATCCCACTCTCAATCTCTCACGAATCCTGCCCTTGGGGCCTTGGCCCTTTTCTTTTCAATTTTCAATGCTAATTAGGCATCCCCACCCTAATTGAAATCTTGGATTACAGTTGCATCCCACGGTCCCATCCCACGCCACCCCACCCCACCCCACAATCTCTCAACCTTGGAGCCACATCCACAAACAGTAGAGTTTTGGTGGACTGCATCTTGGCCATCGGCACCAGTAAGTTCATTCTTTCCTTTTTTTTATTTTTTTTATTTTTTATTTTTATTTTTACTTGTATTTTGCTCACAAAATCCACTGCTAAAAGTATCAAAAAAATGATAAATTGCTATGATTTTATTTATTTGGGTGTTTATGTTCAAATTTTGAGGTTAGAACTTAGCTCTGGCTTTCTGCGACCAGATTATAAATAGTTATGTTTTAGTTTGATTGATTGGCTTGATTTTGATAGCGCTTTTGTTTATTATATGGTTACGAACAATTATTATATTTTTGTGTGAATTTTTTATGATGGATGTAATTATTTTTTTGATTTATCCGAAAGTAAGCATGGTAAAATATTGATGGGTTAATTATTAGATGATTGACTGTATGATAGTTTAATTTGATTTTGCAGTATGGATTTCAGAAAAGTTAATCATAGCATAAATATTGATGATGATGATGATAAATTAGAAATGTTGGATGCACCTAAAATTCCTCCTAGTTAAGAAGAAGGCATAAATAACAACTCTAAAAAATCAAGTAAAAAGGCTCGATCTATTATCTCATAGGTATGGGATATTTTTACTAAAATACGTGTGAAAAATGGTAAAGGAAAGGCAACATATAATGGGTATGGAAAAGAATTTATCACGGATGGTGTTAATGAAACTTCTCATCCATCTCATCATATATCAAGTTGTAAGCTTCTACCTAAATTTTTTGATATGGATGAGATGATATTAGATCATGCTGGAAAGTTGAGATGTAAAAAATTTGATCATAAGTGCATGCATGAAATTATATCTATGGCTATCATTGAGCGTAATCTTTCATTTTCATTTATTGAATATAAATGGATTAGAGAGCTTCACTCTTTACTTAATCTAGATACAAAACATTATAGTAGAAATACTGCTATATCTGATGTGATGAAATTTTATATGGCTCAGAAGGAGAAATTGAAATAATTCATATATAAGAGTTCTAATAAAATATATTTGACTTGATTATTTATACTAGTGAGGGGGTATATTTGTTTGACTGCATATTTTGTCAATAAAAATTAAAAGCTAAATGGTAAAATTTTATCTTTTTATAAAATGGTGCCTTCGTACTTTAGGGTTGAATTAGTAAGAAAGATATTTGATTATTTGAAAGATTGGGGAGTAGATAGAAAAGTGTTCTCTCTTACTTTAAGATAATACCTCTACTAATGATAATATGCAAAACATTTTGAAAGAACAAATTGCTTTGCAAAATAGGAAGATCGATTCTTTCACATGAGGTGTTGTGCATATATCTTGAACTTTATAGTTCAAGAGAGTTTGAAAGTGGCTAATGGGGCTTTTCATAAAATTAGAGAGAGCATCAAATATATGAAGGCATTGGAAGCAAGGAAAATATATTTTTAAGAATATATTCAATCAGTTGGTAGTATTGATACTATAGTTGGTTTGTACCTAGATGTGTCTACAAGATGGAATTCTACTTATACTATGCTTGAAAGTATAATATAAATCGACATGCTTTTACTAATCTTCAATTGCATGATAAAAATTTTTAGTTTTATCCATCAAATGAAGAGAAAAGAATAGGAGAATTGATGAGCAAGGTGAGGAAATTTTAATGTTTCGGTTCTTATGCCCATTCCATGTGATGACCAACTTGGTTTCTGGCTTATTTTACCCAACTTCAAACTTATATTTTATGAAAGTCTGAAAAATTGAGTGTTTGTTAAAAGATAATGTGAACAATAAAGATTTAATTATTAAAGATGTTGGTGCAAAAACTGATCGTCGTTGGATCTAGCTGGAGCGAAGGTGGATGAGGTCGCCATCGAAAATCTACAAAACAAAGTTCTGTCTGGAGCCGGTGGGGGGTGGCTCCAGTAGAACCCTCCGACGATCAAGTCAACTCTGGCCAATAGAAATGGAGTGCTCGAAAATGAGTTCGGCTAAGGCCCGACTACTGGAAGTCCGAAGGAGCTCGGCCACTGAGGAGTTCGGCTATGACCCGTCCGCTGAAGCTCTTCCATGGCTACCAGTTGTATTACGCTGCGCATCGAACTGGACTTCGACAGGAGCGGGATTTATCCCCAACAATAGTTTCCTCCACTTTCAAGTTCGAAACTCGAAGAAAGGGAGTGCAAAAAAGATGACTGTCGAAGTCCTCTTCTGAGCTCCGTACTGGTTTAGGTCGAAGCTCGGAAGAAAAATCTCATCTCCAGCCAAAGTTGATGTTGAAGTTGAAGCCTAGAAGAGATCTCATCTCCAGCCGAGGTTGAAGTAGATCTCGTCTTTTGCGGTTGAGGTCGAAGGTTGAGCTTCTCGGAGATGATATTGTCTCCAGCAACTGAGGCTGACTCGGAGGAGATCTCCTCTCCTACAGCCGTGGTTAATACGGACGCTTAGGAGAGATCTGATCTCTAACCGAGATTGATGCGGTTGCTCGAAAGAGATCTTATCTCTGAACGAGATTGTCTTCGAACTTATCTTTGGTCGAGGTTGTCTCGGTCGCTCGGAAGAGATCTTATCTCTAGTCGAGGTTATTGCGGTCGCTCGGAAGAGATCTTATCTCTGATCGAGGTTGATGAAGATCCTATCTTTTGTAGGCTTTGGAGCTCGGACTTGGACTTTACTCATGTTAGGACGAGGTTCTCCTCCTGTTCCTAACGAACTATGGGGGCACATACGGGCTGCTGTCAGGATCTCTCCATCCATCTCATCTAAGGCGAATGAGGCCTTCAACTTTGCTCGTGTTAGGATGAAATTCTTCTTCTATTTCTAACGGACTGTGAGGGCACATACGAGCCACTGTTAGGGCCTCTCCCCCATCTCATCTAAGGTGAACGAGGCCTTCGACTTTGCTCACGTTAGGACGAGGTTCTCCTCCTGTTCCTAACGGATTGTGGGAGCACATAAGGGCCGTTGTCTGGGCCTCCCTCCCATCTCGTCTAAGGTGAACGAGGCCTTCGACTTTGCTCACGTTAGGATGAAGTTCTCCTTCTGTTCCTAACGGACTATGGGGGCACATAAGGGCCGTTGTCTGGGCCTCCCCCTATCTCGTCTAAGGTGAACGAGGCCTTCGACTTTGCTCGTGTTAGAACGAGGTTCTCCTCCTGTTCCTAACGGGCCACTTTCGTTCGTTTCTTTTCTATCATCATATAGTTTTTGCACCTAGAAACAATGTTATTAAAAAAAAAAAATTTTACCGAGGAAAAGTTACTGGTAGCACATCCCCGTTTCAGGATCGTGGGGGCATTGTTCCTCCAGGTTTCCTTGGGCAGTAAGTCCTGGGCTGGATGACCTCCTCTATCTCATGCTAGCCTTCTCAATTTGGAGCAAGCTTCTCTTAGCTTTGTCACTGGAAGATGATAGTCCATCGAAGTACCAAACCCCGAAGATAGCATCTATGATGCTGGAAAGCGGTCGATCTTTTTGTCGTTCCTCCCTCAATAGTGATTCTAGCTTCTGGGGGAGGACTTCTTCGTGCCCTTCCGTCGGGACTTTCTTGATGACGAGCTCAAGGAGTTCGGGCCTTGCTTGCACTGTGGAGGTCGTAAGCGCGGTCGAACTTCATTCCGCCTCCTATGAAACCTTTTGCGGGAGAACTTCATGCCTCTTTGTCGGGGCTTCCTTGATGACGAGCTCGAGGAGGAGTTCAGTCTCGCTTGCATTGAACTTTGTTCCGCCTCCCATGAAACCTTCGTCGGGGCTTCCTTGATGACGAGCTCGAGGGAAGTTCAGCCTCGCTTGCACTGGGGAGGTCGTGAACGCAGCCGAACTTCATTCTGCCTCCTGTGAAACCTTCATCGAGGCTTTCTTGATGACGAGCTCGAGGGGAGTTCGGCCTCGTTTGTGCTGGGAAGGTCGTGAACGCGGCCAAACTTCATTCCGCCTCCTATGAAGCCTTCTAGGGGAGAACTTCTGCTCTGTTTCTCCTCCCTAAGGGTGATTGGTATGCTAGGCCAAATGCTTTTCCTTCAGGCCGGTTCTTGGCATCCTCATTGCGGGTTTGCTGGTAAAGTCTCCACCAGAAGCTGTCGCACGGCCTACATCATCTCGACAAGGGCACGAATCTGCTGGACCAATAGGTTGAACTGCTCCACATCTACGGTGGCTTCAGATGGAACCTGAGCTATCGGAACTGAAACGGGAGCAGATGGACCTGGCACGGAGGCCGTCGATTGTCGAGTCAAAGCTCTTCTGTGAGGCATTTTCTCTTCGAAAAAAAACTCTAGAGAGAAAGAAGAGAGATCTCCGGAGAGGGAAGAGAGAAATCATCATCGAGCACTTCTTTAAGAACAAGGGAACCTTGGAGGTTCGGGGCCCTCCTTCTAGCACTAATCTATTGGTGTAGAAACTAGTCGTCGTCGGATCTAGCTAGAGCGGAGGTGGATGAGATTGCCGTCGGAGACCTACAAAATAAAATTTCGTTCGGAGTCGGTGGGGGGGTGGCTTCGGCAGAATTCTCCGACGATCAAATCAGCTCTGGCCAACAGAAATGTAGTGCTCGAAAATAAGTTCGACTAAGACCCGGCCATTGGGAGTCCGAAGGAGCTCAGTCGCTGAAGAGTTCGACCGACTGAAGGAGTTCGGCTAAGACCCATCCGTTGAAGCTCTTCCGTGGCTACCGATTGCATTATGCTGTGCATCGAACTGAACTTCAGCAGGAATGGAGTTTATCCCCAACAAAAGGCATGGCTATTAGAATGAAAAAAAGTTCGACAAGTATTGGAGTGATTACAGTATTATTCTTGCACTTAGGGCTTGACCCATGCATGAAGTTTAATTTATTAATTTTTTATTACTCATAATTTGATCTTACTACTTGCCAAGAAAAGTTCTAAACCATTAAAAGTAAGTTGTATATGCTTTTTGAGGAATATGAAA
The DNA here is from genome assembly GCA_006176705.1 of Cocos nucifera. NCBI lineage: Eukaryota > Viridiplantae > Streptophyta > Magnoliopsida > Arecales > Arecaceae > Cocos > Cocos nucifera. Next base: position 69,126 of record QRFJ01000996.1, read on the forward strand.
AAGACGTGATCCAAGTGCATCAAGTGGTTCTTAAATTCATTCTTCTACTTTATAATTTATATATAGGCCCATTGGAGGAGGACAAGGTGAGGCAATACAATTGAAAGGCTTAGATTCATTTAATGCAAGTTAGATACGTTTGATATTCTTTTTAAAATATTATTTTAATTCAATTGCATATAATTTTTATCAATTGTTTCTTTAATTGACAATTCTTTTTTGCCAATATGCTTGAAATGATGTAGGACTATGTAATACATGTGAACCAAAATGATTTTACAACTAGAAAGTCTCAATTAGGAGGAGGCAAAAAGTTGAACCTAAATATTTTTCAAGATTAAATATATTATAATATTAAAAAGATAATAAATATTAGTTTTCTAATATATTAAGAATGGCTTGTGATATACTAGGTATGCTACAGTGGCTAGTGAATCAACTTTTAGCATTGGTGCTCATGTTTTAAATAAATATATGCTACCTCCTTGGTGATCATGTGCAATCTCTCATTTGCACCCACAATTAGTTACATGACTTTGTTCATGATGGTAATATCTTCTTTATAATTTAAGCTAAGAATCTGAATTTAGTTGGATGCAAAATAGCTTTTTTCTAACTATTTATTGATCTTTGTTATCTGTTGCTTGTAGATCGTAGATAAAGATGGTGATTCAAGTATCAAAGTTGATGAAAATTTATCAAAATAAGATTATCAAAATTTTAATATTATGATTGAGGAAGATGAGGATGATTATTGATCAATGAATCTTGATGGCAAACATCTTATGGTAAGAATCCTGAGAATGGAAGCTGAATTTCAATCGTTTGGACTCAAATATTATTCGAACAATATTTGTTGCTTGTTAGTTTCTTTAATTTTGTGAAGTTTAATTAGTTTGTAATGTTTTTTATTTTTTATTTTTTATTTTTATGAAGAACGGAGATTATGATATTATTATAAATTTTTTGGAGTTATTTTATATTTACGAGGGGCTCTCACAACCAACAAGCAATCGCATAAAATTGGAGGTCTATACGGATGCGATTGGAATGGTAATCAATATCACAGAAAATAGAAACAATATTATGGAATGCTTTTGAATTAGGGACATGCGCAAGGCTTCAGAGTCCAACAAGCTACCAGATTTCAATCCTATATCAGAGAGATAAGTACTGATTAGGGCTACTAACCTGGATTTGATCTGATTAGACACAATCTGTTCGGTATTTGAGGATCCGTGAATTGGATCAGGTCAAAAATTGGATCTAATATAAATCCAGGTCTGATATGGGCCTCGTATTTTTCGACCGAACCAACCTGACCCAACTTTATATCATCTAGGCTCAATTTCGATCAAAAAAAAAAAGAAGGAATGACCCTAACCAAACCAATCTGGTTCGATCTACACCCTAAATCACATATATAAACCTTCTTTACTTTCACTCTAAAAATGTTTTCCAATTAATTGAATGAACTTTTATTTGAATTAATTTTTATATTTTCATTTCTACAACCACGTTTCCTCTCATCTATTTTTTAATTAATTCTATTTAAAAATATCTGCATTCCATTATTTATTTTTGTGGATTTTTATTTATAATACCTTCAAGTATGTCATTGTATCTTTTAAAAATTATATTTTGTAAATTTAAGAATGATCACCTATCTGGATCAAATTATATTTTTAATAAAAAATCAAGTTTAACATGGTTTTTTTTAGTTTTACTTAAAATTTTTAATAATTCTATCTTAATTATCAATTGTTATATTATAACTATGAAGGAATGGTTAGATGCTGGACCTCCAACCCAATTCGAACTGAAACTAGATATTTGATGGAGTCCAGGTCATGGGTGATCGGGATTTGTTTCGAATGACCTGTCGCGTCTAAAATTCTTTTCATGTACCTAATTTAGATTGAATCTGGGTCCAATCCGGATCCGACCTAAATATGAAATCAAATTGGGGTCAACATCAAGCATCCCTGAACTAATTTGACTCATCCAGAGCGCTTGCAATGATATGATTCGGACGAACAAATCACCGAGAAATTGAACCAAGCCCTCGTTGAAGCAACTTTGGCAGTATGCACGAGACAAGCAAAATCAAGCAATTTCTTTGTAATGTGGCATTTTGTACCAACCAGTTAATCAAAATTACACTATTAGAAATAAATGTTTCACTTGAAAAAAATTCATAAAATTTGTTAGAAAATATATTTCCAATGGATTTTCTAATGGATTCTCATCCGTAAAAAATAACCATATAAGCAATTTTTTTCTATATCTATTAGAAAATATTCTGATAGATTTATGATGGATAATCTATCAAAAATATGCTTTCTATATTTTCCAACGAATGCAATTTTTTCATCAAAAAATATTATTATGATAGAATTTTCTGACAGATAGCCCATTAGAAATTTTTTTGACCAACTAAATTTCAAAAAAAATTTTACAACTCTGCACAAATTTTTCATTAGAAAAATTTTTAATAGAATATCTGTTAAAAATCTATCACATTATATTTAAATTACTTTCCATTCATTGATAATCTAAAATAATCTTTTTTTTTTAATTTTTTTTTAACCTCACATGATGAGCGCATGAAGTAGAAGCAGAGGACTCTCGAAGGAGTCATTCTCTTCTTCGAATCCGATCGAAGATAGAGTCCTAGGGCCAATCAAACTCCGGCAAGAATCCTAAGACTCTCATCTATAAATTCTCCAATCCCTTTTCTTGGTGCATCACCCAAAATTCCTAATCAATCGTCGGTGAAATCTATAGAATTTTCATGAATTTCTGTAGAATATTTTTGAGAGCTATCGCCGATTTCTCGTCAAAGATGAGGTAAGGACCCCCTTTTTCTTCTTCTCCTCTTCTTTCTAATTCTTGAAATGACTCTATTGCTCGTGATTAAGACCATCAACAAGTCACCAAACTTTTGAGAAATCGAGATTTTTTCTTTTTTTTGTGGGCTTTCTTTGATTTTTCCACCACGGGTTGTTGCTGCCGATCATTAGAATCATAATTGCTAGCTACCATTGCAGCCTTCCACTCCATTCGCCAGCATCACTAGCAAGGAGGAGGACCTCCCTTGCCTTGGGAACAAGGGGACAAAGAGTCCCCTGTTGCGTGAAGAGAAAGAGGATCGTGGGTCCTATATTTTACCACAGGAGAAAAAAAAGAAAAAGAGAAAAAAGAAAAGAAGAATAGAGAGATTTTCTCTCTCTTTCCTCTCTTCCTTCTCTGAGTTTGAAATCCTCACTTTCTCTCTAGATAATCCAACTTTCTGTCTCTATAAATTTCTCTCTCTATATTGTTTCTCTCTCCATATAGTTTTCTTTCTACGATAATTCGATAAAGTCTTCTTCTAATGATTGAGATCTAACCTAAAACATGACTTGGATCGAGATTCTCTCTTTTCCTTTATCCTATTTCTTTTCTATTGAAGGCTAATGGTCTTGTTAATTTATTTGATTAAATTCTTTATCGTCAGAGGAGTGCCAGATATAGAGATCAGTCACGTGCTACTTTTGGATTCAATTATCGATAAGTTTTCTCTTATCTCTGAATTTATTTTATATATATTTACTATTTAAAAATTAAATTATTATATATAAAATATTTAAAAATTATTAAAATTTAAAATTATGAATTTATTTATAAAAAATGATTGAAAAAAATTGGATCATGCATGATGATGCTTTTACATGTTACAATTCTGAAAGTGATGGTTTTTTTAAAATTGCATGATTTCTGAAAAGAAAATATATTTGTTCACCGATGCATGAAATCTCGAATAAAAATTATTTTCATTGCTTTTTTGGATTATATAAAAATTAAGTTGATACTATTATAAGATAAGTATTTTTATTTATGAAAAATTAGTTATGATAAAAGTATCAGAAAAACTCTTTAGTTAGACTATGATCTAGATTTAGCCAAGAGGATTGATCATTAGCCACACATCATAAATATATTTCTTCTGGACCTAACCAGTTGGGACTGATCGTTGGTAGAATTAGTCCTCTTGAGCCTAGCCAGTGGGGCTGATCACTGGTAGTTTGTCAATGGATCGGATGTTCTTCGTTCAGGACTACTCTTTATTTTATCACGAAATAAATCATGGCCATATGAACTAGAGCTAGTTTTTCTTTTGGGCCTAACTAATAGGGCTGATCATTAGTAGCACGTCGATGAATCAGATATTCTTTATTCAGGGACTAGTCTCTCTTGGACATTATCATAGGGCTGATCGTGGCCATAGTCAATGAAGATTAAGAGAGAATTTTTGATTTTTATTGATGTGCATGGCATATTTTGAAATAAAATTATCTTAATGTATATTATTGCTAAATTATTATACTTTGAAAAGCGATTATGCTTGATCTTTCAGAGATAATTGGTAACTTACTGAGCTCATAAAGCTCGCCCTCTCTTTTATATTTTTCTTTTAGATCCAAAAGATTTTATGAAACTTAGGACTAAGCAGTGAGGAGCATAGAATTTTAGTGGTTCTTAGTTTGATTTATTTTTATAAATATTGATCTGATTATGATAAAATATTGGTGAGCTATTTTTTTTAAAATCAATAAAATTAAAAGTTTATTTTTGCTATCAGTGTCGAGTTGGATTTGATGTGATTGTATATCGATAAAAAGCAGGCTTTGCATATTCTTTAGGATCTTACTTTAAGAAGTGTGTGGCCAACATGCGTCTGATTTGGGTGCTGGACTCAGGGCATGACATAATCCATCACAAAATTTATAGGTGAAAAATCCATAAAAAATTATAGATGTTATCCTATTTATTACATTGGTATATGCAATTTTTCTTTGCACTATACGAGACTCATTTGGTTTGCAGGAACTTGAGAGGAGAGTGTGATTCCTGGGAAGTAGAAAAATCTCTCATTGAACTAATTTGATCCATAGGAATAACTTTTCTTTCCATGAATGTTATTTATAAAAAATTACTTCTTGAGAATATAATTTTGGCATGTTTGGTTGACCATGAGAAAGTAGCTTATTGCAGAATAACTTATGTTTGGTTGAGCATCAATTTTTCTTAGAAAATTATGTAAAATATCTATACATCTTTAATGTATAAGATCATAATTTTTCTCCCTAAATTAATATTAATATTAATATTAATATAATATGATATAATATTAGACCATAATAATTTATTATATTAATATAACACTATTATATGTATTAATATAATATTAATATACATTAATATAAATATATCAATGTAGATATAAATCTAATTTTAATATTTTAATATAATAAATTTATTAATATAGTTATTGATATATTATTATATTAATGTAAATATTACTATAAATATTATATTAGTATTAATAAAATATTATATTAGTAAAATATTAAAATAATATTAATATATTATAAGTATAATAATATTTATAGTAATATAAATATATCATTATTCGGTATTTCATCTCAAACATCCATTGATAGTTTTACAGAACTTCATCCATAGATTCTAAAAAAATATTTATAGAAAAAAAGTCATCAATTTTTATTTCTTGGAAAGTCTCAAAACTCATCTCCCTCGTGAATTCTTATTTTTCATGAAACATGAGAAGTATATTTTTATAAGAAGAGCATTTTTTATTCTCTCTCATCTTAAATCTTCAATCAAACAAGGAGACTCTCCTCCAATTCTCAAGAATCATGTTTTCCCCTCCAATTCTCACAAACCAAATAATCTTATTTGGTTGGAGTTTTCAAAGAAAAAAATTCAAAAAATTCTTCCTATGGGAATATAATTTTCATATTTTATGAGAAAGAAAAATCTACGGAGGATATAGGTTTTTTGAATCTCCATGAGATGTGAATAGGAGGCTTTTTTTTTTTTTCAAAAATATCCTTTTAATATTATCCTTTTACATTATATATATTAACATAATTATTAATATAATATATTATATTAATATAATAAAATTTTATACTATTATATTATATTTATATAAATATTATATTAATATTTATATAATTTTTAGACGTAAAAAGATATGGTCTGGTATCTATTAAAAATATATTATAGGTTTTTCAACAAAATGGGTGTTCAATCGAATATAAATTATTTTATAATAAATTATTTCTTGGAACAGTACTTATTGGTGGAGCAACGCATTGAATAATCCTTGTGAAACGACAACATGATTAAATAACAATTCTGCAGAAGACTTCAAGGCATGATAAATATCACTTTCCTCGAGGCTAATTTCTTCCCTACCAATAGAATAAACAAACGTGCAAGGGAGATTTAATCGAAATGGCTAAGTAGATACAAAAAAGCCTAGAATCTTGTATTGCACTGTTACAAGATTCTAACCAGGAACTCTTGGAATACAGTGTCTTACTTCCTAAAAATCTTCTGCAGTAGATGCTTAGGAAGATTTCAAGCTTATTGAAATAAGTGAGAAAACGTTGAATCCCCTTTCCCTTTTGTTTAAGTCCCAATTTATTTATGGAGAGTGATTAGATGTGACTATTTTATGAACAGTCACCTCCTTTCAATTTTTGTCTTTTTGATTTAATTTTGAATGATCAAGACATATCATTCATATTGTGCCTTTTAGTTCCAATAGACCTGTGGGTGACTCTAAATAAATATAAAAATATTCAACATCTTTTTTTTTTTTCCTTGTCGTGATGCTAAAATTATTTTTTCTAAACACCGAATCAATTTCTCAGGAATAATGTTTTGTTCTGAGACATCTAAGTTTCACTAAAAATTAGATTAATCTTACAATCAATATCTAAGCCCTGTTTAGGCCAATTGTTAAAGGGAGAAAATTTCAGGCATAGAACTCAATCTGATTGGAGATGATCACCAAAATGCAATGAAGAATATGCCACGCTCACACCAATACCTGAAGACTTATTTGGATCCAATCACCATTGGAATAAATTGCAACTAAACAATCTTTGCCCTTGTTCAGGCCAATCTATTTATTATCTCTTCCAACTTGGTCCGAAAGTTGGCATGAACCAGGGATCTTGAAACTGATCTAAAACCTAGTTGATAACTCTTTCTTGTTGCCTGGAATGCTAAGTCTTGCTCCATCCTAGAAACCCATGACGCTAACACACAGATCGGGGAGGTAAATCTACGAAGATCTGTGTCTTGGCAATAAAAAGCACCACCATTAACTTGGCTACCTGGCCCAACCTACAAAAGGATCTTGTAACTTGAAACAAACACCAACTATATCTTCTCCTTGCGTTCTGCTACATTTGTGACATAACTGTAAGTACTGGTTCCCAAGAGCTCTTGCTTCGCTGATCCATTTAAGAGCCTGTTTGGATGAATGGATTGAAAATATCATTGAATCATTGGATTAAGCTAATATAATCAGCTAGAAATAGACTTACACCGACTGGATTAGATCATACCTATAAATATCTAGGACTGCTTTTTGTTGGTGGGCCAGCCCGAATCCATACTAACAAAATCAGTCCTGAGTACTTATGGTCCCACTAGTTTTATTGATCCAATCTAATCTAACAATGAGATTTTGAACTTGGGAAAATTCTTTGCGCACTGCATGCATGCATGCGATGATTGGTGCGAATGGGGGTCTGAAGCATAGCATCCGAATTTTTTTTTTTTTTTTCCTTCCGAGCCCACGTGCGCTCCAATCATCGTGGTGGTGTGGTGCGCAAAGAATTTCCCCTTGGATCCATCCATCCATCGAAATAGGTCCTAAAAGGTAAAAAAAAAAAGAAGCTCCAGCTCCATTTAGCCACAAATGGTCGCATTTCATTTTCCCAAAAGGCAACTTTACCTGCAGAAGAACGATTTGGACCTTGGCCATTCTGTTTGGACGTTCGCCTTGAAATGGACCTCGCATGTTCCATATGAATACAAATAGCATCGATAAGTACTAAAGATTTCCCGCATCAACCATGATTCACTTCCGTGCACGCTTTTCTTGCGTAGCGATCACAAAACACGCCTACAAGCAAATAGATAGGCTTCCAAGTATCGTCCACACAATCTGGGACCATAATTTTGGCACAGTTCTATCCGCCAGATTTCTCCAATCAAAGAAGACAAACACGAGACCCATGTCTGCTTGTCGGCATTGGGATCAAACATGTGAAGAGCCAAAGGCACGAGCAAGAAAATGAATTCTTCGATCTTTTTATTTCCAGTTCTAATCCGATAGAAAAAGGATACAAAGAAAAATAAATAAAGCAACAATTTAAGTAAAATCTAAACCTTGCCAAAGCCATGAAAGCTACACCTTGTAGAAATACGCAAGACATTCAAGCACGCCACTCACATGCCTACCTTGTCGGACAAATCAGCGATCCAGCGAAGGTTAGAACTGTAATTTTCCAGAGTCTGAATGTTACACCTTGGCGCTTGAATGCAATTATTACCGAAGGCTGTTTTAAGAAAGTTATACTTGTGGTCAATTATGATCACTAGTTTGCCTGGATCTAACCGCACTTATGGCATCCAATAAATCTGGAAAAAAAAAAAAAAAAAAAGGGATGTTTTTTATGTACTTGGAAGACTACATAATAGGTTCTCTGATTGATGGAAACAATGTGACATATGATGACCAAAACATATGCTTTCTAGGAAAAAAAATGGCACATATTCTAATAAACTGGATATTGGAAAAGCAATAGCAACAAATGTGTCAGTGAGGGAACCTAACAATTCAAGGATCAGAATTCATAAACCGAAGGACAGATTTAACGCAATAAAGAGTGGTGTCTCAGTCACATCCATTTGGTATTCAAAGCACTGATTACATCTCCAGCTACCATATGGCGATCCCAACAGAACTCTCCTGCAGTGGAACTCCTTGCAATAAGATCTTACCACAAGGTTCTGCTGACACAATGAAACAGGATTAACCTTGCCACAGGTCGGAAGATTAAGGAGTATACGAAATTCTCATGGAACCATGAAACTTCATCCAAAGAACAGCTTGCTCAATAGCTTTTCTTAGAAGTGATGAACTAATTGTGAGGCAAAAACACAAAAAAAAAATTAAAATATCCATCTTCATATTTCTCACATTTCAAACAGAAATGGGGAAATTCATAATTATGTCGCCTATTCAATGAACAAATGTGATGCAGGCAAACGATATTGTTCTAGAAACATCGAGGAGAATGAGAAACAGAGTTTCCTTGCAACCATGGCTAATAGTAAATAGCTTGCCTGTTGTTTTCATAACAATACCAGGAATATTATATAACATGAAAGAAAACCGATGAGAAATAACCCGTCCTTCTACCTTATGCTATTTATTAATCGGATCTCTGTTACTGTCACAAACAAACAATGAAAGATATTTCTGCTGACACTTTTTGACTGATTTTGTTAACAATGAATGAATCTTTTTCTTTTTCATTTTCCTCTTCCATTCCAACTTGCTTTAATTGAAGGAATGTTTGAGCAGACCGATAAATAAAGAATGAGTCCCTTCAACAAATTACACCCGCAAAACCAACTTCTGGTCATCTCAAATTCACAACAGACAATGTCCCTAGGAGCAACAGCCTCACTGGGAACAAGAGCACAACCAGCATTTGCACATGCTGAGATGCAACCAGCCTTCCTAGTCGCTTCAGTGTCTCCCTTCCCCCGTGGAACACACCAGCGAAGCTGAAATGGTGTTCAGAGGAATTGGACGGTTCAGCATACGGTCCCGTAATGAAACTAGCGCGGAGGTCTTGAGTTGCTACAAGAGGAGGCCACCACGCTAGGCGACGTTGTTCCCTCTTTGCCTTCCTGATGAGTTTGAGCTCCTGACGGATCACCCCACGGACTGACCTCACATAGGAATTCATGTCATGGTCTCTGTAAATTGTCCCTTCAGAACCATATGCAGACCGATCGCTTAGGATTTCAAGTGGGTGTGGGGCATTGAGGAATGCAGACTCTGCAGCCTGCAACAGTCTTGCTGAATCATCTGAATCCGATAATGAATTGCCCAAGAGGTACAGCCCACTGCCTGGAGGAAGAAGATGGTGATATGGGGAAAATTTTTCTTCAGGTTGTAGTATCAAAAGCTTCCCCATTGGAGCATACAACATTTTCTGTTGAGATATTGCAGAAAAAGGTCCGTCATATTTACATAATTTTTATTAAAAGAAGAGGCAAATAAGTACTAAAAGTAACCCATAATGCTTCCTGCAATTTTTGTTTTAAAGCAGATATAGGAAGGTTGAACTTCATAAATAGATTGACCAAAGCACATTGTATTTGGTAAGGAACACATTAAAAGACGATCTCTTGCCAAATCTACATAAATTAATTTTTTAAAAAAAAAGTGTAAACAACAATCTTATTAAATCAGCAGCAATTCGTTCCTCACCCCTACCCTTGAGAGACCAAAAAAAAGTATCGACAGCATCTCGAAACACCACAAATTAAACAGATTAGAAAGGTTTAACAGGGACAAACATAGCTTTTAGGCTCATGATTCCAGACCACACTGCCATGCACTCAATGTAGCGGCAGGATGAAACTAAACAAATGCTAAATACTCAATGTATTTTTTATTTTTTATCCACTAGGTTTTGTAACAGCCGTGACCCTCACTGACCAACCAGCAAGCCATATCCCACTCGTACAATGTCTTCATACTTTCTAGTGGTTATGCAACTTGAAAATATTAAATATATGCTCCCCATTCAAAAAATCCCGAATAATGCACTGGAAAAAAAGATTTTACCTGGTTCTTGAGACATGGATGATTGCGGAAGTTTCCATTGACAGCCTTCAGAATCTTAGCTACATGATCTGGGTAGTTGCAAGAGAAGGCTCGAGGAACGATATCTCTATGCATGGTTATCGCTTGGACATGACATTTCGGCAATCCCAACTTCTGAAGCAAGTAGTCACCTCCGCACATGATGAATGGTGCACCAAATGTTATAACAGGCAGTAAGGATGAGGCAGGTGCTTCTCCCCGTATCAATAACATGAGGTTCACAAGAAGTGCAAGGCTTCCACCAAGAGAATGGCCGGTGAACCGGAGAGTTGCGGAGTTACCACGAGATTTTAAGTGAGATTGAATCTCTGGCAACATCTGTTGATAAATTCCCTTGGCAGCCTCATAGATACCTCTATGTACAAGTACATCCAGTCCCTAGATCATAACAAAATAAGACCCCATATGAATGAAGTGCAACACTTGGAGAATGATTTCGCTCATAGTGAAGTGATTAACAATGAATTGAATACAAATTTGTCAAAGTTACAAGATGTCATTGATGATCCCCGTCATCCTAAGGGCAGGTCTTCATGAAACAACACGATTACTTCTAACATTATGACACATATCTGCTATCCAAGAAGCTGATAGTTGTCGAAGGAAAAAAGAAGAATCAAGATTTTGTACGTCCATGTTTCTTTCCCCTCTTTTCTACTTTCTTTTGGCTTTTTTTTTTTAGTGTGTCCGCGCGTGCGTGCGTGCGTGCGTGCGTGTTTTAGGGTGCGGGTGGGGAGGGCGGGGAATGAGATAATGGCATCTAAGCTTCCAAGTGGGCCTATTCATCCTCAGGACTGAATCTCCATGCATCACGCTCATAACTTTGTCCGCTAACAGCTCATGCTTGACTAAAACTCCACGCCCGCACTGCGCCGCCCAAAAGCAGAGGTGAACACAGCCACACAATGCGTCCAGATCTAACTTTCCAAAGATAATCGACACAAGACAACTTGATGGGGCATATAAAAATTGAGCAACAAATGCAAACGAAATATTATACAAAGACATTTAAAGGTACCGACCAGTTGTAACAGTTATTACCTCAAACTGAATAGGTTCAAATAGAAGATTTGCTTGCCAAGAAGCAAGTGACTCGGAACCCTGCACATTGAAATATTTAAAATCAATTTTGGACCATCCCTGAACAGCCTGCCCGAACACATAGCATAAAACTCTGCATATAAGGATACCTAAAGAAAGGAATTTCACCTGAATGGCAAAGTATCTTGTCCCACTGCCATCATCATCACATATAAACCACTCACAAGGCGAGGACTGTGACGAGTTCAAGTCTTTGGCAACAGCTGCTTTCATCTCCTCCTTCCCAGCAACCATGGCAGTGACCGAATTTGTAGTGGCCACAAATGAGGCCTCCTTAGAACTTGCAATACCACCTTCTACTTCAGTTTCTCTGCCTCCTTCGGTTGAATCCTTTCCCCTCTCCGCCTTTTTAGACCTGAAGGGAAGAATGCCTATTGTCTGAGATTGCAGATAAGAGGCAGCAGATGCTGCAATCTGATATGCGGTAGAAGCGCTTATCCCATAACCATTTTCCTGCTGTTTCTCATTCTCCTCTCCTTCACCAGTCTCCTCTTTTGGTTCTTCATCTTGAGATGGCATCTGATCCTTATCAGAACCTGAAGACCTGCCTCTTTTCTCCAACGATGAAGTCACAAATCGTAATCCATGGAATTTCAGCAGATTCTCAGGCTGAAGATGGAGAAAAACAACTCATGACAACCAAAACTCTGAGAGATTTTCCATTTACAAATCAAAATGGTAGCGAAGAGAAGGTGTATAGCAGATAAGATTCAGGTGGGAAATGCTGATCCTGTGGAAACTAGAGCTTTGCTCATAAGCCTTCTCATTAACAATGGATGACATGAATCATGCAATTGAGATACCACAACTTTAAGCACCAAATTTCAGAAATCAGACACCCACCAAAAAAAAATATCCAAGAGCATCTACTTTGATTCCATACCTCCCCTTCTATGCACATTTTTTTTTTTCACCAGACCTCAGAACACATAATAGATTTTTAGTCTCTATGAAATCCAAAAAAAAAAATCATTAAAATTATTGGGGCAGGTTTACAACACATCACCTAATCGAATTTGTACCACGATTTCCTTTAAAAAAACTCAAATTTCACCAATCCAAGAACCCCTACCTCCGCGGCACGGTAATTTCATCAAACAGAAGCAGGCAAAACAAAGATCTTTAAACAAAATCCAAACCTTTTCCCATGGACGCACCAGAAAAACACAAATGACCAGATTTTTCTCAAAAATCAAGGAGTGAACGAAAAATCCACAAATTGGTACCTTGATCTTGGGTATGATATAGGCGAGCTTGCCGAGGGACGACATCTTCGCGCAGAGCTCCACCTCCGCCAGCGATGCCTTCCGGAGCAACCTCGAGAAGGATTCCCTATCGAACACCATCGGCTCGTCATTTCCTTCCCCGACGACGCACCCGCCCCCCGACTCATCCGCACCGCCGCAACCGACGCACCGATCCCCCTCTTTCCAAGGCCGCCACCGCCTGATCATCCCCGTCCACCACCTTCTCCTCCTCCTCTACTTCCCCCGCCCTTCTTTCCTCCTCTACCTCCCCCGCCGACAACGACCGCACCCGCAATATATTCAGCACCCAATTCCCCCTCCGTCGGTCCACCGCAGCCGCAGCCGCCTCCTCCTCCTCCTCCTCCTCCGCCTCCTCCAAGCCTCCCGTTTTCTCCTCCACGACAACCTCTTCACGTCCCACCTCCAATCCTCCTCCTCCTGCTCCAGGCCACAGCCTCCGCAGCGGCCGCAGGAACAAGTACGACTGCTGCGACGGCACAGCCGTCGTCTCCACCCCGCTCCCACCGCCGCTGGCGACGTACGGAGCCACCGCGCTCACCTTCGCCGGCGGATAGTGATGGTGCCCGCAGGGGTCAACCCCGACGGCGAACCCCGGCGCCGCGATTCCTCTGATCAACCTCAATCCGTCCATCACCACTGTCTGATTGTCCAAATCCGACAATTAAAGCAGACCGCAGTACGGGAGAAGAAGGGACGTGGCTCCGCTCTAAAAGGGGCGAAAATAAAGCAGCGATCTTTGCTCCTCTCCGAGTCCTCCGGATCGTTTTTAGAGAGAGAGAGAGAGAGGGGAGGGGAGGACGAGAAAAGGAGAGAACAAACTCCTCAAAAGACGGGGTCTTTGCTTGTTTTTTGGGAGGCGACGCGAGCTTGGCACCGTTGAAAAGAACGCCGGAGAGACTTTTGTGAGTCCCTCCGAAGAAAACAAAAGTACCAGGATTTAGAAGTAAAAGCGTAAATTTTTTACGTGATCTTTCGGAGTTTTGTGTGTTTGCTTTGATTCTTCCCGCAGAGATAGAGAGCTGTAGCTATAAACTGGTTGGGCGGGGCCGATAATGGGAGAGAGGGAGGGAAAGTTGGGAATGTGAAGGGGTCCTTTTATAGTTGGGGTTGGGGGGTGACGGTGCCGTGACACACCATGTCGACGCGTTGCAAACGGATATGGGAACACGTCATGAGCTGGATTCTTATGTGCACTTTTCTTTCGTTTCCTCTCTCTCTTTCGGTCGGCTGGGTCGAACTGGAAAAGTAAACTTTACTTGCGGATGCAAAACCTGACAGTACTTCTCCTACGGTCTATATATATATATATAATTAAATTTTTTTTAAAAAAAATAAAAAATAATATTTTTATGAAAATAAGATTTTTATATTTGATAATAAATTCTATAATATTCGTGGATTGGATGGTATGATCAACAAATTCAAATTATACTGGATCTATATTGTCGTGGGCTAACCTAAACTTCATAAAAAGAAAAAATAAAAATCTCAACCGGATTACTCCGCTCAAAAATAATTTTAGGTATTTCTAAATATAGACCAAGCTTAACCTCATTTTGCTAGCTATATTGATCAAATTTATGAATTCATAGGATTTTGAGCTCAATTATTCAAACATATCCCCCGAAACATGAGAAAGTATAATTTTCACTGATTGAAAATTAAAATAATTTTTTTTTTAAAAATATGTCCTTAGCTTTTAGATGGAATGAAATATTTTTTTTATTAATAATATAATAGATAATATATATATATTTTAAAAAATAGATGTTCAATTAAATATATACTATTTTAAAATATTTTATTTTTTTACTATCAACCATGCACCAGACAGGCAAGCAATCATTATTAACTCTAAAATCTTGGGGAAAAGGCAATACTTATTTCAAAATAGTTATATAACTAGTAATGCTCTTATTTTACTATTAATTTACATGATTTCCATTAAATGATTAGTAATGGGAATCATGGCAATCATTATTTTATCTTAGAAAGTCTAGCTCAGAGTTAAATTAAGCAAATTTCAGCTGTATAATTAGCAAGCTCATTATTTTAGCATTACCATCCCTTAATTTTTCAAAAGTATGTTTAATGATGTCAACAGTTGTTGTAATTAACATTATTCTATCCAAGGAAAAAGAAAATCCTAGCTATGTGTATTATTCATTACAATATTTGGAATTAACATCTCTCTCATTTGACAATTGATTTGGAAGGGGGAGCGAGAGAGAGGGTTGCTCGCTCTCTCTCTCTCCCTCCCTCCCTCCGCTTCAATTATGCCCCATCCTCCTGCACCATACGGGCAAGCAAGTAGTTTTTCTTTCCCAAATTTTTGCCGGATTTCGCGGATGCGGGGATTTGGTCAAAGAGCTCTATTGGAACTCTCAACATCCGTGTCTTGGAACGCCAGGCGTTTGCATGGTTAACAGTCAAAGGTGGCATCATCATTCGCCCACGTAGTAATTTTAAATTTTTCTTTTTGATATAAGAAGACTTTGATATTAAAAATCTATTTAATCAAGCTATAAAAATTAATTTATTTTAAAATATTTTTTTAAAATAAAATTTTAAAAAAAATATTATGAGAGAGAAGTAGTTTATATTTGGCAAAATCATTTGATGAATACTTTTATCAGTATTTGAGAAGCAGTTTATATTTGATAAATCTTTCAAAAAAAATATTTTTGACTATCAAATTATGAAAAAAAAATATGTATGGATTTACTTTATAATTAATATTATATAAATAGCTAAATAATTTTAAATATTTATTATAATTAATTTTAATTAAATTTTTATTTTTATTTAATTAAAATATAAAAAATAATGAGAATGTTAGGTTGCGTGAGAATAATAGGAGAGTTAGGTAAAAATAAATAGGAATATAGTTATGATAAATAATGATTTTGAGTAAGAATATTTATGTTTTGAAAAAAATAATTTTTTATTTCTGCTTTTGCTTTTAAGAAAAAGCTTTAATTTTCTACTTCCTCTTCATAGCAAAAAAAATTACTTCCGCTACTACTTAGAAGTAAATTATTTTTTTAAATATATTTAATTAAATATTTTATTTTTTAAAATAAATATTTTTTTAAAACTAAATAATTTTTTTTTCTTTTAAAAACTTGGCCAAATAGATCCTAAGCCTACTTGGAATATCTAAGAAGCTTCCAACGTTTAGAGAGGTAGATTGGCCGCCCATGCTGTCACAAGAGAATTTCCCATATCTAATGGTGACTATTTGGCCCCCCCCCCCCCCCTCTCTCCCCTTCTCTTCTTGTTTTTTTTTTTTTGGGACACTACGGATTATTTTGAAACTCAGAAAAATAATTTTGGATCATTGGTCTTCTTGACAGGGTTAGAGATCGAGTTGGTTGGTTAAAATGGATTGCACAGATTACAAGAGCTAAATATGAATTACGCCTTGAGGTTGGCTTTGTTGATAATTAACCAAATCCAAATAATGGAAATATTACAAAATTAAGTACAGACTTGAGTTTGGCCCAAATTTAGCTTGTTCTAGATGAGTTTGTCTGAGAACCAATTTAGCTATAATTAAAAGGTTGGCATCCTCCGTCAAAGTTCAAACCTTGGTGGCATCTCCACCATCTCTCTTAAAAGAAGAAAAAGAGAAAGTAGGAACAAAATTCAATAAGTTAGCTCATCGACCATTTAAGTCAAGCACGAACTCAAGCCAGGCTTAATCAACCGTTTAGTATAACCCATCTCACCTCAAATAATGCAAAGGTTGACCTAGCTCAACTTAGCCGTTGTCACTCTCATGCAAGTGACTCACACATACCAAGAATTTAAAGGTCAACTTCTTTTGTTGTTAACTTAAAGGTCAACTTCTTTGATCGAGGGAAAGAAGGAGAAGAATTTAAAAGTCAACTTGGTCACACTTACATTTTATGTCACCACACTTTTATGTAGGACATATCCTTGTACTATATAATCTTGAAAAAAAAAACTACTACATTTTTTTTGCCCTCCAGTCCGGGGATGGTCAACCCTTCTAAGAAACCAATGCAACTCCTAGAGAGCCCATCCCTAGTCCACGGCAATACCGGTGCAGAAATTAATGCAGGCATGGATCTGCACACATTGATAGGGTTTTTAGTCGGGCGAGTGAAGAATGGCCAGTTGGTCTTCTTTCAAAGTACTGCGGTACAAGTACCTGGCTTCCATTTTGTAGGCTGGGTGGACCAATAAATCTTTTTCCCTATAAGATTGGTGGTGGTTGGTCAGTGGGAGCCAACCACCCAAACCGTCTTTTGTTCCAAATAAAGGTTGAAGCCCTGGAATACAAAATTAGGCAGCTGGCTTTATGAGAGCTCCAAAATTCGTGGAGTGTTTAGGTAAAGTTTGGAATGAATCTCTTCACGTGTGGGCATGTGTCTCTTGGTTGGCAATCTATACAAAACCATCTTATTTCAAAAGTTTAATTTGTGACCTTGTCATGAACTTAGCTTTTTCTCACACCATGATTGGACATGGATTTGATATGGACTTGATATTAGTATATTTATATATATATAATTTTAATTTTTTTTATAAACACAAACATGAATAGAGTTTGGGTTGTATCTTTGGTGCGAAAAAATGATTGATTTTTTTCATAATATCAACTATTGAATGATGTATTAAACATTTTCAGAGTACTGAATGATCTACAGTGTAGATGGAAGCATTGAATGATGAATGCTGCAGATGGAAGAAAGAGATTGGAGATCTTTGAAAGCTGTATAGTATTCGATCCAATACTTGATGTTGTGAAAGAGGATCAATCATTATTTTGCACGAAAGATACAACCCAAACTCATAATAACATTACTTAGATATAAAAGTTCACATAGATAGAGATATAAGTTGAATATTGAAAATATGGATGTAAATATGAATATTATCCAAATATGAATATTTTGTTTGATAAATACTCTCTCTCTCTCTCTCTCTCTCACACACACACACACAATTTTGTATAGAAAAAAATTAGTTTTCTTTTTTCTCAATATGGAAAGTGATGCATGGCACTTTTTTGTAATAATAAAACTTAATAGTTTAAATTTCTACTACTAATTATGTATTAGAAAAACTATCACATGTAGAGGTGTGCGTGGGTTTAATTAGGTTGCTTTGGGGGTATCTTCAAAATTGAATTGATTTAAACCAGTTTTTAAAAATCAAAATTGAACCAACCATCTACAAATATTGTTTTAAACTAATTCAAAAAATTTGATTCGATTCGGTTCAGTTTGTTGGGTTGATATTCCATAATTTGGGCTAAGCTAAGTATAAATATAAAAATTTTATTTTATAAAGGATTAATGTTCGATAGTCTAGACTAAGTCCAGACATAAAAATTTTATAAAACATACAAGAAAAAATATACGAAAAAAATTGATATATACACACACATATGGGTTAGGTCAGTTCTACACACACATAAGCTAGGTCAGATCGGATTGGTTTGAGTTGGTTTTTTGAAAACTCCGACCTTTGGATCAAAACTTTCTCAAATCGATGCCTAACTGGATTCCAAAAAAAAAAAAAATCCAACATAAGTCGAACGAGGAAACCAATTTAGGTCAGATTCACAATTTGGCCAATTTTTTTTGGTACACTTCTAATCACATAAACAATGCATAACTGTTTGATTATTTTTTCTTGAAGTAACTTTCTTTTTCATCTCTAAAATAACATTGCAACTATCATATATTAAAAATTGTTTCAGTTAAATGCATGGTAAACATCTTTATTTAATAAATAGTTATTAAATAGCATCACAAGTGCGATATTTTTAAGAACATTAGGCCACTCTTAATCATTCGGGGATAGAGAATATATTGGCATTCTTAAAATTTGAGTAGGTTACCAATTCACAAACTAAAATTCTAGGGATACATTGTTGAAAATTCTCATAAGATAGGCTTCCATTGATTATAGATCGATTTTTTATTTTGATTTATTAGAAAATATTGGCTAAGTTATTGTGTGAATGAATGGTTAAGGAGCTTATAATTATCTAAAATCATATTATTATTTTGGGCCCTATTGTCCTAGTCATGTGATGTAGCATATATCAGTGTAGGCTTGATTTAGTTAATAGGCCCTGTTTTATGCAAAATGCTTCAACAATAATCATCAATGGCCGCTCAGAAATCTCAAGATATAATTTGGTTTTATTTTAATTTTTTTGAATGATTTTGTATTCTAATCTTCTACATGATATGCATAGAAAAATTCATAACAATTGGTAGAGCCTGATTTTTTGTAGAGTGTTAGAATCAAAGTAAGAAATCAAACTTTAGGTTCAATTAAAAAAAGAGGATAAATAAATGAAGAAGAAAAGGGATGGATCTCCTATGGCCATCCCCTCCTCTCCTTCTCACTAGTGTGGAGGGACCAAAGTTTGGTGCCGCTAGGATGAGTTGGCAGTGAGTCTTGCCGAGTCCTTGTCCAAATCCAAAGCACACACACAAAAAAAAAAAAATAGAGAGAGGTAAGGGCTAGCAGTCTTTGCCATCATGCCCTTCTCCTCCTCCCATGCCATGATTGTAGGTGGCCCTCCAATCGGTGGCGCTATCCGAGTAGGCAGCGGCAACCCCAATGGGTGGTAATGCTGGGTGCCAGCGCTCCTCTTTCTCCATCTCCTTTTAAAAGATCAAAAAAAAAAATGAATGGGAATTGCCAAATCCTGGCTTTTTTGGCAATCAATAGTGGAGAGAGATGGCAATCGAAGGTGGTAGAGGCTGACGGTCCACCTATCAAAGCTTCCTACTAGTCGTCAGACTGGTATTAATTGAGCAGGGATGCTGGTTTTAGCCCCCTTCTTCACCAACCGATTAGAAAGAGAAGACCCACTAACAGGTTTGGATTTGGATTTTGGGTTTTGACCTGAGATCCGAACTGATTAGTTAATTTAAACTTATATAAAAAAATTATATTATAGTCCCTATAGAAGTACATGATTTGATATCACGCTTAAAAAATTATATTTTAGTCCTAATGATGAAATTTATTATATAAATATTCCTATATTACTGTTTAGTCTCTAATAAAATTTATTTCTAATAACAGTCCTTAGAAAATCTATGTTTAGTCCCTAAGATAAAACTTTATTATTATTTAGTCCCCATTCTAATGTTTATTATGTAATGCTAATCTAATAATTATATTTGATCTGTGCAATATAGGTTAATTGTATAAAGACCCTTAAATATACTTTACAAATTTTATACTCTCATATTTGGTTTGAATAATGATATATTTTTGTGTTGATCCCTAATTTAGAAGGTTGTGGATTTCAATGGATGGTGACCACTAAAATGGCCCATTTATTGAGATTTGCAGGATTCATTTATTTAGTATTTCAAGGGATTAGATGTATTAATTTTGATAGATTGTTTGTTATGGGTGCATTAAATTGGATAAATGGATTCATGGATATATTGGTTGATCCTTAATTTAAAGATTTCTAGATTTCATTGTACGGTGACCATCTAAGTGGTCTATTCATTGACATTTGCAAGATTCCTTTATATTATATTTTAAAAGGATTGGGAAGCATTGTTAAATTATTGCATATAATTATCTGTCCAAAGGAAGCTTATTGTGTATTATAATTCTGAAGTGGAATATTTTATGACAGATAAGTGTGCATGGTCTAGGAATTTATTTTAACATTTGAAAGCTGGTGATATCTTATTAGTTGATTTCACTTGACACGAGAGAGGTATCTTATGTAGATTACTTTCTTCTTAAAAAAAGTTTGTGGCATTGCATCAAGAGCTCTCATTGAAATAATGCTTATAAAAATATTCAAGCATATTATTATCAATATTTATTCATTGAATAATCGCATAAAGGTGGTTTAGTAGTTAGCATTTTTGTATTGAATAACATTATATATTGGAGAGAGATACCTTATTTGGGTCATTTTCTTCTCCAAAAAAATTTGTGACATTGCACTAAGGGCTTTCGTTGAAATAACGCTTATAAAATTTCTCAAGCATATTTATTGCGCATATTTATCTATTGATTAACCACATAAAGATTATTTAGTAGTTAGCACTCTGCATTGAATAACATTAATACTTCCATTAAGACTCTGATTGAAATAAACTATGAGATATAAAAAAGTGACATTAAGCTAGCACTAGGTTTGATGGATTTGGATGCTATATTATATGACGATCCTCCATTTTTGGACACTAGTGAGAGCACTCTAGAATAAAAATTTCTATGAAAAGTGATAGAGAGTAAAGCATCTTGCTTGGAGATCATGAAGAGTACTTAAGAATAGTAACTCTAAGCAATTCTTTAACCTCATCAGTAGAGTTATATGGAATCTGATAAGATAAAAGCTGAATAGCTACTAGATAAATTAATCGATATAAGATATGATCATATGGCATGATGGTGTTAGGGCTTACATTATGAAGCTAGAGAGTATTGCATATAAGCTTAGTATTTTGACATCCATATCCCTAATACTTGTCGTGTTCATTAAGCTCTTAATTTTCTCCCAGCATATAAAGATAAATGGAATGTAAATGAACTTATTTCTATTTCATTGAAGAGTTTTAATATCTTATGAAAAGGGATGAGAGTACTAATATGGTATATCAGTCACACCTTAAGTTCTGCACATAACAACAACAACAACAACAACAACAACAATAAATAATGGTTCTAAAAAAGGGATAGTCAGACTTATAATCCTAGAAAAAGAAATCAACATTCTGGAGTCTCATAAGCTGCTATTAAGAAAATTTTCAAATATTTCTTTTGCAGGAAGAAAGATCCAAGTGCTTTCTCTATAAAGAAAAAAAGATATAAGAGATTTAAATATTTCAAGCATAAGATTGAACTAGAAAAGAAGAATTATATATGTAAATTATATTGTTCCTTTAAATATAATTGGCCAAGGGCTAATTCTCTGTATTGTGGCATAACTGATTGGATCATATTTCTAAAGAGATAATTTAAAGGTTGATAGATATATAATGAAATTCTATCTTTACTTGGCTTTAATATATTTATCTTATATTGACTGTCTTAGGGATAAATTTATCAAAACTAAATGCAAGAAATTTATTCCTAGTAATGAACTTTTAGCACTCTTTCATACTGATATAAGTAGACTCTTAAATCTCTCTATTTATGGTAGGAGATATTTTATTACTTTTATTGATTACTTTTATCAATATGAGCATGTCTATCTTCTTAAGAAAAAATCTGAAGCACTTGAGTACTGAGATTACGAGGCAACATGGTAAGATGGTTGAGGTAGTGAGATCTAATCGTGATGGTGAATATTATGATCGATATGATGAATTTGGCTAACAAATGAGCCTTTTGTTAGATACTTATAGGAGTATGAGATAGTTACTTAATACACCATGCTTGAAACTAGGGGTAGAAGTGTATGGATATTATCCATCCGAATTTATTTTTGTATTTAAATCAATCTAGATATGAATAAAAATTTGAGGATTTGACTAATATCTGTATCTATATCCATATCCATCGAAGAAAAATGGTTATGGATATGGATAGACAACTATCCGATCTATATTTGAATAGTACTTATTAATTTTTAAAGAAAATATATAATCATATAAATATATTATTAACTTGATTTATCATCTATTTACTAATATCTTTGATTCTAGAGTCATAAAATTTAATTATCTAAGTTATATTCATGATTATATCCATACTTTTGATATCGAAATTGTATCCATATCCATTTAAAATAAAAATAGATATAAATTTTTACATCCAAATAATATCTGTATTCATATTTCTATTTGTTAGACAAAATAAATATAGATATGGATATACAAGTATCTGATTCATATCCTATTGGGTTTCAATCCTACTTGAAACTCTTGAGCAAAGGTTGAAAGGCATAATTGCACTCGTAAGAATATGACTAAAAATATGATGAATGGATGTAATTTATCATTATGTACTAAAAAAAGTTAATTAGTGATAAAATAGTTTGCTATGAATCATAATTTATTGCTAATGAGCATCATAATATAACAAAATAAAAGATTCATCATGATACATTAGTCAAATAATATTTATTTTATTGCTAATTTTCATCAATAAATTTGTGGCCCTAAATACTCCTATTTTGTGTCCGACTTTTTGATAGAAATCTTTTTTTGTGATGGTTTATGATATTTTTGCAACAAAACATTATAGTCATGAATATCATGAATTTTAGTGATGATATAGTTTGTCATGAATTAATTATTAATTTTAACAATAATGTTAAAATCATTTCCAGATATATATTTGTAGGCATATGAAATTTTAAAAATAGTTGCAATATTTTTCTAATTAATTTATTTTGTTACTAATATTTTTTATATTTGATAATAAAATTATATTTCATTACAAATAGATCTTTATTTTTTAGCACTGGTAACATTTCATCATTAAATATTTATTTATTGGTGACATTATAATTATATTATATAATGTACGTTGTTTAGTAATGAAATAATATTTCTTTATTCATTTTTTAATATACAAATTTATAATATAAATTATTATTATTATAAATTATCTAATTAAATAACTTTTGATAATGATAATGTTTTATACTTAAATATATATTTTATAGGCAACATATATAGTTTTGCTGTAAAATACTAACTATTTAATGATGAAATAGATTTCATCACCTATACATTATTATATGGCTTTTATGACAATTTTTTTTTATTATAAATTATTTATATGATTTAGCGATAATAGTATTTAAACATTAAATATATATTTATTATCATTCATATATTGTTTTATAAGTAATAATTTTTTATGATATATTTTTGTCACTATATATATAGATTGGGAATAAAATCAATTATCAAAATTGAAAGTAATATACCATAACTAAATAATAGTTTAAGATATAATTATGAAACTTGCATGGAGATAAAATTAAGCAAGAATTTATATTGCGATCCAAACTATTTATATTAAAAATATATTAAAAACTAAAATTATTTACATATAATATATAATATAAAGTATTAAAAGTTTTCTACATTAAATACTTATAGTATGAATAAAAGGATTCATGGATTATCTATTTTTGAAGGATTTTAGCTAAAGTATACATGATTATATAAATATATTAAAATTATTTTAAATAAAGGGTTATATTTTATAATTCAAATAAATTTTATATAAGTATAATAAATCATAACTTATATCACAAGCTAATAATGTAATAGTGGTGGAGTAATAAACCAAGAGAAAATATTATCACTAATGGTTATCATTTTATAATAAAAAAATTTATCCATAAAATATTTTATGATAAAAATATTTTCATCAGGAGAACTATGTTAGTAGCCAAAAAAATAATGCACGTGATCCTTAGAGCTGACTTTTGTTACAAAATAGATGTTTAGACAATATTTTTTACTCACTTTTAGTGATGAATTATTTTATCATAAATTATGTATATATTTAGGATGAAATTTATTTCATCACAAGATGTTAAATATGTTATGATGAAATACTATTTTCATCATTGATGACTTTTAGTGATGGAGCATCAACTACGAATCTAGTGATGAAATTTTTTCATCAATAAATACTTTAAATAATGAAATTTATTTTTTAGCAACAAGATCTTTTTATGGTTAAATATATAAATTTTTATAGTGATATCTTTAAGGTGAGACCCTAAAGACCACCATCCATATCTTGAATAGAGTTTTAATAAGGCAATTCCCAAAACATCTTTTGTATTATGGGTTGAAAGGAAGTCCAATATATATATATATATATATATATATATATATATATATATATATATATATATATATATATATATATATATATATATTATATTTGCTACCCTACAAAAGTTAAGATATATAATCTATCAGTAAAAGTAGAATAGAACTATTTATTATTATTTATTTGGCTATCCAGATAATTCTAAAAGATATTCTATTATCCTAATAGAGATACAAAAATTATTGAGTCCAATCATATCAGATTTCTAGAGTCTAATATGGATAATTATAGATGCTTTCATACTGAAGCTATAATATTAGAGGAAAGATTAGTCAGTATTCTTATTTTAGTTATTCAAAAAAATATCATATTTTATTCTGTTGGAAGGATAATAGGAGAGCATATTAGATATATGAATTGATTATAGCACCTTCATAGCTAGTTAATAAAATTACAACAAAGAAATCATATAAAAAAGAAAGAAAATTTGTTATTCTTAATGATTGTCTCGTTTATTTAGATGAGAATGACTATAGCATTGGTCATATAGTTTAGTTTCATATGATTAGGTTATTGCATGTTTCTAGTTAACTAAGTAGCTTGAAGCCATATGTGATGCGATGCAGACTATGGTTAAAAATAAGATATGATATTTGATAAAATTATTTAAAGAATCTAAGTCTATAAGATGTAAGTGGGTGTTTACAATGAAGAAAAATCTAATAGTAATATTAAATACTTCAATGCCATATTGGTTGCATAAGGGTGCATAAAAAGAGGCACAGATTACAATGAGACTTTTCTTCGTTCTCTTATAAGAATTCTTTAAGTATAATTTATGGCATCGATAGCCCATTTGGATCTAGAGCTTCATCGGATGGATGTTAAGATAGCTTTTTTAAATGGTAATCTTTATGAAGAATTTTACATAAATCAACCATAAAGCTTTGTTGAGAGTGAAAAAAATATGGTATACAGACCTAAGAGGTATATTTATGATCTTCAGTAGTCGTTGAGAAATGGTATCTTAAGTTTGATAACATTATGGATTTTCTTAGATTTATAAATATTGAAGTGTATATATATATATTGATTGAGAGGCTCATCCTAGAGCTTATAATTATTGATTCTATCTCGAAACTACTTTAAGTTTACCATGATAATTGTGCAATTACATTTTTTTTCAAAGAACAATAAAAGTTTCTAGCACCTCTATCTATATAGAGATAAAATATTTGACAGTTATGGATTTGATTAAAAAAGAGATATAATAATTGAGCATATAAAGACTAATGCAATGCTGGTAGATCCATGGACCAAATTACTTAGATCTAATTTATTTATTAATCATGTAAAAAATATGGGTTTAATGAAATCTTTTGATGTACTTGATTAATGGGAGCATTATTTTACAATATCTTTTTACTATTTTCATGTTGAAATATTATATTTATATTTATGCACATATAATTATTTATAAATATTATTTAAATAAAAATCTTAAGCATAAAGGTGTCGCTTAAGTATAAAAATATTGCTTATATTATAATTGATATTGTTGATATTATGATTCATCTTGAGATACAAAGAACTCATTTTGAAATATTTGATAAAGTTATGATGTAAGCTTAAAATTATTGTAGCTTTTGTTGAAAAGCATAAAGAGATTATATTTGAAATTATAAAGTAGATTGATAATGAGCTTTATATATTTTGATTATATGAGTATTGTTGGGGATAAATCCCGCTCCTGCCGAAGCCCTGCCCGACGCTCAGCCCAATGTAACCAGTAGCCGCTGAAGAGCTATAGCGCCAGGCGCCAGGCCGAGCCCCTACCACGGCCGAACTGCCTAGAGGCCGAACTCCCCTGCGCCAAGGTCCGGGCCGAACTACCTAGCTGCCGAACTCCTTCGGACCCCACGGCCGAACTCCTTCGGACCGACCCCAGGCGAGCCCAAGTGGCCGAACCCCTTCGGACCGACCCTAGGCGACCGAACTCCTCAGCGAGCCCTGGCCGAACCAACTAGCAACCGAAGTCCTTCAACTGGCCAGCCGAGCTCCTTCGAACCTCTCAGCGGCCGAACTCCTTCGGGCCGACTCCATGCGGCCGAGCTTCAATGAAGTCGTCTCAGCGGCCGAACTCCTCAGCAGTCGTCACTTAGGAGCCCGAACTCCCCAGCAGTCGTCACTGGGCCGAACTCCTCAGCGGTCGCCCTCATCAAACTTCGGCCGACCGAGCTCCTACCGAACTCTCGAGTGTCCAAGCCTCAGCCCAAGCCCAACAGCCGGCCGAACCCCGGACGGCCGAGCTTCGACTTCTCAGCAGCCGAACTCTTCTGCGGACGAGCCTTAGCTGCATACCTCTTGCCAGACGCCTATGGGAGCCGAACTCCCTCCCATCTTCCTCTTCAGGAGCCCGAACTCCCACGAAATGGGCACACGACGAAGGCCTTCAACCCATCATTCGGCAAGCTCTGCAACCATCACTATCAGTCAGTCCACCGTACCATCGGTCAGTCCGCCGCGGGCGATAGCGACCCACTGCCAGGCGGCGATGGCTGTCACCCTCAATCCGCCGCACACGGCACCAGTGGGACTGACTCCGCCGAACCTCGAGCGGTCCGCCAGCATGCGGCTGCAGTTGTCACACCAAAGCTCCATGCTGCCCGACGACTCTCTGCCAGACGGCACAGCCGTCACCATCAACTAAGCTCCGCTATAAAAGGACCCCTCCCGACATACCAAGGCTAAGCTCTCTGAACTCTCGACTCTCTAAGCTCTCCTCCACATCTCTAAGCTCCGGGACTCATTCCGAGCACTCCATTACTGTTGGTCGGAAACTAACTTGACCGTCGGAGGGTCCTGCCGGAGCCACCACCCCACCGGTTCCGGGCGGGACTTCGTTTTGCAGGTCCCGGCGGCGCCCAGCGGCCTCGATTGCGGCGACCTCCGGCGGCGATGGATTTCTGCACCAACAGATTGGCGCCGTCTGTGGAACAAGGGATTGAACCTTCGAGGTTCCCTTGTTCTTAAAGGAGTGCTCGGCGACGATTTTCCCCTTGCTCCGGATCTCCCTTCTCCCTCTCCAGAATTCCTTCTCGGGAAAGAGGAAATGCCCCCTAGAAGGGCTTCGACGCGGCGCTCGACGGCTTCCGCGGCTCGATCCCCTCCGAGTCCGTCTGTCCCTGCTCCGGCCCCGGTGACTCAGCCCCCGTCAATAACCGCAGTGGATACGGAGCAGTTCAACCAGCTCATCCAGCACGTTCGCGGTCTCACGGAGGCGGTGCAGGCGGTGCTGCACCAACAAGTCCCAGCGCCGGCCCGACCGGCGCGGGACTCTCCGAAGTCGGATGATCCAGTCCAAGAGCGACCGGCCTGGGCAGCCCGACCTCCGAGACCCGGATTGGAGAGGCGGAGGAGGGAGAGCCCTTGTTCGGATCACGGATCGACCAAGGGTGAAGCCTCGCGGCCATCTCACCAGAAAGCTTTGGAGATCAGAGACCGGGAGGACCTGCTGGGCCAAAGGCTCTCGGAAATGAACCGGCGAATTGAAGAACTTCGTCCCCCCTCGCGTGGCGATGACGTTTGTGCAGACCCTCCTTTCTCGCAGAAAATCATGCAAGAACCTGTTCCGCCGACCTTCGAGCTCCCTCAACTGGAAAGCTACGATGGAACTTCTGATCCGGTTGATCACCTGGGGGCCTTCCGGGCCATGATGCTGCTTCACGGCGCTTCAGATGCCGTGCTGTGCCGAGCCTTCCCGTCTACCTTGAAGGGAGCAGCGAGGAACTGGTACTCGGCGTTGAAGCCCAACACGATCTTCTCTTTCGACCAGATGAGCAGTCGGTTCGCGGCCCACTTCATCAGCAGCCGACGACCGAGCCGAGGTTCAGATTCCCTGATGAGCGTCAAGCAGAAGCAAGGGGAATCCATCCGGACTTACGTCACTCGATTCAACGCCGCGGCATTGGAAGTCCGGGACCTGGACCAGTCTGTCGCGATGGCCGCACTTAAGGGCGGCCTTCAGAAAAATAGCTTGCTGTTCTCTCTGGAAAAAAGGTATCCCAGGGACTTCGCCGACCTGCTGGCTCGAGCCGAGAGATATGCCCGTGCGGAAGAAGCCTTCAAATTGAAAGATGAGGAGCTCGTCAGAAAGGACCGGCTGGCGGACGAGGAAGAGCTGGGTGAAGCTCGGCTGCACTCGCAGACCCCTACGAAAGCAGGCGGGCCCGAACTCCTCGAACTCGCCCTGATAAGGAGGCGCGAAGGAGTCCACCTCCCGGAAGGTTCCGCCGCTATGCCCCCCTCAACGCTCCTTGAACCCAGATTCTCACCGAAGTAAAACACCAGCTGCCAAGACCGGAAGGATTACGATCTCCCCCAAACAAGCGCGATCGAAATAAGTACTGCCTCTACCATCACGACCACGGCCACGACACGGAGGGATGCATCCAGCTCCGAGACGAAATTGAGGAGCTCGTCAGAATGGGTCAGCTGGATAAATTCCTCCGGTACCGGCCTGAAGCAGAAAAAGATCGGCTAAGGGCGCTGCCGTAGCCAGACTGCAAGAAGGTCGGCCACCTTACGGCGTCATTCACACGGCCCCTGGAAAGATCTCGGTGCATCAGCGATTCGCCATCTCCCAGCAGCAAGAGCTTGCACCAAATTGAGGAGTTCAGCATGAGGAGGTCGTCCACCCCGGAACTTATTGCCGAAGAAATGCGGAGGAATCAGCCTTAGGGAGGAGCCCAATCGCCCCTAAGAGAGAAACGAAGAGCAGAAGTTCCCCCGCTGAAGCGGAATGAAGTTCGGCGCGAGGAAGGCCGAACCCACCTATGAGCCCGTCAGCGAGGAAGCTCCGACAAAGAAGTATGAAGTCCTCCCGCGGAAGCTTCCGCGGGAAAGTGGAACGAAGTTCGGCGCAAGTAAGGCCGAACTCACGCTCCAGTATGTCCCCCAAAGGGAACCGCCTACAAAGTGTTCACTGGAGGCGGAATGAAGTTCGGGCGAGAAAAGCCGGGCTCACCCCAAAGCTCGGCATCAAGGTAAAATGAAGCTCGGTGGAAAGCCGAACTCCTCAACTCGACCTCCAAAATAAAGTTCGGCGCCGACAAGGACGGGACGAAGCCCCCCTCCCAGAAGGTTCCGCAACTACGACCCGCTCCTCTAACTCGAATTCTCGGCAAAGTTAAGAGCCAACCGCCAAGACCTGAAGGACTACGGCCTCTCCAAACATGCGCGATCAAGGAAAAGATCGGCTATAGGCACTGCCGTAACCGGAAAGGACAAGAAGGTTGGCCGTCCCGCGGCGTCATCAACGCCACCACGGGGAGGAGCTAGGAGCTAGCTACATCGGTGATTGTCATCCCCAGCGACAAAGTCAAGAGAAGCATGGTCCAAATTATGAAGGCCGGCAGGAGATAGAGGAGGTCGTCTGGACGGGACTTGCTGCTCGAGGAACAACACCCCGTCGACCCCTCAAACGAGAGCGCGCTGTCCACGATTTCCCTTCGGTAAAATTCTCCCCTCTGCAAATATTATTTCTGGATGCGAAAACTATGCGATGACAGGAGAGCAGCAGTCAATAATCGCCGCGTTAGGAACAGGAGGAGAACCTCGTCCTAACGCGAGCAACAAGCTCGGCCGCAGGAGATAAGATCTCCCCCGAGCGCGCACCTCGGTCGCAGGAGATAAGATCTCCCCCGAGAGAAGCCCGGGCGTAGGAGATAAGATCTCCCCCGAGCGCGCACGTCAACTCGTAGAGATAAGATCCGAGCGACCGTTGACAACCTCGGCTAGAGATAAGATCTCTCCGAGCGATCCGAACAATCTCGGTTAGGAACAGGAGGAGAACCTCGTCCTAACACGAGCACCAACCTCGGCTAGAGATAAGACTCTCCCGAGCGACCGTTAGACTCTCCCGAACCTCGTTGACTAGGCTAGAGATAAGATCTCTCCCGAGCGACCGGAACAACCTCGGTTAGGAACAGGAGGAAGAACCTCGTCCTAACACGAGCACCAACCTCGGCTAGAGATAAGATCTCCCGAGCGACCGTTACAACCTCGGCTAGAGATAAATCTCTCCCGAGCGACCGTTGACAAACCTCGCTAGAGATAAGATCTCTCCGAGCGAGCGCGGAACAACCTCGGTTAGGAACAGGAGGAGAACCTCGTCCTAACGCGAGCAACAAGCTCGGCCGCAGGAGATAAGATCTCCCCCGAGCGCGCACCTCGGTCGTAGGAGATAAGATCTCCCCTCTCGTAGAGATAAGATCTCCGAGTCGCGTCAGGCTAGAGATAAGATCTCTCCCGAGCACCGTTGACAACCTCGGCTAGAGATAAGATCTCTCCCGAGCGACCGAAACAATCTCGGTTAGGAACAGGAGGAGAACCTCGTCCTAACGAGCACCACCTCGCTAGAGATAAGATCTCTCCCGAGCGACCGTTACCTCGGCTATCCGTTGACAACCCGGCTAGAGATAAATCTCTCCCGACGACCGAACAACCTGAGGTTAGGAACAGGAAGGAAACGATCCAAGGAGGAGAACCTCGTAGAAGAATAAGATCCTCCACGAACCGTGACAACCAGAGAAGATCTCCCCGAGCGTTCTCGTTAGGAGCAGGAGAGAACTCGTCCTAACCGAGCCAACTTCGGCAGAGATAAGACTCTCCGACGACCGTTGACAACTCTTAGGAGATAAAGATCTCCCCCGAGAGAAGTCGACTGCAGGAGCGCATGATCTCCCTGAGCGCGGGCTGCAGGAGATAAGATCTCCCCCGAGCGCGCACTTCACTTCGGCTGCAGGAGATAAGATCTCCCCCGAGAGAAGCTCGACTGCAGGAGATAAGATCTCCCCCGAGCGCGCACTTCACTTCGGCTGCACTGGAGATAAGATCTCCCCCGAGCGCGCACTTCACTTCGGCTATAAGATCTCCCCGAGAAGAGGGAGATAAGATCTCCCCCGAGCGCGCACTTCACTCCGGCTGCAGGAGGAAGATCTCCCCCGAGGAAGCTCGGCCGTAGGAGATAAGATCTCCCCCGAGCGCGCACTTCAACCTCGGCTGCAAGATAGGAGGTCTCCTTCGAGTCGACTTCAACTGACGAAGATAATGTCGCCCCCGAGGAGCCCAAATCCGACCTCGACCGAAGGAGGCGAGTCTTACTTCGGCTTCAACATCAGCTTCATCGACTTTAGCCGGAAACGAGTTCCATTTCAACTCCAAACATCGACTGAAGATAAGGTCTCCCCCAAGCCTCAGCCTCAACTTCAGCGTCAATTTTGGCTGGAGATGAGACCTCCCCGAGCTTCAGATGCAACAAATGCGGAGCCTGGAAGAAGACTTCGGCAGTCGCCTGTTCTGATACTCCCTTCCTTCAATTTTTGAACTCGGGAGTGGGGGGGGCTACTGTTGGGGATAAATCCCGCTCCTGCCGAAGCCCTGCCCGACGCTCAGCCCAATGTAACCAGTAGCCGCTGAAGAGCTATAGCGCCAGGCGCCAGGCCGAGCCCCTACCACGGCCGAACTGCCTAGAGGCCGAACTCCCCTGCGCCAAGGTCCGGGCCGAACTACCTAGCTGCCGAACTCCTTCGGACCCCACGGCCGAACTCCTTCGGACCGACCCCAGGCGAGCCCAAGTGGCCGAACCCCTTCGGACCGACCCTAGGCGACCGAACTCCTCAGCGAGCCCTGGCCGAACCAACTAGCAACCGAAGTCCTTCAACTGGCCAGCCGAGCTCCTTCGAACCTCTCAGCGGCCGAACTCCTTCGGGCCGACTCCATGCGGCCGAGCTTCAATGAAGTCGTCTCAGCGGCCGAACTCCTCAGCAGTCGTCACTTAGGAGCCCGAACTCCCCAGCAGTCGTCACTGGGCCGAACTCCTCAGCGGTCGCCCTCATCAAACTTCGGCCGACCGAGCTCCTACCGAACTCTCGAGTGTCCAAGCCTCAGCCCAAGCCCAACAGCCGGCCGAACCCCAGGACGGCCGAGCTTCGACTTCTCAGCAGCCGAACTCTTCTGCGGACGAGCCTTAGCTGCATACCTCTTGCCAGACGCCTATGGGAGCCGAACTCCCTCCCATCTTCCTCTTCAGGAGCCCGAACTCCCACGAAATGGGCACACGACGAAGGCCTTCAACCCATCATTCGGCAAGCTCTGCAACCATCACTATCAGTCAGTCCGTCGTACCATCGGTCAGTCCGCCGCGGGCGATAGCGACCCACTGCCAGGCGGCGATGGCTGTCACCCTCAATCCGCCGCACACGGCACCAGTGGGACTGACTCCGCCGAACCTCGAGCGGTCCGCCAGCACGCGGCTGCAGTTGTCACCACCAAGCTCCATGCTGCCCGATGACTCTCTGCCAGACGGCACAGCCGTCACCATCAACTAAGCTCCGCTATAAAAGGACCCCTCCCGACATACTAAGGCTAAGCTCTCTGAACTCTCGACTCTCTAAGCTCTCCTCCACATCTCTAAGCTCCGGGACTCATTCCGAGCACTCCATTACTGTTGGTCGGAAACTAACTTGACCGTCGGAGGGTCCTGCCGGAGCCACCACCCCACCGGTTCCGGGCGGGACTTCGTTTTGCAGGTCCCCGGCGGCTAAGAGCGGCCTCGATTGCGGCGACCTCCGGCGGCGACGGATTTCTGCACCAACAAGTATAAAGTTTTCATTACATGCACTACACTAGAATCTATAAAGATAAAATTACTAATATTTATAATTATATATAGAGGGATCTTATATCAATAAATGATATGAAATAATATTAGTGATTTTAGTAAACCGGATTTTGACTAAAGATGTTATTCAGTCACGATATTTTCATATGTGGCCACATGAGGTGCATTTAGTCCAAAAGTTATTTTTTAATTATATATAAATATATTTAAATAAATAAAAAGATTTTAATTAATATTATCTAAGTAGAAAATATTTAAAATTTTTATAAGATGGGCTTTCATTGATTATAGACCTAACTCTAATTTATTACAAAAATACAAACTAAGTTGTTATCTAAATGAATGGTTAAGAAGCTCATCATTATCTTTGATCATATTGTTATTTTGGATCCTATTATCTTAATCATATAATGTAGCAGATATCAGTATATGCCTGATTTGGTTAACGGGCAGACTCATTAGCATTACTAACTGAGCTAGGTGCCAACTCCAATCCTATATATGTCTGTCTGTAGAAAAATTTTAGGACATCAAGATTTCTGTGTAGGCATAAAATAGAAATATAAACGAAGATTTATCCCACTGGTTGTTTTCTTCTTCCATAGGATGCTTCAACAATAACCATCAATGACTGCTTAGGATCTTAAGATATGATTCGATTTTATTTTGATTTTTTTGAATGATTTTGCGTTCTAATTTTTTGTATGATATCTAAGATTGTACATGGGTCAGGTTGACCTATGATCCGACCCGATCCAACCCGTGTAGACCCGGCCGAACTATTTTAAAAGATCCACAGATCTGGGTCGGATTCTAAAATTAGATCTGTGCCATTTTTTTGGGTCAGATATAAATTTATTGAATTTTAACTCGACCCAATCCATGGAGACTTTTGGATTGATTTGGGTCTTGATATAAATGACCTAATCCGAATCCAATACGAGATCCGAATTAAAATTAGTATATTTATTCATCTAATATTATATAAATAATAAAAA
The DNA here is from genome assembly GCA_006176705.1 of Cocos nucifera. Classification (NCBI taxonomy): domain Eukaryota; kingdom Viridiplantae; phylum Streptophyta; class Magnoliopsida; order Arecales; family Arecaceae; genus Cocos; species Cocos nucifera. The sequence goes on from QRFJ01000996.1 coordinate 103,725, forward strand.
TATATTAATTTAAAAATGGATAAAATAGAACTTCTTGACTTTCTTCTATTTTTATTCGCTCAGAATTTACATACAGGTTAGAAAAGAACCAAGATTCTATTGATCAACCAACCAAGATTTTATTGATCAAAGATTATTGGTTATCATTTTTACATGTTTTCTTTAGTTGGGTTTTAGTACCCATTTTAGCTCTATAGATTTTATTAGAAATATCAACAAGAACAAGAAAATAAGTAGAACTATATATGGGTTAAGAACAAGCAATATATTCAGCGTCTATTAGACAATTTGAAAATTGGTACATAAGCCAATAATTATAATCTAGACCCCTCATGGATTAGGGTTGGGTTATATATGGATCCTACCCAACCGAATGACCTGTTGGGTCAAGAAATTTGATTATGGATCCAATTTGATCGAATCTGATTTTCTATTGGGCTGAGTTTGGATCCGATATTCAAACCCGACCAACAAACCGAATCGAATTGGGGTCACTCAGGATCCATTTCGACCTGGCCCATTTGCACCCTTAATGACATCTATGGAAAAATTTTCAGCTCACACGTCAATCATTAAACGCTTCTAAACCCATATAAAGGGCCTAGGTATCATGGCTGCATCTAAGCCTTATCGTGTCCGAAGGTGGCTCTCGTTATATGATGTTTGTTTGAGGCAAGTTCCTAACAATCTAACGTGGTCCCGATTTTCCAATCAAAGTTAGACAGTAGCCCATCCGATACAAAGTAATCATATTAATTTTTTTTTTTTTTTTTTTTAAAAGGATCTGAATTTATTAGGAGTTGTTTTGGAAATTTTGGCAGGATTGAACCAGATTTTCTATAGAAATTGAGCCTTTTGGCTTTTCCAGCCTGTTTTTCTAAAAGATCTGTCCTTAATCTTAGCCTAAATTCTATTTGTGGATCTGTTGATTTGTAGGAAGAAAAAATAATCTTTGAAGGTCTTTCTGCCTTCTCACAAGATTGGACCAACTAGGATGTGTATTGACACGGAAGCAATCCAAGTAGATTTCTTACTTCATGTATCCAGTAGAAAATCCAGCTCTTTCATGCTAGATTTTCTCAAATAGACCTTGATTGAGAATCACCGACGATCAACAGGGAATAAAATCCAACCTAACCCAAACATCTCAAGCTTGGGCTGGATTCAATAACTACGGTTCCACAATGAGTTTGAACTATATCAATCAGTTTCCATCCTTGTGGTCTCTGTGAGCTTGGAGGGGCTCTAAATCTACTTCATCCATTGCCCCCTTACTCCACCTATGCCTGTAGGCAAATTGGACCAAGCTCTTGGAGCCACGAGTTTGAAGTTAAGAGTCGACACCTGATCTGTTGCCCCAAGAGCAAGAAATTAGATTTTTCGAGCAAGTGCTGAAATAATGAGCGGTGAAAATATGCTCGAACGATCACACCAACTAAAGAATGATACGAGATGATCCCAATTTTCTATATTATTGGTGGAATAAGCTGTCAAACATATCTACACTTTAATTCCAGCAAGAATGGATGGCGACATGAAGATCTAGCTAGGGGTGGCAAATAGAGATAGTGTCGGGTTGGACCCAATTGGATTGGGCAATTGGGTCAAAAATAGATGAACTAAAACCTAGTCTATTTATTAAACGAGTCAAAATCTAAACTGAAACCTAACCATTTATTAAAGGGCTAACCTACCTGCATAACTAATTTAAATAGTGGATTGAATCATATTACAAAAGTCAAATAATTTAAGTGGATCTTAAACATATGGCTGTATTCGGCATACAGCTGTAGTTATACCTATATTGAACTGTAGCTGTGACCGAGTTGTAGCTGTAGCTATATTAGCCTTAAGCATTTGATAGAGAGGCGGATACGAAAAGAATAGAGGAGAGAGGAGGAAGCTTAAATATTAAGTGAGTAATTTTTGAAAAAATAAAAAATAAATTTAGAAATAAAAAAATATATAGTTAATTGTTGATTTTGAATTCTTGGATGAGGAAATCGTCAATAAAAATTAGTTTATGGACCATAAGCTATCCTCATCAAATACTAATTAGCTTAAATAAGCTAAAGCTATCCCAAAAGCTATATACTAAATACAGCTATAAGATAATCGAGCCAATACCCAATCTAATTATTAAATAGCTAAACCTTCATCCGATTCATTTAATAAATGGGGCTAGACAGACCAATTCGGTAATGACTTGGACCAATTTTTTATCAAAGTTGGATCTATTCAAAGCAGGTAGGTTGTGGGTCGGCTGGTGCCCGGTGGGCAGCTCATTAATTGCCACCGCTAGGTTTAGCGAAGTTGAGATGGTGGTGGAGATGCTCTATAATCTTGATGTTTGCTGCCGGTTCATGATAGGATTTAAGATTGTCGCTTGATCGAGCCTACTTTAGATGGACTGACAGTGGATCAAGGTTGCAAAAAAATCTTATAGCGTAGGTTGTAGGGAATCCATGCCAAAAGGTCGGTGGGCAGCAACATTCCTCGCCGAATTGGTTGCTGATAGAGTGCATCCTCCAAGAATAACAACCAGGAAATTATCGTGCCGTCTGTGGGACCATAAATGGAGGTATAGTTTCAAATGGGTTGAAGAGAAGCCCAAAAAGGAGTTTAAATTGGGGGCATTCTTCTGCCTCCAACTACTGACTTCTAGACATCATGTGCATGAAAGTTTGATTATAGAAGGAATATCTATCTATCTATCTATGTATCTACCTCGCTATGTTGTATGCATCCAAATCCATGATTCTTAAGATTCATTTGATTGAGATACCTTAGGTCATGGAGTAATCTAACAATTCTTAAAAATAGAAAAAATAATTTTATCGCATCTGATTAGAGGAAAAATTATTCTAAAAATAATATTTTTGGTTGGAGATAATTTTGTATGAAAATATTGTTAGATTTTTAATAATACCTTTGAATAAACAATTTAAGTAATGGTATTTTTTTTTTTAAAGACCGTTTGTTGGCCATTTATGGCTCATCTACATGAAAGTTGTCAAATGGGTCATTTCGAGTATGAAAATAGTTTTATATGAGTTAATAAATATTTTTAAATTAATTATACATATATTAAAAATATATATTTCTTATTATAATTAAATAAATTTTGGTATATATTTGTTATGTTACTAAATATATTAATGATAATTTTATCAATATATTTACTAATAAAAGATATATTAATTGTTAGTAAATCTTATTTTAGATTTTTTAATAATTAATAATAATAATAATTTATTAATAGTTAATATTTATTCATAAATATTATAATATTTATTGGGGATAAACTTCGCTCCCGTCAAAGTCCAGTCTGATGCTTAGTCTAATGTAACTGATAATCATGGAAGAGCTTCGATCGAAAATTCTTCCTTCAGTGGTCGAACCCCAGCCGAACTCCATTCGAACTTCTTTCAGACCCCTCTAGTGATCGAACTCCTTCTAGACTTCTCCTTCAGTTGGGCTCCTTCCGCAGCCGAGCTCCTTCTGGACTCCTTCTCAGTCGAACTCTATCCAAATTCCTCCAGCAGATTACTTTCAGATTTCAACTAGCATTCCTTTCGGATGATCCCCTCTAACCATATTCTCTTTAGGAGTCCGAACTCCTCTGATATTGATATATGTCAAAGCTCTTCATCAACCAATGTCTGCTTTCTCCAAACTCCGACTATTAAATCCTAACAAATGGCCACATCACGACAACGAATACCTCTCTCCATAACAAACTCTATGTGGCCCCGAGCGGCCCACTATCGGATAGTTATGGCTGTTACTATCAGTCTGCTACAGGCAGCACCTCCCTCCGTAACAGACTCCATACGACCCCGAGAGGCCCGCTACCGGATGGCCATGGCTGTCACTATCAGTCTGCTACAGGCTCCATCTATAAAAAGAGATCCTTCAGATACGTTTTCTCTAAGCTCTCTTCTCCTTTTTGAAACTCTACCAAATTTTTTTCTAAGTACTCCATTTCTGTTGGTCAGAAAAGCTGACTTGATGGTTGAAGGATCCTACCGAAGCTACCACCATCAACTTCGGATGGGACTTTATTTTGTAGGTCACTACCGACGGCCTCTTATTCCTCAACTCCAACTCGATCCGACGTCAACAAGATTCTGCACCAATAGGATTGACGTTGGAGGAAGGGCCTCTATTTCTGAGGTACCTTTGTTCTTAAAGAAGTGCTCAGTCAATCCTATGGATCTTCTCCTTCAAGGTTCATCTCTATCATCTTCCTCAATCCCAAGAAATGCCTCCAAGGAAGGTGACTGTCCGGAGATCTACCGCTTCTACCATCAGATCTAAGCCAGATCCATCCGTTCCTGCTCCATCATCGGTCCTTCAACCTTCTCATACACCGACGGCCATGGTAGATCTAGAGCAATTTAACTTGCTGATGCAGTAGATTCGAAGCCTCACCAAAAAGGTGCAGGCCATGCGACAACCTTCGATGATGGTTTCATCAAAAAACCCGCCATCGAAATGTTAGGAATCGATCCCAAAGAGGAGCACTTGGGCTAGCATACCCGTTGCCCCTGCGAAGAAAAAATAGAGAGCAGAGAATCCTTATTCGGATCATGATTCTTTTTAAGAAGAGACCTTCCCCATCTATAGTCGGAAGCTTTTCAAGATCTACGATCGAGATAATGTCCTCGATCAGAAACTATGAGAGATGGACCGATGAATTGAGGAACTCCACTACGTCGCCCCAGCTCACCATGATGACGTCTGCACTGATCCCCCTTTCTCTTTCCGAATTATGCAAGAGCCCAATTTGCCGAACTTCAAGCTTCCCCAACTTGAAAGCTACGATGGAACCTCTGATCCGATCAATTACCTAGAGGCCTTCCGGATCATGATGCTGCTCCATGGCGCACCAGATGCCATCTTATGTCGAGCTTTTTCATCTACCTTAAAGAGAGCAATAAGAAACTGATACTCAGCATTAAAGTTAGGTACGATCTTCTCTTTTGATCAGATGGGCCATTAGTTTGCGGCTCACTTCGTCAACAGTCGATGTCCCCACTAAGGTTCAGATTTTTTGATGAATATTAAGCAGAAGGAGGGTGAATCTATCTGGGCTTATGTCACTCGGTTTAATGCTGCTGCATTGGAGGTCCAGAACCTGGATCAGTCTGTTGCAATGGCCGCACTCAAGAGTGGCCTTCAGAAGAACGATTTATTATTCTCCCTGGAGAAGAAGTACCTCAAAAATTTTGCTGATCTACTAGCTTGGGCTGAAGGATATACTCGAGCGGAAGAAGCCTTCAAGTTGAAGGACGAGGAGGCCACAGGAGAGCGGCAGGCAGGCGAGTCTAATAAACCTGTAGCTGATGGAGGGCCGAATGAAGTTCGACTGCGCTCACGGACTCCCTCCGAGCACAAACGAGTCCAAACCCCTTCTCGAGCTTATCATCAAAAAAGCTCCGACAGAAAGGCACGAAGAAGTTCTCCCTCTAGAAGGTTTCACAACTATGCCCCCTCTCGATGCTTCAAAAATGTAAGTATTGATGGAGATCAAGGAGCAACTGCCGAGGCCTGAAAGGATGCACTCTCATCCTGCTCCAAGATGAGATCGAGGAGCTCATTAGGAGAGGCCGACTGGGTCGATTCCTCAGACGCCGGTCTGAAGCAAGAGAAGATCAGCCAAACGCGCTGCCATAGTCAGAACCACCAACGAGGAAGGAACAATAAAAAGATCGGCCGTCTCTCGGCATCATCAATACTATCTCTGAAGGACTTAGTGCTTCGACGAGCCGCCATCTCTCAGCCTCAAAGCCAATGGAAGCTTGCCTCAAATTGAGAAGGCCCGTATGAAATAGAGGAGGTTGTCCGATTCGAAACTTATCGTCTGAAGGAGCTCGAAGGAATAATGCTCCCATGACCTTGGAATTCAAAAAATTTGAGAACGTACTGCCAGTAATTTTTCTTCAATAAAACTTCTTCATTTCAACATTATTATTTTTTGATGCAAAAGCTATGTGATGACAGGAAAGAAGCAATCAAAAGTGACCATATTAAGAATAGGAGGAGAACCTTGTCCTAACGTGAGCAAGTCAAAAACCTTCGATTATTTAAGATAGAAGAAGGGGAGAGGCCCATTCAATGGCCCATCTGTGCCCCTATTTCCATGTTAGGAACATGAGGAGAACCTTGTCCTAACATAAGCAAGTTGAAAGCCTCATTCATTTTAGACGAGGTGAGAGGAGAGGCTCCGACAACCATCCTAATGTGCCCGATAATGATTGGAGATAAGGTCTTTTTCGAGCTTCAACTTCAACAGGAGATAAGATCTCCTTCAATCTCGACTGGAGATAAAATCTTCCCCAAGCTATCAGGAGCTTCAACCTCAATAGGAGATAAGATCTTCTTCAACCTCGGTTGGAGATAAGATCTCCTCCGAGCTTTAACTTCAATAGAAGGTAAGATCTCCTTCAACCTCGACTGAAGATAAGATCTCTTCCAAGCTTCAACCTCATCTCCTTCAACTTCGGCTGGAGATAAGATCTTTCCTGAGCTTCAACTTCAATAGAAGATAGTATCTACTTTAACCTCAGCTGGAGATAAGATCTTCTCTGAGCTTCAACGTCAATAGGAGATGAGATCTCTTTCAATCTCGATTGGAGATAAGATCTCTCCTAAGTTTCAATCTCAATAGGAGATAAGATCTCCTTCAACCTCGGCTGAAGATAAGATCTCTCTCGAGCTTCAACGTTAATAGGAGATAAGATTTTCTTTAATCTCGATTGGAGATGAGATCTCCTTCGAGCTTCTAGGCTTCAACCTCAATAGGAGATAAGATCTTCTTCAACCTCGACTGGAGATAAGATCTCTTTCGAGCTTCAACTTCAACAGGAGATAAGATCTCCTTCAACCTCGACTGAAGATAAGATCTCTCCCGAGCTTCAACCTCAACAGGAGATAAGATCTCATTCAATCTTGATTGGAGATAAGATTTTTTTCGAGCTTTTAGGAGCTTCAACCTCAATAGAAGATAAGATCTTCCTCGAGCTTTAACTTCAACAGGAGATAAGATCTCCTTCAACTTCGACTAGAGATAAGATCTCCTCCGAGCTTCAACTTCAACGGGAGATAAATCTTCTTCAACCTCAACAGGAGATAAGATCTTCTTCAATCTTGGCTGAGGATAAGATCTTCCTCGAGCTTTAACCTTAATAGGAGATAAGTTCTCTTTTAACCTCGGTTGGAGATAAGATCTTTCTCGAGCTTCAACTTCAACAGGAGATAAGATTTCCTTTAATCTTGGCTGGAGATAAGATCTCTCCTGATCCTTAACTTCAATAAGAGATAAAATCTTCTTCAACCTTGGTTGGAGATAAGATCTCTCCCAAACTTTAACTTCAATAGGAGATAAGATTTTCTTGAACCTCGATTGGAGATAAGATCTCCCTCGAGCTTTCAGGAGCTTCAATCTCAACAGAAGATAAGATCTCCTTCAACTTCGACTGGAGATAAAATCTTCTTCAATCTCAACTGGAGATAAAATCTCTTCCGAGCTTCAATATCAACAGAAGATAAGATCTTCTTTAACCTCGACTAGAGATGAGATCTTCCCCAAGCTTCAACTTTAACAGAAGATAGTATTTACTTCAATCTCGACTGGAGATAAGATCTTTCTCGAGCTTCAACCTCGACTGGAGATAAGATCTTTTCTGAGCTTCAACTTCAATAGAAGATAAGATCTCTTTCAACCTCGATTGAAGATAAGATCTTCCTCGAGCTTCAACATTAACAGGAGATAAGATCTCCTTCAACCTCGGCTGGAGATGAGATCTCTCCTGAACTTCAACTTCAATGGAAGATAGGATCTCCTTCAATCTCAACTAGAGATAAGATCTCTCCCGAGCTTCAACCTCAATAGAAGTTAAGATCTCCTCCGAGCTTCAATCTCAATGGATGCAGAGCTCAAAAAAGAACTTCGGTAGTTATTTTTTTTACTCTCTTTCTTCAAATTTTGAACTCAAAAGTGGGAGAACTATTGTTGAAGATAAACTCCACTCCCATCGAAGTCTAGTCTGATGCTTAGCCTAATGTAACTGGTAATCATGAAAGAGCTTCAATCAAAAATTCTTTCTCTAGCAATCGAACCCCAACCGAGCTTCATCCAAACTCCTTCCGAACCCCTCCAATGATCGGACTCCATCTGAACTCCACCTTCAGTCGAGCTCCTCCCACAGCCGAGCTCCTTCTGGACTCCTCCATTAATCGAACTCCATCCGGATTTCTCTAATGGGTTACTTTCATATTTCAACTAGCATTCCTTTCAGATGATCTCCTCTAGCCGTATTTTCTTTAGGAGTCCAAACTCCTCTGAAATTGATATATGTCAAAGCTCTTCATCAATCAATGCCTGCTTTCTTCGAACTCTGACTATTAAATTCCAACGAATGACCACATCACGATAATGGATACCTCTCTCCATAACAAACTTTACGTGGCCTCGAGCAGCCTGCTATCAGATGGTTATGACCATCACTATCAGTCTACTATAAGCGATGCTATAGGCGATGCCTCCCTCCATAACAGACTCTGTGCGATCTCGAGCGGTCTGCTACTAGACGGCTACGACCGTCACTATCAGTCTGCTACAGGCTTCATCTATAAAAAGGGATCCTTCAGATACATTTTTTCTAAGCTCTCTTCTCTTTTCCAAAATTTTGCTGAATCCTTTTCTGAGCACTTCATTTCTATTGGTCAGAAGAACTGACTTAATCGTCGGAGAATTCTGTCGGAGCCACCACCACTGACTCTGAATGAAACTTTATTTTGCAGGTCACCACTGACGGCCTCTTCTTCCTCAACTCCAACTTGATCCGATGTCAACCAGATTCTGCACCAATAATATTAATTATATAGTTATTTATAAATAATATTATTAATATTTTAATATATTAATTATAATAAATTTATTATATTAAATATAATAAATAATTAATGAACACATCAATTATAATAAATATATTAATATAATAACTAATTTGTGATTAAATATACTCTTTATATTAATATAATGGGGTGGGGGGGTAATTTCCATCAAGAAGTGCCAATTTCAAATTTTCGATAAGTTGGTATGAAACATAAAATAGTACTTTTCTAATGATATTTGTTTCATCTTTTTTCTTAATAAAATAAGAATAGGGCTCATTATTTATTTTACCATCTTTCTCATCTTTTTCACACCAAATATGATAATTTAACCTGAGATTTACTTTCCTATGTGAAATTACTACCAACCAAATGGACCCTTGGCCTTTTCTCTTTAGGAAAAAGAAAGAAAAGTCCAACGATGCAATGACCGAGGAGTATACTTACTAGTAAAAAAATAATAATAAAAGGTTAAAGACTATTCAATTAGGACTCATTTGGTTCATGGGAATTCGAGGTGGAAGTGTGATTCCTAGAAAGTAGAAAAAATTTCTCTTGTTTGGTTAGAGTTTTCAAAAGAGAAAAATTAGAAAAAGATCTTTTCATAAAAATATAATTCTCATATTTCATAAAAAAAAAATCCACGAGGAAGATGAAAATTGAAGGCTATTTTTTTCAAAAATACACTTTTAATACTATCCTTTTATATTATATTAATATAAATATTAATATAATATAATATTATATTTATATTAATATAAATAATAAAATATATTGATATAATATTTTTATTTATTTTAATATAATATTTATTAATATTATTACTATTTATATAAATATTATATTTATATTTATATTGATATATATTAATATATATTAGTATTATATTATTATAATAAATTATTATGATCTAATGTTAAATGATATTTATTTATATTAATATAAATATTATATTAATATTTATACAAAGTTTTGGAGTAAAAATGTATGGTCTAATATCTATTAGGGGCATAACAAGTATTTTATATAATATTTTTATAAAAATGAATGCTGTATCAAATATAAGTCATTCTTGAGTAAGTCATTTTTTTATGATCAACCAAATATATCAAAACTATTTTTTTAGATATTATATTTCTAAAAATTAATTTTTTAAGAATTAATAATATTTTAAAAAAAAGTTCTTATAAATTAAATAAGTTCTTATCGAATTAGGTTTATGAAAGAGCGATCTCTCTTCACATGAATCCACCATTGTACCATATAATGGTGGATTTGTATAAAGGAAGGCGAATCGTTTCTTTCATGTAAAAATACAAGCCTTTCAATTAAATAACGACACAACTATCTATCATTTTAAATAATGGCATTATCGATCCCAGCCATTATAATAACTTTGGCTGGCCATCATGTTATTGAAATAAATAATGTAAAAATATGTATCATTATTTTCATTATAATAGACTATTTAATATAAATAACAGTCATTATTTTACTTGTAATTTCTTTCAACAAAATAATATCCATTTCAAATTCCAACCTTTTCTTTCCAAAATTTTCTCCAAAATGTTTTTACAGTTCCCAAAATACATTATTTTATAATATTTCAATCCATGCAGCTACCCATGAATTCTCTGACATATATTAGTATTAACCTATTCATTAGACACTTCTCTTGAATCTGTGCATGACGTATGCCCTATTCTAGTTTTATATGTAATTTATGAGAAGGGAAAGATGGTTGGTTCTCAATATATCCTCCTCGCACCTGGTTATTTGATGATAAGCTCTATAGATACCAAAGCTTGGTATTAGTGTAATTTTTAGGTTAAAAATTCTCATGTCATTATAAAAGATGTTAAGAAATGACTCATCATGGAAGGAACGATTCAAGTATATACGTATAGTTGCATGTTGACAATGAATTGTATCAATGCTATTTAAGTTTCTGATGGTCACACCTCTAAGCTTGAGATTTTTGGATGTGAATCCTAGGTAGTGCATTTCCAAATATCTGTGTTGGTGCAGAATCTGATCGATGTCGGAATGAGCTGAAGTGGAGGAGGATGAGGTTGCTGTTGGTGATCTATAAAATAAAGTTTCATCCAAAATTGGTGGTGGTGGCTCTGACAGGACCCTCCGATGATCAAGTCAGCTCTTCTGATCAACAGAAATGGAGTGCTCAGAAAAAAGTTTGACAGAGTTTCGAAAAGAAAAAGAGAGCTTAGAGCTTAAAGAAAACATATCTGGAGGATCCTTTTTATAGACGAAGCTTGTAGCGAATTGATAGTGACAGCTGCAGCCGTCTGGTAGTGGGTTGCTCAAGGCCTGATAGAGTCTGTCATGAAGGGGGGCGCCGCTTGTAGCACCACCTAAAGTAGACTGATAGCGACAGTCGTAGTTATCCGGTACTGAGCTGCTCTGAACCACGTGGGGTTCGGTACGGAGAGGGAGAGGCATCATCAGATTAATAATGATCGTTCGTTGAGATTCAATAATCCAAGTTTGGAGGAAGCAGACGTTGGTCAGTGAAGAGCTTCGACATACGTAAATTTCAAAGAAGCTCAGACTCCTAAAGGAAATACGTCTGGAGGGGATCATCTGAGAGCGATCCGCTGGAGAAATCTGACTGAAGGAGAAGTCCGAAAGAAGTTCGGCTCTTGAAGGAGTTCGGCTAGAGAAAAAGTTCGAAAGAAGTTCGGCTCCCATAGGAGTCCGACTGAAGAAAAAGTGCAGAGAGAGTTTGGCTCCCGTAGGAGTTCGACTGAAGGAGAAGTTTGGACGAAGTTTAGCTCTCGTAGGAGTCTGACTGAAGGCTTTTGTAGGAGTCCGAATGAAAAAGGATCCGGAAGGAGTTCGGCTCTCATAGGAGTCCAACTGAAGAAAAAGTGCGGACGAAGTTTGGCTCCCATAGAAGTTCGACTGAAGAAGGATCCGAAAGGAGTTTGGCTACCATAGGAGTTCGACTGAAGGAGAAGTTCGAAGGAAGTTAGGCTCCCATAGGAGTTCGACTGAAGGAGAGGTGTGGAGGGAGTTCGGCTCCCATAGGAGTTTGACTGAAGGAGAATCCGGAAGGAGTTTGACTCCCATAGGAGTCTGACTGAAGGAGGGATCGGAAAGAAGTTTGGCTCTCGAGTCCGACTGAAGGAGGATCGAAAAAAAGTTTGGCTCCCATAGGAGTCTGACTAAAGGAGGATCCGAAAGGAGTTCGGCTCCCGTAGGAGTCCGACTGAAGGAGGGGTGTGGAGGGAGTTTGGCACCCATAGGAGTCTGATTGAAGAAGATTTCGAAAGAAGTTTGACTCTCGTAGGAGTCCAACTCCAGGAGGGATCGGAAAGAAGTTTGGCTTTCATAGGAGTTCGACTGAAGGAGGGATCGAAAAGAAGTTCAGCTCCCGTAGGAGTCCGACTGAAGAAAAAATTCAGAAGAAGTTCAGCTCCTATAGGAGTTTGACTGAAGGAGGGATCGAAAAGGAGTTTGGCTCCCGTAGGAGTCCAACTGAAGAAAAAGTTTGGAAGAAGTTCAGCTCCCATAGGAGTCCGACTGAAGGGAGGATCCGAAAGAAGTTCGGCTGAGGCTCGATCGCTGGAGGAGTTCAACCACTGAATGAGTTCGATCGCTGAAGAAGATCAGATGGGGTTCGATCGCTGGAGAGAGAATTCTTGATTGAAGCTCTTCTATGATTGTCAGTTGCATTAGGCCAATCGTCAGACTGAACTTCGGTGGGAGCAAAATTTATTCTCAATAATAGTTCCTCTACTTTCGAGTTCGAAACTCGAAGAAAGGAAGTACAAAAAGGTGACTGTCGAAATTTTTTTTTGGGCTTTGCATCCATTGGGATTGAAGCTCGGGGGAGACCTTGTCTCCAGCCGAGGTTGAAGAAGATCTTATCTCCTATTGACGTAGAAGCTCGGGAGCGATCTTATCTCTAGTCGAGGTTGAAGATCTTATCTCCTGTTGACGTAGACTTCGAAGCTTGAAAGAGATCTTATCTCTAGCCAAGGTTGAAGGAGATCTTATCTTTTGTTGATGTAGACTTTGAAGCTTAGGAGAGATCTTATCTCTAGCCGAGGTTGAAGGAGATCTTATTTCCTATTGACGTAGCTTCAAAGCTCGAGAGAGATCTTATCTCTAGCTAAGGTTGAAGAAGATCTTATCTCTTGTTGACGTAGATTTCGAAGCTCGAAAGAGATCTTATCTCTAGCCGAGGTTGAAGAAGATCTTATCTTCTATTGACGTAGACTTTGAAGCTCGGGAGAATCTTATCTCTAGTCGAGGTTGAAGGAGATCTTATCTCCTATTGACGTAGAAGCTCGAAAGAGATCTTATCTCTAGTCGAGATTGAAGAAGATCTTATCTTTTATTAACGTAGACTTTGAAGCTCGAAAGAGATCTTATCTCTAGTCGAGATTGAAGGAGATCTTATCTTCTATTAACGTAGAAGCTCGAGAGAGATCTTATCTCTAGCCGAGATTGAAGGAGATCTTATCTCCTGTTGACGTAGGCTTTGAAGCTCGGGAGAGATCTTATCTCTAGCCGAGGTTGAAGGGGATCTTATCTCTTGTTGACGTAGACTTGAAAGCTCGGAAGAGATCTTATCTCTAGCTGAGGTTGAAGAAGATCTTATCTCCTATTGACGTAGACTAAGAAGCTCGGAAGAGATCTTATCTCTAGCCGAGATTGAAGGATATCTTATCTCCTATTGATGTAGACTTTGAAGCTCGGAAGAGATCTTATCTCTAGACGAAGTTGAAGAAGATCTTATCTCCTGTTGACATAGAAGCTCGGAAGAGTTCTTATCTCTAGTCGATATTGAAGGACTTCGACTTGCTCATGTTAGGACGAGGTTCTCCTCCTGTTTCTAACATGGCCACTATTGACTGCTTCTTTCCTATTATCACATAGTTTTTGTACCAAAAAATAATAATATTGAAATGAAAAAAATTTATTGAAGAGAAATTACTGACAGTACATCCTTAGATTCTCTGTATTTCAGGATTGTGGGAGTGTTGTTTCTCCGAGTTTCTTCGGTGGTAAGTTTTAGATCGGACGACCTCTTCTATTTTATGCTGGCCTTCTTAATTTGGGACAAGCTTCCCTTGGTTCTAAGGCTGAAAGATGACGGCTCGAAGTACTAAGTCCGTCCAAACATAGCATTGATGATGCCAGGAGGCGGCCGATCTTCTTGTTGTTCCTTCCTCATTGGTGGTTCTGACTATGGTATCGCCATTAGCTTGCTTCAGGCCGACGTTTGTGAAGCATTGAGGGGGAGGGGGGGTAGTTGTGAGACCTTTAGGGGGGAGAACTTTTTTGTGCCCTTCTATCGGGGCTTCTTTGACGACGAGCATAAGAGGGAGGTCATTCTCGTTTGTGCTCGGAGGAGAGTCTGTGAGCATGGCCGAACTTCATTCGATCCTCCATCAATCGTGGGTTTGCTAGACTCGCCCGTCTGCTGCTCTCTTATGGCTTCTTCATCCTTCAACTTGAAGGCTTCTTCCGCACGGACATATCCCTCAGTCCGAGCTAGTAGATCGGCAAAGTTTCTGGGATACTTCTTCTCCAACCTCTAACGTAGCAGCATTAAATCAGATGACATAAGTCCAGATGGATTTTCCCTTCTTTTGCTTGACGTTAATCAGGAAATCCGAACCTCGACACGGCCATCGGCCGTCGATGAAGTGAGCTGCAAATTGATGGCTCATTTGATCGAAGAAGAAGATCGTATCCGACTTCAACATTGAGTATCAGTTTTTTGCTGCTCCCTTCAAGGTAGATGGAAAAGCTCAACGTAATATGGCATCTGATGCACCATAGAGCAACATCATGGTCCAGAAGGCTTTCAGGTGATCGATCGGATCGGAGGTTCCGTCATAGCTTTCAAATTAGGGGAGGTTGAAGTTCGACGAAACTTGCTCTTGCACAATTCGGGGAGAGGAAGGGGATCGATGCGGACATCGTCAAGACGAGCTGGGGCGATGTGGTCGAGCTCCTCAATTCGTCAATCCATCCTTCAAAGTTTTTGATCGAGAATGTCAACTCAGTTATAGGTCTTGGAAGGCTTCCGACCGTGGATGAGGAAGGTTCCTTCCGAAGAAGAATCATCATCCAAGCAAGAATTCTCTGCTCTCTATTTCTCCTTCCCAGGGGCGATGGGTATGCTAGCCCAAGTGCTCCTCCTTAGGATTGGTTCCTGACATCCTGACGGTGGGTTTTCTGGCGGAACCACCATCGGGGGATGCCGCATGGCCTGCATTATTTTGGTGAGGCCCTAAATCTGCTGCATCAGCGGGTTAAACTGCTCCGAGTTTACTGTGGCCGTTGGTGGAGGAGGTGGTTGAAGTACCAACGATGGAGCAGGAATAGATGGATCTGGCTCAGACTTTGTAGAAGAAGATTGATAGAATCGACTGAGCACTCTTAAGAATAAGGGTACCTTAGGAACTGAGGGCCTTTCCTCTAGCATCAATTCTGTTGGTGCAGAATCTGATCGACATCGGGATGACCTAGAGTGGAGGAGGATGAGGTCGCCATCGATGATCTGTAAAATAAAGTTTCGTTCGAAGTTGGTGGTGGTGGCTCTGACAGGATCCTCTAACGATCAAGTCATCTCTTCTGGTCAATAGAAATGGAGTGCTCAGAAAAGAGTTTGGCAAAGTTTTGGAAAAGAGAAGAGAGCTTAGAGCTTAGAGAAAATATATCTAAAGGATCCTTTTTATAGATGGAGCTCATAGTGGATTGATAGTGACAGCTGCAGTCATTTGGTAGCGGACCGCTCGAGGCCTGATGGAGTTTATCATGGAGGGAGGCACCACCTATAGCACCATCTGAAGCAGATTGGTGGCGATAGCTGTATCTATCCGGTACTGAACTATTTTAGGCCACGTGGAGTTCGGTATGGAGAGAAAAATGCGTCGTCAGACTGATAATGATCATTCATTGAGATTCAATAATCGAAGTTTGGAGGAAGCGGATATTGGTCGGTGAAGAGCTTCGACATACATAAATTTCAGAGGAGCTTGGACTCCTAAAAGAAATACGTCCGGAGGAGATCATCCGAGAGCGATCCACTGAAGAAATCTGACTGAAGGAGAAGTCCGAAAGAAGTTCGGCTCCTGGAGGAGTTCAATCAAAGGAGAAGTCCGGAAGGAGTTCGGCTCCTGCGGAAACTCGGCTGAAGGAGGGATCCAGAAGGAGTTTGGCTCCCGTAGAAGTTCGATTGAAGGAGAAGTACCGAGAAAGTTTGGCTCCCATAGGAGTCCGATTGAAGAAAAATTCAGAAAGAGTTCGGCTCTCATAGGAGTCCGACTGAAGGAGGATCCGGAAGGAGTTCGGCTTTCGTAGGAGTCCGACTGAAGAAGAAGTGTGGAGAAAGTTTGGCTGCCGTAGGAATCCGACTGAAGGAGGATCCGGAAGGAGTTTGGCTGCTGTAGGAGTCTGACTGAAGAAAAAGTTCGGAGGAAGTTCGACTTCCGTCGGAGTCCGATGGAGGATCCGAAAGGAGTTCGGCTATCGTAGGAGTCCGATTGAAGGAGAAGTTCGAAGGAAGTTCAGCTCCCATAGGAGTCCGATTGAAGGAGAGGTGCGGAGGGAGTTCGGCTTCTATAGGAGTCCGACTGAAGAAAAATTCGGAAGGAGTTCGGCCACTGAATAAGTTCGGCCGTTGAAAAAGATCGGATGGGATTCGACCGCTGGAAAGAAAATTCTCGATTGAAGCTCTTCCGTGATTGCCAGTTGCGTTAGGCCAATCATCAAACTGAACTTCGACGAAAGCGAAATTTATTTCCAATAATCTGGATGCAGATAATTCTTATTTTCATAAAGAAGAACAAGAATCATTAAAGAGATTGCCCTGTGTGCAATGTGATTCATGGTGAACTTTGTAACTTGTGTTGCATAAATTATTCCAAGTAATAAAGATGCCAATGAGATCACTAAAATCTTTAATCTTCTACATGAAAAAATTTTCAAAGTTCATTTTTCATCACATATATGTTACCATAATGCGTCTCATTTTTTCCATTGTGAGGTTGATTTAAACCACACCCATGGTTTAGTTCCATTAAATAAGTAGAGGTTTTATATAAAAGGCCAAAAGATAGGACTCTCATGTGCAGGTCAAGCGGCTTTTACTGGTAGAAACATTGTTTTCTGCCGTTAGCTTTTAAAGATGAAGTGTCAAAATTCCATTATGGTAAGACACAGTAAGCAACAAATCTTAAACATCCAATCTGGATATCTCGTGTTCTTGCTCATACTACTACTACTACTACTATTGTAACTACTACTGCTATTTGAGAATAAATGGGATTGGCCCCTACTTACTTTTTATTGGGATAACATAAATGATGTACAAGAAATTATAGAAATTGTATAGAATGTGACAGACAGCAGAACATGATCCTATACTTGTTCATATCCGTCTTCAATTTTTATGTTCAAGTTGACCATGATTCTATACATTGCATGCAGAACTATCTCATAACATTTGATGGAAGTGAAACCATCTTCGTCATAAAAATATCCATCAAAACCAACATCAATGTTTACATATTAGATTTACTTTGGGCATCCCTTGGTACTTTTCTGGACTGATCATGTGAACAGATTAATTAGAAGTGCAGGTTTTCTTTTTATTTAATTTTCACTTCTTCAAGGATGCTGGTGTGCCACAAATTAAATGATATAATTTGAATAGCGTTAAGGGTGCCCCATTTTTTTTTTTGAAAAAAAACCTGCATGTCCAAATAAATTTCTTTTTACTTTTTTATTTACTTTCCAAAATCGGTAAAAATGGATTAAATTAATTAGACAAGATCTATGCATCCTGTGTCTAACTTTATACATATGTATCTTTTATTTACGTTCAGCAGTTAAAGCCTTCAGTCTTCAGGCGTTAAAAAAGGGAAAAGGCAGAACGAATCTTAAACTATTTAGGCTCCTTTTGGAATCTTGGGTAAATTATTCATGTCATTCGTTACATAGTTCCTCCAATCATGGAGACCACGGTGGGCCAGTTGCTGTATGATGGGAATCTTAGGGTGGATATCCATGAATCTTTTAACGCCCCTTTTAAAAGGCTTCATGGGTTTTGTAGCAAAAAAAAAAAAAAAAAAAAAAAAAGAAGAAAGAAAAAAGGGCCTTAATAGGATCTTAAACCTTCTCTGCCATGACTTATGCTACAAGGATATTTAGAGCATCCTAAATGGGTCAGATCGGATCTTGTTACGATTTTATCCTGATCTAATTCTTTGATCAAATTTTAATATAGGATCTAGATACAATCTGATAAATGATCGGATTAGATTGGATTAGATCGATAGTCAAAATTTTTGATCCAATGGATCATTGGGATCAGGTTGGATCATGCATAATCCTGCTCCAATTTGAAAAACTTGGATTTGAATTAGATTTGGATCAACCATAGCTAACTATATATATTTTGGTAGAGAAATATAGCTAACTATATTTTAATTACCACATAATGAATTAATAACAATCATATAAGATAGCAAATAAATAAATTAGAATATAAAAATAATTTTAAATATATTCTTATATTAAAAATCTTACTGATATAAGCCCTAAGTCATAACTTAGAGGCTTGAATGATTTCGAGTCATATGGTAGATAGGGTTCAGGTTGAGCCAAATCTAAATTCAATAAATCTTGATCCGATTTAAAAAATGAAATGAATCAGATTTTAAAATCCAATCCTATGGATCCTTTAAGGCAAGTTGGATTGGGTCTAGGTGGGCCAGATTGGGTCAGATCACATGTTAATTTGATTCATTAGTTTGCAATCTTACATATATTTAGAAAGAGACTCTTTGATAATTATGGGATGGCTTTTTGATATGCCTTCAACTGATGTTAGTTCTTATCCACTTGTGCATGATTCCTGGAGAATTATATGCATCTTAATTTCACTTGAGGTGACATATATTTATAGAGAAATTTATATTGCTATAGCTTGGATGCCGGCTTACATGGCCAATCATGCTAGGATAATATTATAAAATTTTATAATATTAAATTAAAAAAAAAGAAAACTCAATCCATTAAAATATTTCTAAACAAGCATGAAGCTGAAAATAACGTGTTAGGAGACCTCACATCCTAGATCTATTAATGGGTTAGATTCGAGTCAAAATCTAGATATGCAGACCTAGACCCAATCTTAGTTACTGATACTGGATCCAGATCTGAATATCCATCGAATCTGGTCTTTAAGTACCAAATTCGGATCCTAATGGATCCCGAATATTCGAATCTAGATCCGAAATTCAAAACTCATATTCAAAGTCTCAAAAAAAAATCTAAAAATCATATAATAATCTAAAAAAAGAGCAGATCAATAAGGGCACGGTGGATCTTAGCGGTAGAAGGCAGCAGTGCTGCAGCGAAGGGGGAGAGATAGCCCGGATGTTGGATGGTGGCGGAGATGCTACAAAGGGAGGGGATGATGGAAGATAGCAATGCTGCGATGGAGGAGAGAGGGCTCGGATGCCAAATGGCAGTGGAGATGCCATGGAGGGAGGGGGCGACAGAAGGTAGCGGCATTGCGGCGGAGGGAGAGAGATGGCTTGGATGTGCAGCGGAGACGTTGCAGAGGGAGGGGTGGTGGAAGGTAGCAGCGCTGTGGTGGAGAAGGAGAGACGGCTTAGATGTCAAATGGCGGTGGAGACGTTGTAGAGGGAAGGTGATGGAAGTCAGTGGCGCTATGGCGGAGGGGGAGAGATGGCTTGGATGTTGGATGGTGGCAGAGACATCGTGGAGGGAGGGGGTGCGGAGTGACAGAGTGGTGACGAAGAGGGAGAGGTGACATGTCGGCCTAGATGCCAGATGGCGGTAGAGATGCCATAGAGAGAGGGGGTGCAAGTGAGATGTTGGATGTCAGGGTCCGACCGTCAACGAGCAGATCTCGCGGTGGAGAGAGAGAGGTGGGGAGGGAGAGGGTCGAAAGGCGCCATTAGTTGAGAGACTGAGAGAGAGACCGAGTCAGTGAGAAAGAGAGAGAGGGATCTAATTTTAGGGTTTTTTATCCTTTAAAGATTTTAAGCTGTTAGATCAAAGATCTAACGATTCAAAATATTTTTAATATATATATAATATTATTATATTATATTATTTAAATTTTAGATCGATTAGTTTTGGATACTAAATATTCAGGTTCTATTCATTTATATTATAATTTATCAGATCTAAATTTGGATCTAAGTAAATAAATTTAATACTAATATTAGATTTAGATCTATTGGATAAATATTTACGAGTCCTGGATCGGCCGTTAATAGCTCTACTATATCTCTAATGCAGCCCCTTCTAGAGTTTTCTAGGGCAGAATGATCGCGAGTTAAAGTATGGTTTTTTGTCCTTTCTTTTAGTATCCTATTTATACTTTTAAGCCAGGATTTATTGAATCCTTCAATGTAAGTTCAAAAATTATAAAGATTAAAATTTTATATAATTTTAATTTATTAACAAATTATTCTTCAAAACTTTTACTTTTTGTTTCATGTTTGCCTAACCATTTTTCTCTACTTGGTCCTCCACGTGGAACTAAACCTTGTTACATGGATGATAGGTGATCATGAAGAAAAAATATTATGAAACTTACAAGTATAATTTATTAGCATGCTAATAATTTTAAATACAAACATACAAATATATTATGGTATTATTTAGATATTCTTTCAAAAAAATTAAAATAATAAAAGATATATTATAATTATAATTGCTCCATCATGTCATAATGTTGTTCTGGTGCACGCACGTGCATGCGGTTGCGACTTAACGGGCCATCCGTATTGATGTCGATGATGCTACGTACGGAGATGGCTGAGAAGTTCGTTTGGCTGTCATAACACTTATGTTTCTGGCTATCATAACGCTCAAAAATTTTAAACGGTGATTCGATGATAGCTTGCAACCATGTAATTAACCATACGTTCTCAATGATGCTGGAATCCTCCGTAGCGGTCCTTAATTCCTCTCGTCCAATTCAACGTTTGACCGGTTTTTTATGAGAATAAAATATCAAAATTATAATTGTTATAGTGGCCGTTAGTTTGTTCAAGCTGTACCTTGGTCAAATCACAAACTATTTCTTTCTTGCCAAAAATAATAATATATATATTTTTTAGTTCTCAATTAATAAAATATGACCGTAAATAGATAAGCAGTCAACATGTTAACAATAACGTGTATGTACGTATGTATATATATAGAAATATAGATAAATACTTCTTAAGGAAGCGTTCCATCGTTACTCCGGTAACCACCTTTTTCAGTGCATGGACGCTAGCACCTCGTAGGCTTGGAGGTAGAAGGTCTTGAGGTGGAATTTGGGGAGCACCGTCCATGTAACAAGGTTCATGTCCTTGGTCTTAATGCCACATAAGGTGATAAAAACCATGACTCTCATGCTGGTCCGTATGGTGGCTATCTTTGAAGGAAAGGTGGGAAGGAAAAGAGGAAAGCCGATGCTGCCACCTTTGAAGGCCACCAGCATGAAGGGAAGAGAGAAGAAGAATGAAGAAGAGTTCCTTGGAAGTCACAAACTAAACTCTGGGCCTCCTTCCCCGCTAAAGAAAACTTTCTATAGGAGGTTGGGTCATGTGAGTGAGAAAAATATGAAGATTCTAGTAGAAAAGTAGCTTATTTTAAGTTTTATTTTTGATGATTTTGAATTTTGCGAGCATTGTATTTATGAAAAATGTTGAGATGAAAAGATCATAAATATAATTATATGCAGGATAAATTATACCCTCGTATGCTAATTAAAATTGGTAATAACTCAATAATATTAAATCTAGTAAATATAAATAAAATCAAGCATAAAAATACTAGATTTATATTGTAAAACTTTCACTATATAAAATAATAGGATTAATATAGGTCTTCTTTAAATCAAATAGAGATTCTACAAATATATATCATCAAGAATAAATCTTGACTTCACAAAATAAAATAATCATCATCAATAAAGTGGATATCAGTAAAAATAGAAATAGATCTCACTAAATACAAGAATATCTAAAATAATTTATAAATTTTTTTTTTCAATGATCAGAGTCGCTCAACTTGTAGCTCTTGATGTCAGAAATAATATATTAAAATTTCATCAAAATTGGATCATGATCAACTATCCGATCATCTGACAAAGCAATAGAATCTAACTCTTTTTTGTAGAACGCCGCTAGGATTTCTTTCGGCTTCCATGCATTTCTTTTTCACCGCAAGCCATACGACCGGATTGCTAGGCTTTTAAAGGCATGGGGTTGAGTCCTAGCTGGACTTTCTTTTCTTCTTTCCTTTATTTGTTGCGAGTCCCAGCACATGGACGGGATACTACAATAAATCTCTCCCTTACACCCATGTGGAGAGGATCAATAAACCAGCACTGGCTCTACAGGTTGCAAGCTTCTCTATAGGTAATAACTTAGTAAGCATATCTGAAGCATTGTTATTTGTGTGAATCTTCTCTAGCTATAATAACTTTATCTTCAAAGTATCTCGTATCTAATGATACCTCACATCAATGTGCTTCGATCTCGAATGAAAAGTCGGATTTTTGCTGAGATGAATTGTACTCTGACTATTATAATATAGGATAAATTTCTCTTGCCTCAGACCAAGTTCTTAAAAAAACTTCTTCATCCACAATAACCCATAGCTGGCTTCTATCACTGCAATATACTCAGCCTCTGTAGTAAACAAAGTAACACATTTTCATAGTTTAGATTGCCATGAGACAGCTCTCCCTGAAAAAGTCATCAAGTATCTCGATATAGATTTTCTAGAATCAATATCACCTGCCATGTCTGCATCTGTATACCCATCCAACATGGATTTATCTGTACCAAAATACAGACATACTCTAGAAGTACCTCTGAGATACCTGAGAATCTACTTTACTGCAGTTCAGTGCTTCTTTCCAGGATTAGAGAAAATCGGCTAACAACACCAACAGCATGAGCAATATCCGGCCTAGTGCGCACCATGGCATATATCAAACTACCAACTATGGATGTATAAGGGATTTTCTACATCTCACTTTTTTCTTTCTCACTAGTAGGACATTGTTTGGAGCTAATTAATCTGAAGTGACCTGCAAGTGGAGAGCTAACTGATTTAGAGTTGCTCATCTGGAACCTCTTTAATACTTTCTTTATATATCTCTCCTGTGATAGCCACAGTCTTCCATTCTTTTTGTCATGGGTAATTCTCATACCAAGTACTTGCTTTGCTGGTCCCAAATCTTTCATAGCAAAATATTTATTCAATTCAATTTTCAAGCTCTGAATCCTCTTGGCATCATGACTAACAATTAGCATGTCATCAATGTATAATAGGAGAATGATGAAATCATCATCACTGAACCTTTTTATAAATACATAATGGTCAGAAGTGATTCTGCTGTATCCATGATCTACCATGAAAAAATCAAATTTTTTTTACCATTGTCGAGGAGTTTATTTCAAACCATGCAAGTTTTTCTTCAATCTGCATACAAGGTTTTCCTTGCCTTTAGCTATGAATCATTCTGGTTGCTCCATATAAATTTCTTCTTCAAGGTCACCGTGAAGAAATGTTGTCTTTACATCAAGTTGCTTAATCTCCAAATTCAGACTAGCTGCTAAACGAAGAACAACTCGGATTGAAGACATCTTGATCACGAGTGAAAAAATCTCTTCAAAGTCAATATTCTTCTTTTGACCAAAACCTTTCACAACCAGTCTCGTCTTATACCTTGGTTGTAAGCTATGTTCTCCTATCTGAGTCTGAACACCCATTTATGCTTAAGTACTCTCTTCTTCTTTTATAACTCTACTAAGTCAAAAGTATGATTCTCATACAGTGATTTCATCTCTTCTTGCATGGCTTGAAACTACTTTTTTTTTCTGTGCATATGATATAGCCTTCTGAAAATATTCTGGCTCTCCTCCATCAGTCACCATCACATACTCATACGGAGAGTATTATTGAGAAGACTAACGCTTTCTAGTAGACCTTCTCAGCTGTTGTTCTATCATTTGCTGTATAGGAGTTTGATCACCATGGTCATCTGATGCACTATTATCATGTATAGGCTCATCATTTATTATATCACTATTCTCTGCAGTTTATTTATCATCAACATCTGCTCTGACTTGAGATATAGAAGGTGGATCAATAAATAACTCTGTAGTAGTCTCTGACTTATCTACTTTCTTTATGTCCTCAATGGTCTGATCCTTAAAGAATACTACATCTCAGCATCTAACTAGCTTCTTCTCCACTGGATCCCACAGTCTGTATCCAAACTGCTCATTTCCATACCTAAGAAAGATACACTCCTTTAACTTATTATCAAGCTTTGACTGCTCATCTCTAGGAATATGAACAAAGACCCTGCATCCAAAAACTTTGAGATGGTCATAAGAAACTAATTTTTCTGTCCATACCTTCTCAAGAATATCACCATTAAGGACATATGAAGGAGAAAGATTAATTAAGTCAACTGCAGTCCTTATAGCTTCACCCCAGAAAGAGCTAGGCAATTTTGAATGAGAAAGCATGCATTGGATTCTTTCAACAATGGTACGGTTCATTCTCTCTGCTACTCTATTCTACTGAGGTATCTTTGGAATAGTCTTCTCCAATCTAATACTATGCTGTCTGTAGTATCTCTCAAACGGACCTTGATATTCACCATCATTGTCTGCTCGGATACATCTCAATTTTTTTCTTTCTCTCTTTCAACACCGGCATGAAATTCTTTAAAGACGTCAAAAATATGGTCTTTAGATCTCAAAGCAAAGACACACAACTTTCGAGAATAGTCATCAATAAAAGTAACAAAATACAGTGCACCACCAAGTATCTTTATGGTTATAGAGCATACATCGGTGTGAATTAAATCTAGTACATGTGATCTTTTATGTGAAGAATGCTTCTGAAATGAAATTTTATGCTGCTTGCTATGTAAACAGTGAGTGCAAGATTTTAAGTGCATACCTTTCAAAGAAAGCAAGTGATGTCTAGATAGAGCATTAAGTCCCTTCTCACTTAGATGGCCAAGTCATTAATGCCACAAGTCTGTGGAGATCTCTTCAATTGTATTTATCTTTTTACTGCATATTTTAGCTTGCAATATAAAAAAGTCAGCTTTTTTTTCTTTTGCTACAATCAATGAACCTTTGGTGAGCTTCCATTTTTCTTCACCAAAGTGGATAGAGTAGCCCTCATCATCTAGAACATAGACAAAAATCAAGTGCAATCGAATATCAGGAGCATGTCTCACATTTCTCAACAGTAGTTTGCATCAAACATTTATTTTCAAACAAACATCTTCCATGCCAATAATTTGAGCTACAGCATCATTTTCTATTCTGACATGTCCAAAATCACCTTTAGAGTAGGATGAGAAAAAGTCTCTCCGTGATGTAACATGATATGTGGCAGCTGAATCAATTACCCAACTGGATTGCTGAATCAATTACCCAACTAGATTCTTGGCATGTGAGATTAATATACTTGTCATCATAAGTAATCATGATCTCATCATCAAATGCAATTATAGTTGTACTTTGTGTTTCTTCTTTTTTTCCATCACTTTTATCATGATCCCTCTTATATTTTCTGTACTCTCTCTAAAAATATCCCGACTTTTTATAGTAGTAGCAGGTAATATCTTTCTTGAATTTTGATCATCCTCTAAATTTTTTCTTATCTTTCCTCTCATACGACTCCACATCTTTTTTGTTGTAGGAGGATCTATATTTACTTCTTCCCCTCTGCTTTGTACTAGTGTCAGAATTTTAAAAATATTATTTTCGTATCTTATCCCTCCTTTTTTATTTTAATATTATTTTTTTTTTATTTTTTTATACCTCTTTTATATATTCACACTCAAAATATAATTTTTAAATTAATTAATAATAATAAATAATAAGTTTTCTTTTCTCCACACTCACTCTTCTTCATTCCCACACCCTCATTCAATTTTTCTTTCTTTTCCTTTTTTTTCCTTTTCCCCCCCTTCCTTTCTCTTCCCTTCGCTCCCACTGCTCCCCTCACCTTCCACCCCCATTGCGTGAGGCTCAGGTCGTGATCGTCAAATGCCACTCTACTCGCCGGTGGATATCCTACTGCCCATCCGCGTTTGTACCACCATCCGCTAACAACCATCAAACCTCCTTCCCTCAATCCGACTTCGACACCACCACCCACCCTCCTATCCCCTCCCCCGGCTCTAGCGCCACCCGCCCCCCCACACACATATATATATATATATATACTATATATATATATATATAGCTATCATATTATGTATATATTGTATATATGATGTAATATATATTGTATATATATATGTATATATTATATCTATTATACATACCATACATACATACATATATACATTATTATATATATATATTATATATGTATGTATGTAGTATGCTATGTATGTATGTATGTATGCGTATGTTGTGTGTAGTATAATATATTATATATATATGTATGTATGTATGTATGTATGTATGTATGTATATATATATCATATAATAATATATATATGTAAGTTATGCTATGTGTATGGTATGTATTGTATCTATATATATATATAATACACACATATATAGTATATACATACATTATATATATATACATATATAATATATACATACATATGATATAATATATATATATATATATATATATGATTATATATATGCTTTGTATGTATGTACTGTATGTATGTAGTATGTATGTATGTATGTATGTATATATTATATCATATGGTGTAGTGAGTTGTGTGTGTGTGTGTAATGTATGTATGTATGTATGTATATGTATGTATGTATGTATATTTATATATATATATATATTATATATTATAATATATATATATAATTATAATATATATATATATATATATATTACTATATGTATTATATATATATAATATATATGTATATGTATACATATATATATACATATATATATATAGATATGTATATGTATACATAATATATATAGTATATAGCTTATATATTATACATATAATATATATATATATATATATTATATTATACTATATATATATATATATAAACTATATATATATATATATATATATATATATATATATAATACATATATATAACACTATACTATATTATATATATATATATACATTATATATAATATATACATTATTTATATATATACATATATATATATATATATAATATATATATACATATATATATATATATATTATATATATTATCATATATATATATATATATATATATCATAACATATATATAATATATAATACATAATAATATTATACTATAATATATATATAATATATATATCATATATATATATATATATATATACATATATTTTTCCCCTCCGTCCACCCCCGCCCACTTCAATACTATATCCCCCACCTCCCTTCCTACATACTACTCTACTACTACATACTTACCCCATCCTAATATACTACCCACTACTCATATCCCTATATCTACCTATACCACACATACTCACTTACACTACCTCATCCGCCCCCTCACACTTTCCCTACTCCCCTATACCTATATATATATACCCCTCTACTATATACTATTTCCCATATCCTATAATACTATATATCCCCATACCCTATCTCATACGCACTAGACATCCTACCCCTACCACTGTTCCTCGGTATACACTCTACTCCCATAATCATAACTTATAATTCATACTATACTATCTCGCACTCCCCCACCACCCACCCTACCCTCCTCCACCTCCTATGCCTACTTACTCCCCACTTCCCCCTATTATGCTACATATATATGTCCCCCTCACCCCACCTTCCTTGTCTCATATATATACCAGCCCCTCCCCTTCCCATCATACACTATAATACATATATGTACATCATACTATATATCCATCCAACCTACCCATCCCTTACCCTACTACCTCACTATAGTAACTACCATATATATCCCCCTACTTCTAATATATATCCAACTCCCCATATACTATATATATTATCATATATACCCCCCTATATATCCCCCCCTATACCCCCCCCCCCCACCCCCACCCCCTCCAATACCCCTACTTATACCTTACCCTTCACCTACTATACCCCCCTCCCATATATATTACCTTCTATCTATATACCCCCTATACCCTATATATACTACTATATAACTATATATATATCACCCTACCCCTATAATCCTATAACTTCTACCTCTATATAACCTACATACCCCCTAACTACTATATCATTCCTCCATAACACCTCATATCATATCCCTATCCAATACACCTATACTTAACTATATCCACTACCCATACTATCATTCCTAATTATATTATTAAATTTATCTACTCCTACCTATCCTATATACCTATACATCATATATATATATATCTATATCCACCTCCCTACTATATATCCCCCCCCTATATTATCACCCCTATATATATCTCCCTCTGTATACTATACCTCCCCCGGCTATACTTACTACCCTCGTACTACCCTCACCCATCCTATATATTAATCTCTATACCTAACCCATCCTACTATAATACTCTACCCTATAACTACCACTATACCTATACCCTATTTCTATATTATACCTAGTATCTATACCCCTAGTACCCTACTATACTCTACTACTACTACTCATTAGTTACCTACCTTACCCCATATATCATTACCTATATAAACTCCCCATACACCCTATATATTAACGTAATACTACCCCCTCCCCGCCCTACCCCCTCATATACCTATCTTACTACATCCCCTATCCCCCTGTACATTACTAATATACCCCCCCCTATTCATTATCATACAATTATATCCCCTCACTCACCTACTACCTCCACTATCTATATATAATATATATATCCCTGTACATATATATATAACTACCTACCCCCATATATACCTCCCCTCATACCTATATACTCCCTATTATCCTCTAACCTAACCTATGCTCTATATATATACTATTATACCCCCTAACACCCTACTATACCTACCTATACACTGATACCATATTAACTACCCATATAACTATACCACTACCCACTCACCCTATACCTCCTATACCATCTCCTCAATTATATACCCTCTTGTCACATATATATATATCCTACCATACCTTTTGCTATGAACCCCCTATCTTTCTCCCCACCCTTCATATATTATCACCCTCCTAACATATGCTCACCCATACTATACCCATTCAATATAATACCCCTATACCACCCCCTATCCGCCCTCTACATTCAACTCACATACTCCCTACTTCTATATATATACCTGCTCCATCATAACTTCACCTACCCTTACTACACATATATATTATAGATATACACTATTCTATACCCTACTACCTATACTACTTCTACCTACTATTCACCCCCTCCTCACCTACTCCCACCCCCTTCATATACCCTCATATATATATATATTTACTGTCATATATACTTATACATATACCCTACCCTATATAGATATATATATATAACTATCCCTCACTCTATTATATAATATATATATATATATACCTATATCACTACTAACCATATATATACTTAACCTACTCACTCACCACACTATATCACTATGCATACCCACTACCCCCACCACACACATACCCCCATCACTCATCACCTATCATCTTATATCTCATCCATCTCCATACTATACCTCCAACACCCACTATCTATCCTCCACTCATACCCTATACCCTCGACCAATATACTACTACCCCTTAATACCTCCTCTCACCTCATCATACCTATAAACCCCTCACCCCCCCCATAACTATCTCACCTCCCACCCCACTACCTACTACCATACTACTACTACTCACCCTCTATCACCCCCCCTACCATACCTACCACCCCTCACCCCCCCCTCCCTATCCCCCCCCACCCTACACCCCCTCCCACCTCTACTACCCTCACCCACCACTCACCCCCCTATGACCTACACGCCTCACTACCCTCACCACTACTGTCATGTTATATCCACTCACTACGCTCAACTACCCCTCTACTGCCTACACTACCCCCCCTCACTACCCTACCCCTCATACCTACATACCCCCCTACTATCACTCTCTCTAACCCCTATATATTTTTATATATATAATTATTATAAATATATATATATATATATATATAATATATATATATAAGTATTATATATATATATATATATTATTTATATATATATATATATACATACATATATATATATATAATATACTATATACATAATTATATATTACTATATATATATAATATATATATATATATATAGTATCTTATATATATATACTACCCTCACTACACCACCTCCTCACTACTCACTCTCCTCACACTACCCTACACCACCTACATCCTCATAACCTACCTACTCCACACCTATCCACATATACTTATAATTAATATAACCCTCACTATCACTATATATACACATACACACTCACAACCTACCTCTCAACTACTCACTACTCAAAAAACATTATCTCTCACTTACTCCCTCACAATATAACTTCTATATACTCACTAACTACACTATACCTCACACCTACCCCACCTCATATACTCACCCCCTACCTACTTTAATCACCTACACCTTACTCATAATCACCTATACCATCACTCACCCCACTCCCCTACTATCCACTCATCCACTACATCACCTAACCCCTATACCCCCACCACTAAATACCCTACCCCTCACCCCCTCACCATACCTACCCCTAAGACCTCACTCCACCTACACTACACCCATCTACCTCACCACCTACTACCCTCCACTACCCCCCCCTCACTCACTAATCCACCTATCCCCACTCACTCACTACCCAGTACTCACTACTACTACCGCACTCACCATCACCCCACTATCCACCTACTACTACCCTACCTCACTACTTAACTCACTCCTTCCCTACTACCTAAACTAATCAACTATACTCACCCCCTACCATACCCATAACAAGTATAGTATACCCACTACCTCACCCCTACCCCTCACACTACATATAATCATACCCCTCACTCCCCCTACCTCTACCCCCTGTACCTACTACCGTCGCACCCCTACCCCCCCACAATCAACCTCACTACCTCACTCTCACCCCTACTGCTAACCATCACCATATAACCTACCATCACTACCACTCACCACCAATCTCATATACCACCATACCCTATATCTATCCTCCGCCACCACCCTACTCACTACAATCATATACTCATACTACCTACACACATCATATACACTACCATACTACCTACCCCTCACTCACCTACCTCACTCATACTCCCTCCCCTAACCCCCACCTAACTACCTCACTATCCCTAACCTACTATACTATATACCCCCTACCTCCCCCCTCAACTCAACTATATATATACACAACACCATTACCCTCCACCCTACCCCTCGTACCAATACTATACCCTACTCCCCCCTCACCCTCACACACCTCCATCACCTACTACCCCATCTATCAGATACTCATCACTAACCCCCCACACTACCTCTCTCACCATCCACCCCACCCACCTTATCCCTCCACCCTCCGCTCACCACCCACTCCACTCAATACTACCCACTACCCCATCACCATCCTCCACTACCTCACCTATCTACTATCCATCACCACTCCCCACTTCCCTCACTACTCACCCTCACCCCCCCTAACCCATCATTGCTACAAACTCCCACTCACTACACTCCCACCATCCCCCCCCTATCCAATCAACCATACCTCCCTCACGTACTCTCACATATACACACTCCACTAACTCACCTAACTGCTCACTCACATCCCTCCTACTCCTCATATACTATACCCTACTCCACTCATACTAACCTACCTACTACACTCTAACTTCACCCTCATTCCCCCACTACCCAACCTCACCTCAACTCACTACCCCATCACCCCATCACCATCCACCTACCTCACTCACCCTCACACCTCATCATCCAACCCCCCCACCCCTACTCTACCACCTACCTCCCACCCCACCACTCACACTATCCAACACTATATAGTACTCACTCTACATTCCACTACTACCTACTCCAACTCACCTTATATCACTACCACCTCCACACACTACACTCAACTCACCTATATCACTACTCTACTCACATCACCTCACACCCTCACTCCCCCCGACACTCATCAATACTTACCCCATCCCACTCCACGCTACTCACTCATAACCTCACTCACCTCCACTCACCCTTACACTCATACTCCACTACCCCCCCCTCACCCCTACCCTAACTACCACTCACTCCTCCCCCCACCCTCACTCACCTACCCCACCTACTCCCCCACACCTACCCACCCCCCCCTCCACCTAACACTCCACCTCCAACATACTCACCCCCTACCACCTACTCCTCATACTACACCCTCACCCCCACCCCCCCCCCTACCCTCACCATGTACTATACTAATCACCTCCTACTACCTCGCTCATCCTATTACTACCTCTATTATCACCTTCATACTCACTATACCTACGTACTACTATGGCACACACTACCCTATACCTATATATACTCCCATAACTTTATCCATACTACAACACCTACCTACCTGACTACCACCCCCCACATCACATTATCACACTACCATATCTACCACATCACTCACCGCCCCACCCCCCACCCTCAACCCTTCCCACCCCCTACCTAATCATCCCCTACATACCCCCTCACCCTATACTACTCAATCACTACCCATCACTCATCACCCCACACTCATCTCACTATACTCTCACTGTATGTATGGTATGTATTATGTATGTCACTACCTCACCTACTACACTGTACTCGTCCAAATACGCCCTCATCACCCTACATACACTCACCCTCCCATACCTCATAATCCACCACGACACTACTATTATCCCCTACCCTCAACTCACTCCCCTACCCCTACACTAACAACCCTATACTAACAACGCCCACACCCTACCTCAACCCCACCCCCACC
This sequence comes from Cocos nucifera, assembly GCA_006176705.1. NCBI lineage: Eukaryota > Viridiplantae > Streptophyta > Magnoliopsida > Arecales > Arecaceae > Cocos > Cocos nucifera. Next base: position 136,673 of record QRFJ01000996.1, read on the forward strand.
TACATACCTACTATCACCTCCACCCACCTACCCCCTACCCATATACCTCACTACCTACTCACCTACCTAACCCTCCACTCACAAATCATACCATCACTCTCCCATACCCTCACTCACTACACTCACCTTAACTACTACACACCCTAACCTCACTCCACCCTACCACCCCATACACTACCCACCTCACTACCCCACTCACCTAACCCCACCTACCTACCCACCCCCACTACCTCATCCCTCCACTACACTCTACACCTATATATATATACCACCCTCATTACATCACCCCCCTCAACCCCCTACCCTACCCTTACTCCATACACTATATATAATATCATCCTCCACCTCACTACACCTAACACCCTCACATATAACCCTACACTCCCGACTACTACTCGCCTCCACTCGACCTCACTCGCTACCTCTCACTGCTCTCATCTCTCACTGCTCATACTCATCCATCAGCATCACTGGTCAATTCGCATCACCTCGCCACTCACTATGTATGTAATGCCTCTCGCCCCTCATGCTACTCAACCCCCCCTCCAACTACATCCAACTCCCTCAGTGCTTTCGCTCGCATCTCACCACCCACACACGACCCCGGTACTCACAATCTAATCTATAGCACTACACCTGCGTCACTCGTTAGTCCTACTCCTAGAGGCCCCCCCCCTACTGCGGCCCCTTGTAACACAATCGCCACACAATCCTCGTTCTAAAACCCCACGCATACACACACAAGCCGCCACTCACTACACTTCACTACGTCAACCACCAGCATCAAGCCTATTCGCTTTCTTTTATCTCGCTACTGCATCAGCTTCAGATAAGTCGATAATCACTCACACACTAACTATCCGCACCTCGCCTCGCCGCAACACCATCCCCTAAACATCTCACAGTACACTCTGCGCGCGCAACTCCTCGCGCCTCTCAACTCACACCTCACCCTGCAACTAGCATACCATCACACATCTATCGCCCCACCTCACCGTCCACACTTACCGACATCGCCGCTCACTCACAGAAAACGCGCGCTCACTCATATCCTCATCCCCTCTGTCACCACTCGACACGCCCCACCACACATCCTACAATAATACCCAGCTTCTCGCGCCCCCACCAATGGCACATCATACACTAGAACATCCACGGCAACTCCACAGAAACGCACTAACTCATCTAATACGCCTCACCATGGCAGACTTTAAGCAGAACGGGGATGAACCTGGATCCCATCTCACGCTAACTTTAAAAGACAGGTCCTTGTTCACATTACATACAACGATTCATCTCGGACGGCTGAGTCACACGGACGAGACCTCTTCACCCAAAGCCAGGCCCACACACGCACACTCAACACATAGACCTTCCACATTCCTTCCCACATATTACACCCCCCCCACGCTCGTACGTAACCCACACACACCACAATACTCATACCTAGCTCATGAAAGAATCTATCACACTAGCCACACCGACCACCCAGGCAACACGCTCACTCTATTAAACCCACCAGCAGCACACTCACTCTCGCCGGCCGCGAGCTCCATCAAATCTTCCACATGCGACACATTCACACTATCGGCATTCGGCGCTTCATCCTCCAATGAAGCTCACACGCCCACCCGACTCGCCACACACCACGCGTCATCACAATAATCCACTTACCACGCTTACCCATGACACGTCTCGCATCATCCAGCGCTCAAATCCCCGACTCACGCCAAACATGCACACACTCCATCCCCACATTCGGGACTCCACCCCCCCCCACCAGCGGTCATCTGATCCGGGACTGCACCACTGACAGCAACAGTATGGTTTGCACCAAATTCGACACTTCTCAAGAGAGAAAATTAACAGGCGGAACACAGTGATACAACGCTCTTAGGATACCTGATTGCATCCTGTACCCACACAAAACATCTACCACTCACAATCATCCACACTTTTTAAAACAGACAACCATACTTTCTTTAATCGAACAAGCCACATGTCTCTACACACACACCACCCACCACATCACTCACCGCGCAGACCCCCTCTTCGATCCACACCTCACCACACAAGAATGGTCTCACATATTCACTTTCTACACACCTGCACACACTCGCCCTCCACTACCCAAGATAAATGACTCATTCATTCCATTAGACAGATCAAAACTCCCTACGATGATAGGTCTAAGCAGATACGCACCCATAGACTTTCATAACGCCTTTCATATAACAGAGAGGTATTCTACAACCTGGCTGCTCCCTCCCCTTTTTTTTTTTTTTTGAATTGATCACTAATGATAAAAATCAACATATATTTTGATGATATAGCGTAGTCTTACCAAACTGGTGCTTCCAAATCGAATCTCCTATACAGGATTATTCTAATGAAATATGGGTAGGTGGGTAAGTTCACAGTGCATCCTGGTACATGTGCTTATGGACGAGAGACTCCACTATCATCCTTCAAGTGCTTTCCCCTCACTCTCCCCACCAGGAGACCGCAACACATAGACTCGACTCTATCACCCCACCCTTCTCAGCTCCCTCTATCTCCACTCGGCCTCTTCCACCCTCCCAACCTTATACACCCCCCACACCAGTCCTCCTGCACTTTCCTCAGCTCACTCTGCCACTCCCCACACCCCCCACACATGCCTCTCCGTAGCTATTTCCATTGCATGCCCGCCAGGTATGTTTTATTTGCTCCTAGTTCTACTTTTCTTGGTCTTTATGATCATTTCCCTAGAAGCATGAATTAGTGTAGGCTTTAATCCTAAAGTTTTTTTTTTTCAACGAACATGGTGATGACATTGTGTAGCTGATTCAACTTTAGAGTTATTTTTGGATGCTTCGAAATTTGGGTGCAATGTCAGAAGAAGCTACTCAATTTATATTATCCAATGGCCATAACGATTTCTTCCAATATACCCAATGATGGCCACCAGCAGTTATGAACTAAAAATCCAAAACCAAAGCTTTTGTTAAGACACACTGCTTTCTTTAAGGAACCTGCTTTTTTTTTTTTTTTTTTTCCAATAATGCAGCACATCAGGCCGATCCAGTTCAAATATGTTGCTAGAGCAGCACTTTGTTTTGATAATCGAACCGTAAGTAACATCCTAAATCTATAGCTTTCTCCTTGTGAAATATTCGATGAAACATGCTGGGGTCGCTTAAAAATTATTCCAAGTTATATGAATGATGTAAACTTAAAATGTTGACTCAAAGGGATGTTCTAAATTTTTTGTATGACAGGTACTTAACAACTGCCTGACATCAATGGGAATCAATATGCCGGGCCAGAATTTTACCACCAATTCAACTCAACAAAATAATTCTACAATCGCTTTCGCAATGCCCCTTGTTTCGGTGCAATGATGCTAATGACCAATTGCCTTGATGGCAATTCTCACAAACACTTCCAATTCTACAACCCAGGAAATTGCAAGGGGGTGCGAGCTATATTTCAAACTGCATGTGGTCAAATAGTAACAATGGTATTGGAGGCAATAGCAATGGAGGTGGGAGTTTCTAATCTCTTGCTGCTATTTACTAGGATGGTGCACTGTCCAATCCTCTTGTAGTTATCGGAGAAGTCCTTTACTTAAATTTTAGTTTCTAATATGAACTGAATTTTTCGTCCAACTATTGCCACCAATGCATAGAGTCACTTCGTCTAGAAAAACAAGCCAAAAGATTGCACGGATCCTCAAACACTCCTCTCATGTAAGACATAGCATTCTTGTTAGATTAAAGAGTTCAAATCCAATAAATGCAGACATTCCGCCAGCTCTAAAGACTCTTGTTCTAGTATCCTCTGGTCCACATTAGTCATAGGTTCAAATATGTTTTGATACCATTATCATCATCATTAAGGATTTTACACAAAGTTAGCTAGAAGGTATTATTTAGATTTTTTGGCTCTGTAATAAGTACCTAAGATTTATATAGTCATAGCCAATTTAGGACTAAATACACATCCGCACGAATCCTCACATATATAAATCATATTATGGTGATCTTATGTAATTTTTTTTTGGGGGAGGGGGCTTCTAGAGGAGGTTAATTAAAAATTGGTAATGGCTTCTCCCATCTATTGCTCTAGAGAAGGGCAAGACGGAGAGGGCTTAGCAACCTAACAGAAACACCGTGTAGGAAGAGCTACAGAGCTGAGACTTCTATTTGATGGACGAAACCTGTGAAATATTAAGAGACATTGGTTAACCCGGACCCATATTTTGGCTAAACTAAGATGGGTTCTGTTACAGGTCCAGTTGTCAGCTAAAACCAATTAGATTTTGGTCCAACCTAACCCATTTACAACAAGGTCTGATCCACATTGACAGGAGCAGCTGGCACTCTAATGGAATGGAAATAGAATTGGGGATTTCGAACAAACTTGATCAAATTGATCAGATTTTTTGGCCTGATTACAGCTTCCAACTTGGGGATACATACGAACTGGGTGTAGGCTGTGTCACAAATTCTTAAGAATTGAAGACCTGTGGGCAGATCAAAACACTATAATATTATTTACCATCGTAAAAAGGGAATTAAGGTCTCCAAAGCTAGGGTTTCAATCATCTAGGTAGGAACTGTTGGTGACGGATACTTTTTCTCAAAGTTAGGTGTACACTGCTACCGTGATTGAGGCTGGGAAAATTTTCAAAGAACGCGGTGGTAGCTATTCCTGTCAACTTTTAAGAATTCCATACTCGTGCCACGAGATTTTAATCAACCATCAACATCGCTGACATCTTGGGATATATGGATTTGTATTTTTTAAATCAGTAAATACAATACTTCACCTAATACTTGCGTCGAAATCAGCAAAATACCAAGACTTCAACCTAATACTTGTGCTGAAACAGCAAATACCAAGACTTAACCTAATACTTGCATGGATCATGATCTAGACCAACATGGCTTTGATATTCTCTCCAAAAAAAAAAAAAAAAAAAAACTGCTTGATAAAGATTATGCATGTCTCTCGTTACATTCTTCAAAACATGATGTATGGCACAATGCGATGCACGTTTTCCAAGAACGTCGGAATCTCAAAATGAAATTAGTAAAAACAACATGCTGATGGATTAGAGAAGATTTGGTCTCGCTCGTACTAGAAGAACATGCCATAACCTTCAAGCAGAGAAAATATAGTGACATGGAGATTAGGACACATTGGTTTTAAATTTTTTTCATTTTTTTTTTTGGTGAAAGGAGGGCTTAGCCACCCAAATTTATTGAATTCGAATTATTTAGAACAGCAAAATAATATAGTCAGAATAGATGCGGTAGGCATAGGTATTCGAGGAGTTTGCTTTATATGGTAGGATAGATTGGGTCTAACTCAGTATGGACAATGTTTTGGATGAACATGGCCAGACCTATCAATGACCTAATGTTATATATAACAGATAAGAATGGCCTACTGTCCAATGGACCAAGCATGCAGTATAACCTTATTTACTTAAGCTACTTTTTAATTGATGCAGGTGGCTTCAGGTGGCTCTTCAAACATGGTGGGTGCAATGTCAAACTATGGAAATGGGCTTGCCATCCCCATGTACATGTCTCTCTCTGGA
>QRFJ01000996.1:142287-354871 GCA_006176705.1 Cocos nucifera
ATATATGTATGTATGTATGTATCTATGTATGTATGTATGTATGTATATACATAATAATTAGTGTTTGACTGCTTCCGGTCTAAATTATCTTTCATAGCTACATGGTAACTGTTAGTTCATTAGGTTGGGTTGCTAACCATGCAACATCTGTTCAAACCAGCTCAACCAGGCTACTCTTATAGGCATCACCGCCTACGTCATTGTTTTTTTAATTGTATGATAACTTCAGCTCAAGTGATACATACCATATAGATGAGCCAAAAATCTAACCTAAGACTTGGGGAACTTGGATTATAACCTATGAATGCTAATACATATGCCATAGTACATTGATCGAGATCTAAGAAAAGGGTATATATTATATTGAATGAGCCAAAAATCTAACCTAAGCCTTTGGGCCCAGGCATATAGCCTAAGGATCCAAGAAGATATATTATAGTAAATGGAAGATTTAAGAGAAGGGGATGAAGTGTCCCATTAAGTACATTTAAGCAGGTTTGGTTCTTACATAAGTTTTGCGCTGAGTCAAGGAGAGCTCCACAAGCGGAAAGAATCCAAACCCTAGATTCCATTTTATATATAGTTAGTACAAACAACATATCTAACCTCGTCATGAAGCTTTCTAGAAGCACAGCAAAGTCCATTATAAAAAGAGCAATATTCGGAGGCGTATAAAATTTAAATGGCATATCCTATGGCTTAGGGTTCATCATGAAGTACGTGGAACAGGTCTACCAATAATTTAAGTTCAGCATGAAGTGATTCAGGTCAATCCGCAATCAGAAAACATGCAATACCATTGATCAGGGGGCTCTGAGGGAATGAAGCTGAAGCAAGTTTAGGTTTGACAAAATTGAACTTTAAGAGAGAAAATTCCAGGGGACAAGTGCAAAGTTGGTGATTGTTGTACACCAAATACCCATCCCCCTCCTTTTACCAAAGCAACCATTTGTTTCAATGAAAAAGACCATGTTACCACCCCACCTCTCCGGAGCATTTGTCACCACCTACCCAAGCTGGTTACTCTTCTTTTACCATGCAATGTTATAAAGATCAATGATTTCATTCATGTCGCAGATAACACTTCGATGATGGTTAGCGATAGCCATAGATCCTAGTTTTTATTAAAAAGAGAGGTAGTTTACCTGGTGTTTTTTTTTTTTTTTGATGATTTGTAAAAATATTTTTGATGATTGGTAGTTTACCTGGTGTTAAAGATGTATCGGTTATTCTAATGAAATATGGGTAGGTGGGTAGTTCAGTGCTCCTGGTACCAGTGCTAGTGACGAGAGATCCTTATATATTAGTGATTCTATTCCAGGAGAAAAACTAGTGTGATACTTTCAGATCTTTTCCCAATGGCTCTTCCTCTCACCTTAAAACATTTGCTTTTAGCTATTGCTCTGCTCTACGTAGCTATTTCCTGCTGCCGAGGTATGTTTATTTGCTCCTAGTCTACTTTCTTGGTCTTTATGATCATTTCCCTAGAAGCATGAATTAGTGTAGGCTTTAATCCTAAAGTTTTTTTTTTCAACGAACATGGTTGATGACATTGTGTAGCTGATTCAACTTTAGAGTTATTTTTGATGCTTCGAAATTTGGGTGCAATGTCAGAAGAAGCTACTCAATTTATATTATCCAATGGCCATAACGATTTCTTCATATACCCAATGATGGCCACACAGCTATGAACTAAAATCCAAACCAAAGCTTTTGTTAAGACACACTGCTTTCTTTAAGGAACTGCTTTTTTTTTTTTTTTTTCCAATAATGCAGCACAACAGGCCGATCCAGTTCAAATTGTTGCTAGAGCAGCACTTTGTTTTGATAATCGAACCGTAAGTAACATCCTAATCTATAGCTTTCTCCTTGTGAAATATTCGATGAAACATGCTGGGGTCGCTTAAAAAATTATTCCAAGTTATATGAATGATGTAAACTTAAAATGTTGACTCAAAGCGGATGTTCTAAATTTTTTGTATGACAGGTACTTAACAACTGCCTGACATCAATGGGAATCAATATGCCGGGCCAGAATTTTACCACCAATTCAACTCAACAAAATAATTCTACAACTGCTTTCTGCAATGCCCCTTGTTTCGGTGCAATGATGCTAATGACCAATTGCCTTGATGGCATTCTCACAAACTTCCAATTCTACAACCCAGGAATGATGCAAGGGGTGCGAGCTATATTTCAAACTGCATGTGGTCAAAATAGTAACAATGGTATTGGAGGCAATAGCAATGGAGGTGGGAGTTCTAATCTCTTGCTGCTATTTACTAGGATGGTGCACTGTCCAATCCTCTTGTAGTTATCGGAGAAGTCTTTACTTAAATTTTAGTTTCTAATATGAACTGAATTTTTCGTCCAACTATTGCCACCAATGCATAGAGTCACTTCGTCTAGAAAAACAAGCCAAAAGATTGCACGGATCCTCAAACACTCCTCTCATGTAAGACATAGCATTCTTGTTAGATTAAGAGTTCAAATCCAATTAAATGCAGACATTCCGCCAGCTCTAAAGAGCTCTTGTTCTAGTATCCTCTGGTCCACATTAGTCATAGGTCAAATATGTTTTGATACCATTTATCATCATTTAGGATTTTACACAAAGTTAGCTAGAAGGTATTATTTAGATTTTTTGGCTCTGTATAAGTACCTAAGATTTATATAGTACATAGCCAATTTAGGACTAAATACACATCCGCACGAATCCTCACATATATAAATCATATTATGGTGATCTTATGTAATTTTTTTTTGGGGGGAGGGGGCTTCTAGAGGAGGTTAATTAAAATTGGTAATGGCTTCTCCCATCTATTGCTCTAGAGAAGGGCAAGACGGAGAGGGCTTAGCAACCTAACAGAAACACCGTGTAGGAAGAGCTACAGAGCTGAGACTTCTATTTGATGGACGAACCTGTGAAATATTAAGAGACAATTGGTTAAACCCGGACCCATATTTTGGCTAAACTAAGATGGGTCTGTTACAGGTCCAGTGATCAGCTAAAACCAATTAGATTTGGTCCAACCTAACCCAATTTACAACAAGGTCTGATCCACATTGACAGGAGCAGCTGGGGCCTCTAATGGAATGGAAATAGAATTGGGGATTTCGAACAAACTTGATCACAATTGATCAGATTTTTGGCCTGATTACAGCTTCCAACTTGGGATACATACGAACTGGGTGTAGGCTGTGTCACACATTCTTAAGAATGAAGACCTGTGGCAGATCAAAACACTATAATATTATTTACCATCGTAAAAAGGGAATTAAGGTCCTCCAAAGCTAGGGTTTCAATCATCTAGGTAGGAACTGTTGGTGACGGATACTTTTTCTCAAAGTTAGGTGACTGCTACCGTGATTGAAGGCTGGGAAAATTTTCAAAGAACGGTGGTAGCTATTCTGTCAACTTTTAAGAATTCCATACTCGTGCCACGAGATTTTAATCAAACCATCAACATCGGCTGACATCTTGGGATATATGGATTTGTATTTGTTAAATCAGTAAATACCAATACTTCACCTAATACTTGCGTCGAAACAGCAAATACCAAGACTTCACCTAATACTTGTGCTGAAACAGCAAATACCAAGACTTAAACTAATACTTGCATGGATCATGATCTAGACCAACATGGCTTTGATATTCTCTCCAAAAAAAAAAAAAAAAAAAAACTGCTTGATAAGATTATGCATGTCTCTCGTTACATTCTTCAAAACTGATGTATGGCACATGCGATGCACGTTTTCCAAGAACGTCGGATCTCAAAATGCAAAATTAGTAACAACAAGCATGCCTGATGGATGTAGAGAAGATTTGGATCTCGCTCGGTACTAGAAGAACATGCATAACCTTCAAGCAGAGAAAATATAGTGACATGGAGATTAGGACACATTGGTTTTAAATTTTTTTCATTTTTTTTTTGGTGAAAGGAGGCTTAGCCACCCAAATTTATTGAATTCGAATTATTTAGAACAGCAAAATAATATAGTAGAATAGATGCGGTAGGCATAGGTATTCGAGGAGTTTGCTTTATATGGTAGGATAGATTGGGTCTAACTCAGTATGGACAATGTTTTGGATGAACATGGCCAGACCTATCATGACCTAATGTTATATATAACAGATAAGAATGGCCTACTGATCCAATGGACCAAGCATGCAGTATAACCTTATTTACTTAAGCTACTTTTTAATTGATGCAGGTGGCTCAGGTGGCTCTTCAAACATGGTGGGTGCAATGTCAAACTATGGAAATGGGCTTGCCATCCCCATGTACATGTCTCTCTGGATGCCAGCGCTTTTGGTTGCTTGTTTGCTCCCCTGAGTCATGCCACGGAAAGGAACAATAGTTATACAGTGTTTCGTAGGCGGCAAATTCCTCTTGGTCTCCAGATACTGGACAATGTACCACTAAGAGATGGAATCTTTTGGATGGACCGGTCCACCAACCGGAACTCTCGCACCAATTAATAACGTGCTCTTCTTTTTCTTCCTATTTCTCCACTTGTTACCCATGGACGCTTAGAAAAATATCCTCTCGAAATTAAAATCCTCATTCAACCTACATTGTGCAAATTTTTCTATGAGATGCCACACGTGGCTTGGAAAAGAAAGGTCACACTTGCATCGTAGTTCTCAAAAAATTATATGAGGATCCGATCTTGTAAAGGTTTCATATGCACGAATATATCTGCGGAAAAAATTGCTGATTCCAGTAAGCTGGTTATAAAATGCAAGTCTGTTTGGTTATTCCTACCAGGTTGGGTTGAAAATACCGTAGGATTTTTGGATCGAGCCGGTTACTTAAGCAATGGTTTTTTTCCTTTCCACGGTCCAAAAGCTAGAAACTGGGCTGGGTTTGGACAAGCTCTTAGACAATGCAAGCTAAATGGGCTAGAATTTTTACTAAAGAGACCTACAGCATTGGAAAACCCTTTTGGTATGGTATAGTTTAACCAAATAATTTGCCAGACTAATATCGTGCTTGCTACAACTATATAAATGTAACTTTGTGGATCGCCGATTATATTAATGAAAAGATTATGCTACTTGGGCTTGAGTTTGACCATGGAGTGCTGTAGTTCTAATTATTAAACCTTGATAATTACATTAACTAGAAGGATCTCCCTCCATTAACTCTCTCTCTCTCAAAAAAGGAAACAGTTATTAGGGAAGAAAAGTCTATTCCACCTACAAAGGAAAACAAGCAAGGCCGATGACTGCAGATCTCCTTCTATCAACCAACACAACCATTTTCAGAAGATAAGCCATAAGTCATAACCTAGCTCCAGTTCCACTTACATATTCTTGTAAAGACCATTCTTGGCTTTCGGAGGTGGAATAAGAATGATTGATTCAACTAGTATGTGCTTCAAAATAATCGATCTTGGAAAATAAAACAAGAAGACTGCACTTCCTACAGTTTTATTCAAGAGAAATGGTTAGGGGACCATTCTCTACGGGATTATTTTGGCCCAAGGAGAGCAATGCCAACTGACATTGGGTTTTGGGTCTAAAATTTGTCTCATTCCTACGCTCAATATGGATTTGTGATCGTAAAGTCCAGATGGTCAGGTCTTAATCTAAAGGACCTGAATCCAGCATATGTACACATACGTACGTATGTACACACACACACACATATCGTATATGTAAAAGTACTGGATGGGTTGCAATTTAATTTAACTTTTAAAACATCCAAAAATTAGGTCCCGTATGTAACAAATGGAACAATATCAAAGGAGTTCAAGTAATGACCCAGACCCACACAATAATGCGACCATGATCGTCGAAAATATGATACCATTTGTCATGCCCTTCTGACACGGTGGCCCAAGCCAGGAACATGATGGACGGCCGCACGTCCACTTAACACATACATTCAAAAATATCAAATTAAATCATATTCAAGTGATGGTAGGATCAAACTTCTAATTTTATTGATTCAAATAAAAATATTTCACCAATGACTCATAAGATGAATTAATATAATTTAAAATTAAATTTATTTAAAAAATAAATATGCTTCTAAGGTCTTAGGCTTCTCACCCCTCGATGCTAATCTCCATATGCTCTTTTAGATCTGAAAAAATAAGAAAAAAAGAAATAAGCTTTACAGGCCCAGTAAGTTATCAATATCTCCGAGAGCTCTAGCATAATTAATTTTATTCTAAATATAGCAATTGATAATAATGAATGTGTATGCCAACATATTTTATTTTTAAAAATATGCCATGCATAATAGTAAAACATAAATCCTCTCTCAATCTTTGGTGACTATGGCCATGATCAGCCCTATGATAAGACTACTAGTCCCTGAATTCAAAACATACGATCCATCAGCGTATACCAGTAATCAACTTTGTTGGCTAGGCCTATAAAAAAAACTAGCTCTGATTCATACGGTCACGATTAACCCCATGACAGGAAAAAAAATAGTCCTAAAATTAAACACATGATGCATCGGCATGTGCCAATAATCAGCTCCGACTAGTTATGCCTAAGAGAACTAACTCTATTAGTGATTAGCTCTAATTGACTAGGCCCAAGAGAAACTAGTTTCTAATCATGTCGCCAACGATCAGTCCAGTTGACTAGATTCAGATCATAGTTTAACTAGAGAGTTTTTCTCATAATCAACATACTCATTTTTATATCATAAATTTTCATATTTTATTTTTAGAAATAAAAAGAACATTGTTTTCATGCAAAAATGCATGCAAGCATAATACCATGCAACATAGAGAAATTATCATATTTAAAATTCACAAACATGTCAGAATAATACTATGCTTGATCCAAAAATTTTGAATCTTATTTTATATATACTTTTTCAAACTTTCAATTTGCTAAATATTTTAATAATTTTTATATAATTTTTAATTTAGAAACATATGAAATATACTAAATAAAATCCTAAAGATAAATGAAATTTATAGTCAATCGAATTTAAAAGTCACAATCTTCGGCACATAGCCTAATCCTTAGATCCATGCTCCTTCCTATCTAAATCAAAACCCTAGATCGGATCTAATTCATTAATCAAAAAAAAATTAGATAATTAAGCTCGATGATTAATCATAAAAGGGAAGAGAAACTTTATTCGGGTACTATCAAGGCCTAATCTATTTGGTCCGACTCAACCAAAATGAGAAGAAGAAAGAGATGCTCGGTCTAGGATTTTCCTCATCATTTTTTCTTTTTTCTCTCTCTTTATTTTTTTCCTTTTCTCCTCTCTCACTCTCTCTCCCCCATGGTCACCAAAGGATGGTAACACGAGTTTTCTGTGGCCTTCAAGGGAGAAAGGAGGAAAGAAAAAAAGAGATGAAGTCCAACAATTGGGTGGTGGTGGTGCAGCCAAGTGCTGGTGGCTCGAGCCACTCGACCGCACCAAGACACTCTCGAGCTGCTGGCATTGCCGGTTCTCAACAAAACAAATTCAAAACTCTGAGGAAGAGGAAAATAGGAGAATTAGAGAGGAAAAAGAAAGGTTTTGGGTGATTAAGCTCGGATGTGGCTATTGACGGCTGTCGATGGTGATGAAAAATGGAGAGGGAGGTGGAGAGGGGTTCAGTGGTGGCTTGATTACAAGGGAAGTAGGGTTTAAAAGCGATGATTTAGATGAGATTAACTCGGCTTAATGATGGATAAAATTGGCCTTCACCAGCATAACCACCCTAAATGGCCTTCGACGGTTCATGCGGCCTTATCCCCTTTCATGACAAGTGATTGGGTAGGGGATTAGATTTCTTTGTTCTGATCCAAATTTTTTTTGAAATTTTATGATGAAGTCGACAAGCTTTACCGGCTTCATTCAAATTGGGTCTAATTGGATTGGTTCTCACATTCTCCCTTAAAAAAAATTCATTCTCAAAATTCACAAAATCTACATCTTTCAAAGTTAAAGGTCCTTAACCCAAAACTTATCTGTACTAATTTGTCCTAGCTTGCCATTTCTGTCAAACTGGATATATGATCACACCACTCAAATGTCCACAAGTAATCTGACTCCTATGGTCAACCACAATGCTTATGTGTATATCTTCACCAAAGTACAGACTCTTCTCAAGAATGTTTCATAATTCTACACCTCTACGTTAATTTTGGAATTTTGCCTCTTTGATATACAATCAAAGATCTTGTCTCTCCTTAATCAAAATCAATGTGATTACCATATCAAAAGCCTTCTAATATATTTAAGATTAAGATATAGACTAATAAGATTAGCACTAATTAAGTGACCAAGACTCTCAGATTGAGATCATCATCTTGATATAAATGCATGTTTATTTAAGATTGAGTTGTGATCAATTAGATACAAAAACCTTACAAAAAGATTAATGATTAAAATTAATTGTATCTAGAATAGAGCTTGAAATGAATTCATACTATGATGAAGTTTTGATCCCATAAAAGGTAATGGCCCATTTTGACTAAAATCAAATCATCAAATGACTATGAAGATGATCATGATTATATAGTAATGGCTTTAGACAACAATGGTCCATCATGGTTATAGAAATGATCGTAGAATTCAATCATAAAAATAAATTTAAGAAGATAAAGTATCAATATCATGATTCCTATGTTGGAGTTAAGATCATAAGGAGAGAACAAATCACATTGAATTTATTGAGATACTTAACAAATGGATCAAATTTAATCAACAATCAACTAACCCTAGACATGAAGTGGTCAAAAAATTTCTTATCACAATTAGCCTAATAATCAACAATATTCCTTTATAATCACCTTCCCTTTATTAATAAAACCTCTTTGTTTGGAAAAAAAATCAAGTCTTTTATCACAACACCTTTTAAACTACAATCATTGTTTTTCAATTAGTTTTAAATAACTCGATCCATCATACTTTCATTGTGCAACTTTGATCAATATTATCCAAAATTTCTTAATGATCCTGGATTAATATATAAAATCCATGCAAAGATTTTGTTTTCCAAGTACATAGGATGATAATTATCCCTTAAGATAATTGCCATATTTGTACCATTGAATGATCAAGATATTAACTTCTAAATTTAGTTTGAGTCAAGCCAACTCTAGGTTTCCTTGACAATTCATTTAGGTAGTTCCTAATCAATCTCTCTCTTTTGAGAAAAATCAACTTCTAACTTATGATCTTATAAATTGTTAGAGCATCATAATTAGAGAGATCTATCAACTTTAGCTTAGAAGATCCACTCAAAACACTGAGTAAAAGAAATTATTTCTAATAACTATTGTTGGTGCAGAAAATGGTACTAATGCCAGCGTTTGCTGGAGCTGGAGAAGATGAGGTTGCCGATGAGATCTGTAAGATGAAAGTCCTAATTGGAGTTAGCTCCGATAGGATCCTCCGATGGTCAAGTTAGTTCTCTAACCAACAATAATAGAGTACTCAGAAGAATTTAGAGTAGAGAGGAGCTTAGTGCTTAGAGAAGAAAACATATATGGAGAATCTTTTATATAGACGAAGCTCGTAACAGAATGAAAGTAACAGTCATAACAGAATGTCAGTAGGCCATTCGAATTACAAGAAGTTTGTTATGGAGAGTAGACTGTCCTTTATCATGACTTATAAGCAGTTGGAGTTAATTTATTGGAGTTCAGACCAGAGGTTGGAGGCTTCTACATTCATTCGCAAGTTGTTCATGCTAGGAAGAACTCAAGATTTGATCGATCGAACTTGAAGATTGGTTATCAGATAATTAGTCGGTGAACCTGCAATCGGTTAATCTATTGGTGCTATCTGCGATAGTCTTGAGGAGTTCAGCTGCCTTCAAGGTTGGCCAAGAGCGGATAACTATTCTAGACTAAAAGTTGGAGAAGTCAATGGATCCTTTAATTAGAATCATAATCCTGCCTTCCAGAGGAAGTTCGGCCAATACTCAAGGTCAGCTTGAAGTTTGGTTTGAAGGAGTGTTGAGATTCATGGTCTACAGAGTGGCTGCTATTCTGGATTAGGAATCGAATTTGTGCTGACGATAAGGTTCTTTTACTATTCAAACTCGTTCGACCGATATGCATGATATATTCTGGCTAGTTCTACAATTATCAAAAAAGGATGAAGATGCTCGGCTACTTTTAAGATCGACCACTATCCATAAAGTATAGCAAAAAAGTTCAGCCAGAATAAAATTTGACTGGAGAGAAATTAGGCTGGATGAAATTTCTGACATAAGGTTGATGAGATATGCTATCTATCGCAAAAAAATTCGATCGCTCTCAAGATCTGCCATAAACAAAGTCGAACGGTACTGAGATTTAATATTCGATAGGGTTCTACAAATACCAAGATCAGAGTCAGTTAATAACTTTCTTCACGATCGGATGAAGTTCACCATGTCTTTCATGAGTTTTGCAATTGTTGGAGGGGGGTTGCTGATCACGGTTGAGAAGGTCGTCCGGTATATATGCATTGGAGGTCGTTCGAACTTAGGTAAGAGCTATTTTACTCCTAATAACTATTAATAAAATACTCTTTCATTACTTAGCCAAATTTTGCAATGATTATAGTGAAGAAACCAGATTTAAGGTTTCACAGATAGATCTTAAAACTTTTTCAAGATCAGATAGCAAAAAACTTAAATAAATTAAATATTTATTTAAATATATATGAAAATATCTTAAATCTAAGATTTATTATATGATCAAGATATGATATTAAATTAAAAATTAAAAATATAAAAAAAAATTAACATATTGATCTCATCAACATGCTACAATACTACATCTAATGTAGCTATAGAATAATAGATTAGATCTGATACCTAAGCAAGCTAGACATTATAACTTACTGATCCGGACTTGAGGATGAAGTCATGAGTCACACATGCATCTGACCTTTAGGAGTTGTCCATACAAGTCCACGAACACGATCTGAGATCCTGATGCAAAAAATTAGCACAGTATGCTAGTATTGTATTGATCTCTCTTCGATGGTCGATTCGATGCTTCCTTCTTCGAGATTTGAACTCTCCAAAATATTAGAAGAAAGAGAAAAGATTTCAGATCTGAGACTCAAAAAAAACTCAAAAGGAGGAGAAGAGAAAAACAAAACAATCCTAGAAGAAGATCCTCTTCTTCATTTTTTTTCTCTCACCTAGACATCTAGTTTGGTATGAACCCCAACGTCCAAGGACCCTCTCTTTCTAATTTTTGCACACCCCAAAACTCTCCTAAGGATCTATGTTTCATGAAAATTTTAAGCCAAAATTCATCCAAAATATATAGAAAAAAAAGAGTCCTCATCTAGATCAAATACTAGATAAGGAAAGGTCAAATAGGACAAGTCAAGGGGTGCCCAACTCTTGGGCACCCCCTCCAATATTTTTGGCATGTACCAACAAGGAGGGGCACACAAAAAAAGAGCCTTTCTCACGTGGAATAAGAGAAAAAATAATAGGAAGAGGGGGCGGCACCTATTGGGAAGAGTTTAGGTTTGTTAGGATTCTATCTCATAAAATAAGAGAGAGAGAGAGAGCATGCATGAAGACTAAAGAGAAAGAAATTTATCGCATAAAATAAGAGAAGAAATAGGGCGTGGGGCATGGAGGGCTAAGGTGGCGCAAGGTGGAATCCTAGTTTTACTAGGATTCCATCTATGACCTTGTCAAACATGGTTTCTCAAACCAAATTAAATCAAAATCAAATCAACCAAATTAAATTAGATTCTAATTTAATTAAAAATTTAATTAAATTAGATTAAATTAAATTTAATTTTAATATAATTTTTTAATCAAATTAAAAAATTGGATTGATCCAAGTTCTAGTTGAACTAGGACTAGTTTTTTTCTTGCACTTGGCTTATCCAATAAGCCAATTGAACTTGATCCAATCAAGTCCAAACCAAATCTAATTAAATTATATTTAATTAGACTTAATCTTAGCCTTCTAACTTAATTAAATTAAGTCAAAAAGCAATCAAATTATCAATTGATCCTCCTACAATACTTGTGCTAGGTTAAACATCAATCGTATTGATCGTTTAATCCTAGAATAATTTTTAATCACTGATCAACTATCCGATCGGATCATAAGCTCTAATGTGTGTGATCTCATAGGTTCAAACCTAAATCAGTAGTATAGAAATATATTTTTGTACCAATCGAAGTAACCATCTAGCAATGATATCCAACGATCGGATAAGTCGAATGTACATGTAGAACAACATCCTTAGAATCCATACGGATATAGTTTCCATATAATTCATCCTCTTGACCAAAATGCTCGTAGGATACCTCAGAGTTCAACTGTTAACTCTAATCAGATTGTTCACATTATATTTTAAAATATCAAATCCATCTGATGGATTATCCTCACCAAGATTTTGCTATATTGAAATACAATGATACATTCTTCTCCAACTCTTGGAGTAGTTAATTTCATCTTGATCATACTCTAACTTTGCAAGTACTTGACTGTGCCCAGAAGCCTTTCATTATTGAATTAAAAATTTAGTTAGTCTGGTACCAAAGCACAGTGAGTTACTTGCAAGTCACTGAGGTGATCTCAAGTTTAAGGGACACTTATACCTATATCCCATTAGAGACATTCTTGACAGCAAAATGCTCTGAAGTTGATCACGTTCAATGATGATGTACCCATACATCTCATCTATATGTCATACTAGTGTCTCCATACTTCTTGATTAAGAGGACAACCAGCCTATATGGCATACAACAATCTATGCTCGATAGACGTTGTCATCTTAATTAACAGCCTATCATTTGATCGTAAATAAATTTAAGAACTAATCGATAAATGCTCTCTTTATCGAAGTTAAATAGTCCTAAGAACTTTATCATAATAATGGAGTTCGTTAGAAGATGAATACTTTATGATGAAAATATCAAAAATATATTTTATTTATTAATAAATAATTATAAATATAATATAGCTCAATCGTCAATAGGCTAACGATTGACTTTAAAATATATTTTTCAATAACTCCCACTTGTCTTAAAGCCACTTGGCATAGTATCTAACATCCATCTTCGACTTGTGGTTGTCGAACTCCTTTATCGTCAGGACTTTAGTGAAGGGGTCGGTTAGGTTCTTCTTTTCATCGATCTTCTGAAGGTCAACGTCACTTCTATCTATGATCTTTCAGATCAGGTGGAAGCAGTGTAGAATATGCTTTGTTCGCTGGTGTGCCTTCAATTTTTTCGCTTGAGTAATGGCACCAGTACTATCATAGTAGAGTAGGATCGGACCATCAAGAAAGAATGCTACTCTAAGTTTGGTGATAAATTTTTTTAATCACACAGCTTTCTTTGCAGCATCTGATGCTACGATGTACTCTACTTCGTAAATAGAGTCTATCATAGTATACTGCATGGAACTCTTCCAGTAGATGGCTCCATCATTTAGAGTAAAGATATATCCTGACATATTTCTACTATCATCATGATTAGATTGAAAGTTGGAGTCTGTAAATCCCATAAGTTTCAGATCTGACTTGCCATAAATCAACTATTGATCCTTAGTATTTCTTAAATACTTAAGGATGATTTTAACTACTTTTCAGTAGTTTTCTTCAGGGTCAGACTAGTGTTTACTCACTACTCCTAGTGAGTATGCCACGTCTGATCTCATAAATATTATGGCATACATGATAGATCCCACTACCGAAGTATATGGGACTCTACTCATACGCTCTCTCTCTTTAGAAGTTATCCGATAATCCTTCTTAGAGAGAAAAATTTCATGGCCTATCAAGAGATAGCCCTTTCTAAAATTTTTCATGTTGAACCTCTTCAGCACAATATCTATATACGTGGATTGGAATAATCTAAGCATTCTTTTAGATCTATCCCTATAAATCTTCATCCCTAGGATGTAGGATGCTTCACCCAAGTCCTTCATGGAGAACTGTGATGACAATGAAGCTTTTATTTTTTGCAGTGCGGGGATGTCATTTTCGATTAAGAGAATGTCATCCACGTACAAGATAAAGAATACTACTATTAGACCATTTATCCATTTGTAAATGCAGGATTCTTCTCCATTCTTAATGAAGCCATATGTTTTGATTACTTTATCAAAATGCATGTTCCAACTCCGGGATGCTTGCTTTACTCCATAAATAGATCTATGAAGCTCGTACATCTTGGACTCATCTATGGATGTGAACCCCTCAGGTTGTATCATATACACCTCTTCAGCTACTCCTCCATTTAGAAAAGCTATCTTTACATCCATTTACCAGATTTCATAATCCAGATGGGCAGCTATCGCAAGCATTATTCGAATGAATTTGAGCATTGCCACAAAGAAGAACATCTCGTCATAGTCAATACCATAACATTGACGATATCTCTTGACAACTAGATGGGCTTTATAAATCTCTATCTTTCTGTTTGTGCTTTTTTTTCTTTTGAAAATCTACTTACACTCAATGGATTTAATCTCTTCGGATGGGTCAACCAATGTTCACACATCGTTGACCTTCATGGCCTTCATTTTGGACTTCATGGTCTCAAGCCATTTCTCAAAATCAGGTATCTCTATTGCATCCATATAAATGATCGAATCCTCATCGTTCTCATCGAGTTTAATGGGATCATCATTTCGAATCAAAAAATCATAGTGTCTATCCGACTGATGTAGTACTTTACTGGATCATCTTAATGGTGTAGGTACATTGAATTTCGAATCTGATCTAATCAAATTCGACTCAGGTTCAGCTACAGATGTCAATTTTTCTACATATTGAACTTCATCAAGTTCAACCTTAGAGACAATAGTTTTTTTACTAAGAAACTTCTTTTCTAAAAAGATTGTCTTAAGGCTGATGAACATCTTTTATTATTTAGTACGGTAGAAATAGTAATTCTTACTTTCTTTAGGATACCCTATAAATATGCATTTATCAGACCGAAGTCCAAGCTTATCTGTATGCAAATATTTGACATAGGTCAGACAACCCCAAACCCATAGGTGAGAGAGTGTAGGCCTACACCCAATCGATATCTCATATGAAGTCTTTGAGATAGATGTACTCAGTACATTATTCAATATATAACATGTAGTCTCAAGAGTATAACCTCAAAATAAAATAGACAGGCTAGAAAACTCCATCATGGATTGAACCATATCTAACAAGGTTCGAATTTTTCTTTCTGATACACCATTATACTGTGGTGCTCATGGAGGAGTCCATTATGAGAGAATTTCATTCGCTCCTAGATATGTCAAGAACTCACTAGATAGATATTCACCTTCTCGATTTGATCGAAGAATTTTAATATTCTTTTCAGTTTATTTTTCTACTTTACTTTAAAATCTTTTGAATATTTTAAATAAATCTGATTTATATTTCATCAGATAAATATATTCATACCTGGATAGATCATCTATAAAAGTAATGAAGTAGAAATATCAATCTCTAGCACCTGTGCTCATTGATCCACATACATCAGTATATACTAGATCTAAGAGCTCAGTAGCTCTCTCATCTTTTTCAGTAAAAGATGACTTGATCATTTTACCAAGAAGGCAAGATTTATAGGTTGAAAGTGATCATAATCATTGACTTCAAAGATTTTCTCTTGAGTCAACATATTTATCCTATTCTTGTTTATATGACCTAGCCTACAGTGCCATAGGTAGATATCAGAGATATTATCTAATCTAGGATATTTTCTAAAAGTGTACATTACACTCACAGGCTGTGATAAAATGTAAATACTATTTCTTTGTTGTTCTTGCATTATTGTAATATCATTCATAATGATATCACAATAATCTTCTTTTATAGATAAATGATAATCATCTTTGGTCAAAAGGCCAACAGAGATTATATTCATTAGAAAGAAAGGATAATAATGATATTTATTTAAAGAAATGATATTAGTATCGAGAATAAGTTGAACTATATTCTCATAGCTAGAACTGAAACAAACCTTCCATCTCCAACATTCAGGAATCGCTCATTATTCTCAAATCTTCTATTAATTTGAAGTCCTTGTAATGTATTGCAAATATGAACTGAATTTTTGGTATCCAATACCCAAGTAGAAGTATCACAAACAAAAAAATTATAAGATGTTATCATATAACATTCTTGATCAACTATTTATTTATCTCTCTTATTCAACCTGTTGGGGTCATGAAAATCATGATACTAAGGATAATTCCTTTCAATGCTCCTGCTTCTTACAGTGGAAGCATTCTATCTAATCTAGGTTATTCTTGAATCTTATATTTAAATTGAGCATAGAGGCCTCAACACGAATCACTTCATGCTGCTGAATAACATTCAACTTTCGATACTTATTATCGAAGTTGGATCCCATAAGTTAATCACTGTCTAACAGTGAATGGAGCAACTATGGTTTGGATTTAACTATATAAAAGAGAACCAAAAGCCTAATTAGTAATTGATTTATTAAACCTAAAGATTTGAACTTTAATCAAAAGATTTCTCCTACTATTTTATTTGAATTGGTAGCCTCTATCTTCAATTCGAGAAATTATCCTAATTTCTTAGTGGGTACTAGAATCCACATAAACTGCACATAAGCCCAACTATGGTTGATCAACCCATGTACATCTAAGAATAGATTCATAATCTATTATTTTTTTAAATAATTTTTAGTAATTTAATTTTGCCCCATGTATCTTTTCAGTAGGCTAGGGCCTCCATGGAAAGTTTCGATTAGGTCCAACCATTAACATGATCATACTTGATCCATCTAACTAATGAATGATTAAGCCCAACTATGGTTGATCAACCTAACCATCATTTAGAAAGACGCGATCAAGAAATCATATTATGAATGATAATTTCATTAGTGGATAAGCACCAGGCCTATAGGCCTCCAATGATTATCCAACTAATGGACCCATTATCATCCACTTAATGGGAGGCTATGATCTAGTTATCACCATAACTATTTTATTTTAATGATCTAATAATTTTAGAGGATTTAATTATTAAAGATGAGAAAATATCAGATGAACCAGCTTGCCATGATCCTCCTACTGGCTTCACCAAGTCAGCTTAAGGGAGACCATTAATAGGTTAGTCTAGGAGCACCTAAATCAGTCATACTGATTTATCTAGCTGACATGGGTCAACTTGAATTATCAAGTGATTTGATCAAAATATAATTTCACCAAGAAAGTTAGGTAAGTGAGATCAGTGGGAGGATCTGCCAAAGCTTGACTTAGATACCATAAAAAATGGTCAGGTAAGTGGACTGTCAATTAAAAATTATCGATCATATATGCCAGACTTATCTTAGACACCAACTGATTAATTAGTTTTGATTAGATCAACCTAATATTTTGGGTTAGATCGCTTAGCCAAGAGTCAAGTCCATTTATATCTCGTTAAAGACATGGACTTGATCAACTACAACTATTGCAATTGATCTAGAGAATTCTTGACCTAATCTAAGATAATAATTGATTAGATTTAGTCAATCTCTAATTAAGTCCATTCTTTAATCTAACCCTAGGTCTAACCCAATTAATGGATCTAATCTCCACTAACCCATTTAACCCAATGTGTTATGATTTGTCTTAGGATCTTCAATTTACAATCCTAGATCCTAATCAAACAACTTCTTAATTCTTAATTGAGTTTTGGATTGAGAGTTGGGGTTCGGCTTTTCGAAAATGATTTTCATATTTATGAAATATTTTTATAATATGATTCTATTAACTAAGTTACATGTTTGATTCATAATCAAAATGCAAATAACATAAACATGAATCTACTTTAGATCTAATCTAAATAGGTTTATATAATTGAAACAGTTTCAACATCAATCAATCATAAATCAACTTAGATCAAATCTAACATAATTATGATGATTAAAATTAGATTAAAATACTTTTAATCAGATCTTAAAATCTCTTAGATCTAATCTAAAATTTTATGATCAATGTTTTAGATCAGCACGTATTTGGATAACCTTTTTACTGTAAGGGATAAACCTTACAGCAGGACAATCTTATAAGATCAGTCCATGCAATCTAAAACTTTATTTTTAGATTTAAAATATTTTAAATCTATTAAATTATAAATAAAATTAGATTAAAAAAAATATAATAAATTTATAATTAGGAGCAAATCATCACAAACTAGAATAATCTTTTCATTGTAAGGGATAAATCTTACAATAGGATAATCTTATAGTAGTTTGTAAGATCTAAATTTTTAATTTTAGATTTAATAATTAGATTATAAATTAGATCTAATCTAAAAAATAATCTAAATATGCTCAAAAAAAATCTTGTAATAAGAACCTAACTTTGATACCAATTGAAAAAATCAGATCTAAAATTTTACGGATAGATCTTGAAACTTTTCAAGATCAGATAATGAAAAACTTAAATAAATTAAATATTTATTTAAATAAATATAAAAATATTTTAGATATAAAATTTATTATATGATCAAGATATGATATTAAATTAAAAATTAAAAATATAAAGAAAAGATTAACATGTTGATCTCATCAACATGCTATAATATTATATCTAATGTGGCTATAGAATAATAGATTAGATCTGATACCTGAGTAAGTTGGATGTTATAACTTGCTGATCTAGGCTTGAGGATGAAGTCACGAGCCATACACATGTTCGGCCTCTAGGAGTTGTCCACACGAGCTCACGAATACGATCTGAGATCCTGATGCAGAAAATCAGCACAGTATGCTAGTACTATGCTGATCTCTCTTCTACGGTCGATTCAATGCTTTCTTCTTCGAGACTTGGACTCTCTAAAATATCAAAAGAAAGAGAAAAAATTTTAGATCTGAGACTCTCTCAAAAAAAATCTCAAAAGAAGGAGGAGAAGAGAAAATCAAAACAGTCCTAGAAGAAGATCATCTTCTTCTTCTCTTTTCTCTCACCTAGACACCTAGTTTGGTGTCTATGGAACCCCAATGCCCAAGGACCCTCTCCTTCTAATTTTTGCACACCCCAAAACTCTCTTAAAGTTCTGTGTTTCACAAAAATTTTAAGTCAAAATTCATCTAAAATATATAGAAAAAGAAGAGTCTTTATCTAGATCAAATACTAGACAAGGAAAGGTCAAACAGGGCAAGTCAAGGGGCGTCCAACTCTTGGGCGCCCCCTCCAATATTTTTGGCATGTACCAACAAGGAGGGGCACACAAAAAAAGGGCCTTTATTCCATGGAATAAAAGAGAAAATAATAGGAAGAGCGGGTGGCACCTATTAGGAAGAGTTTAGGTTTCTTAGGATTCTATCTCATAGAATCCAAAATCAAAACAAACTCCTTCTTTGACTTGGTCCTCCACCCAATTACCATATGAGAAAGAGAGAGAGAGGGGGCGCATGCATGAAGACTAGGGAGAAAGGAATTTGTTGCACAAAATAAAAGAAGAAATAGGATGTGGGGCGTGGAGGGCTAAGGTGGCGCAAGATGGAATCCTAGTCTTACTAGGATTCCATCTATGACTTGGTCAAACATGGTTTCTCAAACCAAATTAAATCAAAACCAAATAAATCAAATTAAATTAGATTCTAACCCAATTAAAAATTTAATTAAATCAAATTTAATTTTAATTTAATTTTTAATCAAATTAAGAATTTGGGTTGATCCAAGTCCTAGTTGAACCAGGACTAGTTTTTTTCTTGCACTTGGCTTATCTAATAAGCCAATTGAACTTGATCCAATCAAGTCTAAATTAAATTAAATTAAATTATATTTATTTAGACTTAATCTCAATCCTCTGATTTAATCAAATTAAGCTAAATTGCAATCGAATTGCCAATCAATCCTCCTGCAACACTTACACTAGGTTAAACATCAATCATATTGATCGTTTAACCCTAGAACGATTCTTAATCGCTGATCAACCATCTGATCGGATCATGAGCTCTAATGTGTGTGATCTCATAGGTCTAAACCTAAGTCGATAGCATAAAAATATATTTTTGTATCAATCGAAGTAACCATCTAGCAATGATATCCGACGGTCGGATAGGTCGAATATGTAGAACAACATCCTTAGAACCCATGCGAATATAGTTTCTATATAATTCATTCTCTTGATCAAAATGCTCATAGGACACCTCAGAGTTCAACTATCAACTTTGATCAGATTGTCCATATTGTATTTCAAAATATCAAATCCATCTGATGGATTATCTTGGCCAAGATTTTGCTATGTTGAAATATAGTGAAACATTCTTCTCCAACTCTTGAAGTGGTCAATTCCATCTTGATCATATTCTGACTTTGCAAGTACTTGACTATGCCTAAAAGTCTTTCGTTACTGAATTAGAAGTTTAATTAGTCCGGTACCAAAGCACAGTGAGTTGCTTGCAAGTCACTGAGGTGATCTCAGGTCTAAGGAACACTTATACCTATATCCCATCAAACACATTCTTGACAGCAGAATGCTTTGGAGTTGATCATGTTCAATGATGATGTACCCATACATCTTACCTATATGTTATACTAGTATCTTCATACTTCTTGGTTAAGAAGACAACCAACCTATATGGTATATAGTGATCTATGCTTGATAGATACTGTCATCCTAATTAACAGCCTATCATTTAAGTGAACAAATTTAAGAACTAATCGATAAATTTTATTTTTATCAAAGCTGAATAGTCCTAAGAACTTCATCACAATAATGAAGTTTATTTAAAGATGAATACTTTATGATAAAAAATGCTAAAAATATATTTTATTTATTAATAAATTAATTATAGATATAATATAGCTCAACCATTAATAGATTGATGATTGACTTTGGAACATATTTTTCAACATATAAAAGTCTTCCTTACTCGCAATATCCTTGAGTAATCATTTGATTACTTTCTTTCTATTCTCTCTATCAACAAAACAACTATAGTCTTCTAATTTTCCTAGTTCAGAATCGCATCCATAAATTGCTATATAAATGTTTTTTGGTAATCCAAGAATACTTTCAATAAATTCAAGATTACTATCACATTGTATAATAATATTAATATTGGGTTTCCAAAATAAATCAAATGATAATGCATCATAATACAACTCATCTATATTACTTAAAATATATCATCATATATTAGTTATTCAACCTCGATGACTTTTCTCAAAATTTTATCTATGTCAATCTTTTATGCTTTAGTTCTAAGCACCATAATTTATATTCATAAGAGAAAATCAAATATTATGTAACAATTCGATCAACTTTCAGCACCAATAATTTGAAGAAAACAACACAGGGTTAAAGCATGCATTTTTAAAATATTTTTTAAAATTAACTTGCAATGAAAGCAAAATTAATCTACTATTAATTCTATGCATGCTATGATCGTATCATAAAATCCTACTCAAGATCTAGATATGCTAATATATAATTAAAAATTTAAATATGATTGATCAGTAAATCATATTTGTTAACCGATTCGAGTTCAGAACTCAATACTTCTATATGGATAGTTGATCTCCATAATTTGAATCTATCAAAAGAAACTCTAGTGTTGCACTGTAGCCGCACATTCGTTTGACCTCTATGATTAGTCCACACGGAGCTTCTGATCCTGACTAGCTCCATCGGAGTGCTAGCTCCTCATCGGAATCTTCGACGGTTGATCACAATCGATCATCTTCTTTTTGATCTTCTGGATGCTCTAAAAAATCAAAAAAAGGACTTCAAAGGATGACGAGATGGTGTATCAAATTTGATGGTGATCGGATACTCACAGCGCTCAATCTCTCCACTTGAACTCTTAGTCTCAACTCTAGGATTTTACACACACCAAAAATCCTGATGCCTGAAAAATGATCTCATGCCTTCTCTATTTAGAATTTTATCGTGAAACAAATTTTCACAGATAGAGGACTTTTCTCTCTATAGAAACCCTACTTAGATCACATCTAAAGTGGACATCCAAAAGAGAAGAAAAATCAATTGGCGAGAGAGATGGAATTTGGCATAGGTAAGACACACTCTCTCTCCCTAGACTTTTCCATGCCCAAAAATGTGTGCTCCCCATAATTTTTCTCTCTCTAAGAAACCCTCTCAGATGTCTTGCGCACCACACTCTCTTCTCCACATGCCCAAGAAAAGTCTTACTTTTAATTGGGCATTTTTCGATGGACAAAGTGCATGGGTTTGGATAATTAGAAGAGGTTGAACTTGTTTCAACGAATCATTCAAATTTGAATTCAAATAGCTTTAATCTACTTCCATTGCCCACCCTAGAGAGATTGACGCATAAGAGGACTCTCTTTCTATGCCCCCACTCTAAAACATGCATAAATATGTGCAACAAAAAAAGAATGGTGCAATGAATAGATAAGAATGGGAGGGTTAGGAGGTTTCAACTTCTAACAAACTTGAATTGAATTCGAAATTCAATTTAGTTTGAACCAGTTCAACACTTAGACCAGGTCAAAGATAGAAAGAAGAGAAGGCACATAAATATATTCCTGGCATGAAAAACCTCATGCAAATTCAGAATTTACATGAGAGAAGACTTGGTCAAAGACAAGGTGGCATAGGGAGTTGAGGGATTTAAAATTTAAACTTAGTCCAAATTGGTTTCAACCAAACCAATTAATTTAGATCCAATTAGACTAGGTTAAACCCAACCAAATTAGGCTTAACTCAATCTCATAAATTAGGTCTAGGTTCTAATGAAATCAGGATCGAATCTTCTATAGTGATGAGGTCATCTCATGACCTGATCGGATCAAACCCAATTGAATCAAATTCAATTAGACTTGATCGAATCCTCATCGCTCAATCAAATTGAGCTAATCAGCAATCAAATTGCTAATTAATTCTCTAATAAATATAAAATCTCAATTGAATGGATGTCTGGGCAATAGAGTTTTATCTACATAAAACTCTTAAAGAATTTCAAACTAGTGGAACTCTTAAACCCAGTATCCTAAATGAATGAAACTCGCGATCACAGAATTCTTGACCACTAGAACTCTTAATCAGAGAGTCTCGGATAAGTAAAACTCAAAATCTCAGTTCAGTGGGACTTCTGATCATAGAGTTTCAGTCCAGTAAAACTCTTGACCATAGAGTTTCAGATCAATGAGACTCTAGATCAGCCTTTAGATCAGGTAGAAATTTCTATTATGTGTGATCCTATAGTTTCAAATCCTAAGCCGATAGTATAAGAATCAATTTTCTATACCAATTGATATGATCATCTAGCAATGGTATCCGACGTCTGGATAGGTCAAATAGTCGCAACACAATATCGACAAATCTGTGGCATATAGTTACCATATAATTCATCTCATTGACCTCAATGCTCAAAGAACAATCTAGGATTTATTGTCAATCCTAAAAAATCATCTACATTATATTTCAAAATTTAGTATCCATCGAACGGACCACTCTGGCCAAAAATTTATTAAATTAAAATACAGTGATGCACTTACTCTAACACTTGGAGGGATCAATCTTATCTTGACTCACACACCGACTTCATAAGTACTTGACTGCAACCAGTAGCCTTCCATTATTGAATTAAAAATTCAGATAGTCTGATACCTAAGTATAGTGAGTTGCTTGCAAGTCACCATGGTAATCTCAGATTTAAGGAACAGTTATACCCATATCCTTCGTGAGCAACTCTTGATAGCAGAGAGCTCTACAGTTAGATCACGATCAGTAAAACGTATCCTTACATTTTTCACCTGTATGCCATACTAGTATTTCTATGCTCCTAGATTAAGAGGACAACTAACTTATATGGCACGCAACGACTTACACTCGATAAACGTCGTCGTCCTGGATAACGACGTATCATTTGATCGCGATCAGGTTTAAGGACTAAATGATAAATCCTCCTTTGTTGAATCTAAATAGTCCTAAAGACTTCATCACAAAAGAGTTCATTATAAAAAGATGCACATAAGTGATAAAATATCAAAATAATAATTTTATTTATTTATAATTTAAATATATTTTACAATCAGCTCAACCATCTACAATTTAGATAATTGACTTTAGGATGCAATTCCCAACATAATTATTTTGAGATATCTTACCAAAACCTAAATTTTATCCTACTTTTATGAATCTAAGTTTTCTTAATCTTGAACCTAACCTTTGATACCACTTAACCTATCATGCTCCAATCCGATGGCCTAAGTTGGGTAGATGATAGGTGGCCATGTTAGATATATGTGCCATGGAAGCCAGAATTGGCTGACACTTGTAATACACTTTTAGGGGCAAAATTGTAATTTTGACTAAAATTAATAAATGAGTTATTTTCTATCACATATGTGTATTTAGTGTCTATGATACATCCTTTGAGTTAATGGTAATGATAATTCATATTTTCAAGAGTTGAAAATTTAAGACATGAATAATCATTATTAACTCATAAATTGCTCCTGACCATAGGATCATCACGAGGATGGTGATTGATCCGGAAGGTTGGTGTACAATTGCTTCTCTTTAGTAGATGAGCTTGAGTCATGGTATGGAGACACCGGAGCAAGAGTAAGTACTCGTTAGAGAACGAGGGCACTGAGCGTGACCACCTCGAGTAGTCATTAGGAGTCTACCTTCTCGTCAATGACTGACTCGATGCCTGCAGTAGTGTTGTCTGTTCTTTGACCTGAGATGCATCGACAGTCACCTTGAGGGTGTTATAGTTGAACTACACCATTACTCGATCTTCTAGCCATATGAAACCCTGAGTGTATGTTGGCTATGACAAATGTTCATTGTAGGAACTGGATTGCATCAAGATGGAATCTATCTACCTCGGTGGTAGAGGATAGCCTATTGATGATCATGAGAAATCAAGTTCCAAAATCCATGGCCATGGTAGAGTGAAATAATAGAAAGAGTTCTATTTAGATTTTCACATGGACTCGAATCGAATGATTACATCATTGACAGAGACTAGGATTTGACGAGTTCACCTTAACCCTAATCTGATCGGGGCTCAAGATAGAAGAACTGAATCACACAGGTAGCTGCACCAAAGAGGTTCGCATTTCAGCTCTGATGGTTACACATATACTGCTAGATATCACTGGTGGATTTTGGGGAGCAATTAGAATGATTTAGATGATCGACATTCTAGCTGTTCGAGATCAGAAGAGTTCTGATCCATCGAAAGGAGTTTTCGATGATGTGCGATGATAGAGATCATGACATAATCCATTACCATACAGAACTGAACCTAACTGGGTCCACAAACAAGGGTTTGAATCTGGTTGATCATCAATTGAACTGATCTAGTCAGATTGTCTGAATGAGATTCAATTTAGGTTCAAGAAAAATCGTGCTAGCCACTCGATTGACGGAACTTCTTCTTTTGCTATCATAAATAAGTGTCCTATTGAGCCAAAGGAGTTTGTACTCAAACAGAGACCTTCCATGATGGTCTGACGGGAGGTTGTCAAGTCAGAAAAGGTTGTCTTATTTGTAAGATACTACCTACATTTTTGGTCACCTACCATTTCTTGTTCTTTGACTTTGGTCAAAAGTCTACCTTTGACTGGTCAAACGTTGACCATTGATACTTTGACTTTTGACCACATGTCATGCACCTATTGGAGAGCTGGTTGAGGCCTGTCCCCCTGCCAGAACCTGGCAAGGAGAAGGGCACACGCCACCCTAGGCGTGTGCCAAGTTGGAGGCGCCTAGGAGTCCTTGTTGGACAAGGACTCCATCTTCTTTTTGGATTCCAATTAGAGTTCTTCTAGCCCAAGTTAGAGACGCCTAGGAGTCCTTGTTGGACAAGGACTCCATCTTCTTTTTGTATTTCAATTAGAGTTCTTCTAAGAACCAACTTTGACTGATCTTAGGCGCCCTCTAAGGAGGAATCTAGGGGTCTCTATTCCCACCAATCAGATTTAGATCTGATTTCACAAAGGGTTGTGATTGGTTGGGAGGAAGAGGAGTTGGATCACGCTTAGTCTATAAATAAGACCCTGCGCCCAACTCAGATTCTTAGAAGATGCAATTCAATTGAGAAACCCCACGCCCCAAGGCTGCCTCTCCCCTCCTTCTCCACGCCATTGTCTCTTCTCTCCTTGCTCTCCACGTCCAAAAGGAGTTTTGGACCTTGGTTGGTGCGATTCAGATCAAAGAAAGGCGATCAAAAATAAGAAGACTGCGCTGCTGCAAAGGACGACTACTCATCTTCAAAAGAGTTTTGAAGATCCTCCAGATCAGATCTAGATCTGATTTTTGGAGGCATGATAGAGAAGAAGAGGATCTCCAGATCCAACCCGAGTGGATATCGATAGAGGTCAGGCGCTTGCGTGGCTAAGATCCAGAACCTTCCGCTGCAAACAGGATCATCAACAGGGTAATAGGATTACCCAGATCAAGTAAATTAAATTTGATTTAATTTATTTTTTAATTTTATTTTATTAAAATAATAAGAATCAGATCTGAAACATATCAAGATTTGATTAAAATTAAGAGAAAAATTTTTGAAATATATCTCTTAATCTGATCAGATCTGAACGAACCTGGATCGGAAAATCAGGATTTTCCTTCAACTGGTATCAGAGCCATGGTTCTAAATTGTTTAGATCTGATTTTAAATTTATTTAATTAAAAATAATTAATTTTAGATTGTCACATGAGATGTGATCAGATTAAATCAGAAAAAATTAAAATTAAATAATTTGAGGATCTAAGATTAGAAGATATGCATGACTAGTTCTAGAATAGAATAGTTTTATAGAATATTCTTGCATATTTTTGATTTAATCCGATTAAATCATATTTTAGATCTTTTTATTTACTATTTTTATAGATTATAAGTATTATAATAACATTAACAAAATAGACAATAAAAATTATTTATTTGATTGAATATCATATTGAGAATATGATTGATGCATGTCTAGACTAGTTGTAGAATAGTTCTACATAATTATCTAGATTTATAATTTTATTTTGATATAGATCAATTTAAATTTAATTTTTAGATATTATTGAGATAATTTAGATCTGTAAAACATGCATGATTTGATACATGAGATGTATGCAAAATATGCCATGATTAGATCTACTTTATATATGAGATATATGATAAGATATGATATTATTTATATAGTATTGAATGTTCCTGATTAAGGCGTTCCTCTTGGCCGTCCGATCATAAGAAACGAAGAAGGTTTAAAGGCCCTCTCTTTCCATTCGATGGGGTGTTCTTATGATGTGTAGGGGTGCTGCGCGTTCGTCCTTAATCAGAAACCCAAAACTTACTTTCTGCAAAACCCTAGATCCTGAAACCCTAGGATTTATTGTGCATATTTTGTTTATGAACCCTACTTAATTAAGAATTAAGTTTTATGAAATATTTAATTAGCGTCTAAAATTGAGAATGTTCAGATTAAGACATATTCATAATACTGGGTTCGGGCTTGGTAGCTCAATTAGGCTAAGCGGTTGATCAAACCAAATCAAGAGTTGGTTAGATGGGATCAACAATGCTTAAATTGACCAGCCTAATAGGATTTAAGTCTAGGTCAAGATCGAGTCACGATCAAGCAAGACCTAATTAGGCTCAGAGGTTAGAGTCTGGACTGTAGGCTAACCCAATTGGTTCTGACTCAACAATTTGGTGTCTAAGGTAAGTTTGGCACAGACACGAAACGATGCGTTTTTAACTGAAAGCTACTCGACCTGAATACGTTCTTGTACGAGTTAATGGCATATTCCTTCCACCGATCTCACTTACCTAGCCATATCTGTTGACACAGTTCTGATCTGAGGTGGTCAATAATTCGAGCTAACCCATGCCACTAGGTTAGTCATAATTGTTAGACTAAGCCAAGTTCTAGTTTAATGAGATCTGAATCAATTCTCCCTAAGAAAAGATTAAGTCTGAGGTCTTCCACCATTGTAGATGTGACGGGCCCTTCCCGGGGTGATTGTTCTCGGCTGGATACAGTGGCTCAGTTGCACCGGAAAGATGCAACCATGTCTATTAGGCATTGGATGCTATGGGCTGAGGGTATGAGTTGAGCTCAATATTCCGGATACGGTGAGAGACTCAATTAGGAACCAGTCTATGCAAATGATGGGTCTAACTTAACTAAGGAGTGGATCCAATATTTCCGAATACGGTAGATTCATGAATTAGAGACATCAGTTCGGGTGCACACATAGAATTAGAGAATCATTGAACAAGAGTTGTTCACTCATTGGCTAACCATCACCAATAACTATTAGGTGAGGTGAGAGTAAGTTGGGAGACCGCACCACCCACTAGAAATCATTAATCTATGAAATTTTCGCATCTCTACAGAGGGAGTGTAGGGATCCGAGAAATAGTGGGAGCTAATTTGTTTTAAAAATAAAATTACCTAATAAATAGTCAAGTCAAAATTATAGTATCTAACTAGAATCTTTGACTCTCTACAGGAATATGTCTGCGTCAAACCCATTAGCACGTATCTGGATACACATAGACTGACTGGACCCAATTATAAAGATTGGCTTAGACTACAAAATTTTTGGGTTCCGAGAAGTTAACCCATGTTTTGGACCAAGATCCTCCCACATTACCAGCCCGTCCATCTGTTGAACAGAAGCGTCTCTGAAAAAATGGGATTAACGAAGATAATAAGCCAGATATTTACATGTTGGGCTCGATGTTTGATGAGCTCCAGCGCCAACATGAAGGATATCGGACTGCTCGCCAAATGTTGGCTCACCGCAGAGATGTTTGGTGAAACAGAGTCATGCAGCCAATATCAAGTTACAAAATAATTTTTAAGGCTAAGATGCATGATGGGCAGTCAGTCCAAGATCACTGTCTGATAGAATGATCAAGGACATGGAAGAGCTTGAGAAGCTCGGTGTGAAGTTGGACTGGAACCTGTTAGAACGATATCATTCTGCAATCCTTGACTGATGCATATGGGGCAATTCATCATGAATTACACATGCATAAACTTCAGAATTATTTGGCGAGTTAATGAATAGTGCTGGTACCGCCTGGATTTCCTATGAAAAGGTTCTAAAAAGCTCAAGTTCTTGCTATGGAAAGGACTTCTTTCCAAAAGAAAGTCTATGGAAAGAAAAAAAGTATGTGAAAAAGCAAAAGATGGAAGGATAAAGAAGAAGAGCAGGAATCGAAGAAAAGGCCGGATGGCAAAGGAAAGTGTTTCCATTGCAACAGCGACGGCCATTGGAAGCGAAACTGCCCTACTTACCTGGCCACCCTGAAGAACAAGAAGGAAGATCTCTAGAGGTATGCTCGTTATTGAGTCAACCTTCGACTTTCTTCTGATCCAGTTGGGTGCTTGACTCTGGTTCTAGTGCTCATCTGTGCACTCTCTATGCAGGGTCTTGAGGATAGCAGGAGGCTGAGGGATGGAGACATGATCTTACGCATTGGTAATGGAGCAAGAGTTGCTGCAGTAGCCGTGGGAACATACCCTCTACGATTACCATCCGGTTTAGACTTAGTTTTGAAAGACTGTTATTTTGTGCCTGCAGCCAAGCGAGGAATTGATTTCTGTTTCATGCTTAGCACAAGAAGGTTATGTGATCACCTTCTTTAAGGACCATTGTAACATTCTTTATGAAAGAAATAAAATTGCAAATGGTTTCCTTATTAATGGTCTTTATCAGCTACATATTGATGTACCTATTCTAACTATCGAGCAAAACGTGAATGCCAAACGACCTAGGGATAGTCCAAACGACAGATATCTATGGCACCTAAGATTAGGTCATATAGCAGAAGATAGGATCAACAAATTGGAGAAAAATGGGCTATTGAGTCCATTGACTTCCGAGTCATATCCAACTTGTGAATCCTGTCTTCAAGGCAAAATGACTAAACTCCCTTTTGTTGGACATGGGGAGAGGGCCACAGATCTCCTTGCCCTAGTACATATTGATGTGTGCGGCCCATTTGATGTGCCGACTAGAGGCAATTTTATCTACTTCATTACCTTTATCGATGATCTGTCTAGGTATGGGTATGTGTATCTTATGAGACACAAGTCTGAAGCTTTTGAAAAGTTCAAAGAATTCAGACATGAAGTAGAAAAACAAACTAGAAAAACCCATTAAGGTTCTTCGATCAGATCGAGGAGGTGAATACCTTAGCAGAAAATTCCTAGACTATCTCAAGGAAAATGGCATAGTCTCTCAATGGACTCCACCAGGAACACCTCAACTCAACGGGGTTTCAGAATGGAGAAATCGGACTCTATTAGATATGGTTCGATCCATGATGAGCTTCACAGACCTCCCTGATTTTCTTTGGGGATACTCATTGTTAACTTCAATCTATCTACTGAATAGGGTTCCCTCTAAAATCGTTCCTACCACACCGTATGAGATATGGCACGGTAAGAAACCAAGTCTGAGTCATCTCAGAATTTGGGGTTGTCCGGCTCATGTCAAAAGACAACAAGCGGACAAGTTAGAGTTTAGGTCCTTCAGAGCTCGATTCATAGGATATCCTAAAGAGTCATTAGGATACTATTTCTACATTCCAGAAGACCACAATGTGATTGTGAGTCGACATGCCATCTTTCTTGAAAAATAGTTTA
Organism: Cocos nucifera; assembly: GCA_006176705.1. Taxonomy (NCBI): domain Eukaryota; kingdom Viridiplantae; phylum Streptophyta; class Magnoliopsida; order Arecales; family Arecaceae; genus Cocos; species Cocos nucifera. The sequence goes on from QRFJ01000996.1 coordinate 172,808, forward strand.
TTCAAGATAGCGGCATTGGAAAGTAGATTAAGCTTGATGAGAAAGTCTCACAAGCAGAACGAGCTAAGGACCAAGTGGAACCAAATCAGGTTAAGCCAATAAGAACACTACCTCCTCCACCTCGTAGATCGGAAAAGAGTTTTCCGTCCCCCTGAAAGATACTTAGGTATTATTTCAGAGGATGTAGAGGAAATGTTCCTCGTAGGTAATGGTGCTCATGGTGATGATCCCAAAACCTACAATGAGGCGATATCAGATATCGACTCCGAGAAATGGCTAGAGGCAATGCAGTCAGAAATTGACTCGATGCACTCAAACCAAGTCTGGACCTTGGTAGATCCACCAGAAGGTATAGTACCTATTGGGTGTAAATGGATCTTCAAGAGAAAGATTGGTGCAGATGGGAATGTGGAGACATTCAAGGCTAGATTAGTGGCAAAAGGTTATAGTCAACGCGAAGGCATTGACTATCAGGATACCTTTTTCTCAGTAGCTATGCTAAAATCCATCCGCACATTGCTTGCTGTTGCAGCCTATTTCGATTATGAAATATGGCAAATGGACGTGAAAACGGCATTCTTAAATGGATATCTTGAGGAAGATATCTATATGGAACAGCCGCTAGGTTTCACATCCAGTGATACTGATCACAAGGTTTGCAAGCTGCAAAGGTCCATATATGGACTTAAGCAAGCATCTCGGAGCTGGAACACTCGTTTCAATGATGTGATCAAAATGTTTGGTTTCATCAAAAATGAAGAGGAACCATGTGGGAGCGCTGTTATCTTCCTCGTATTGTACGTGGATGACATCCTCCTTATTGGGAATGATATTCCCATGTTGACATCAGTCAAGATGTGGTTGTCCAAGGAATTCTCCATGAAAGACCTAGGTGAAGCATCCTTTATTCTAGGAATTAAGGTCTATAGGGATAGACCGAATAGGATGCTAGGACTTTCACAGAAGATGTACATAGAGAAAGTACTAAAGAGGTTTAGTATGGAAAACTCTAAGAGGGGATTAATACCCTTCAGACATGGTATTCATCTTTCCAAGAAGATGTGCCCTAGCACACCTGAGGAAATAGAACGCATGAGCAAGATCCCTTATGCTTCTGCAATAGGGAGCCTCATGTATGCCATGCTATGTACACGACCTGATATAGCCCATGCTGTGAGTGTCACAAGCAGATATCAGTCAAATCCAGGTGAAGAACACTGGACTTCTGTGAAATGTATCCTTAAGTACTTGAGAAGAACTAAGGATATGATGTTGGTCTTTGGTAACGGAGAACTCCTGATCCAGGGATACACAGACTCGGACTTCATGTCCGATATAGATGATCGAAAGTCGACATCTGGTAGACTGTTTGTGCTGGAAGAGTTCCAAGCAAACGGTGATACCACCCCATCCACGATTACCTCAAAAAGGATTACGTCGAGGTCAAGAGAGTCAACTCCGCAGATAATGTGGCAGACCCACTTACAAAGCCGTTGGGCCAGCAGAAGATCGAAGCCCACCTTGAGAAGATGGGACTTAGACTTGTAGCCAATTGGCTTTAGGACAAGTGGGAGATTGTTAGATATATGTGCCCTAGAAGCCAGAATTGGCTGACACTTGTAATACACTTCTAGGGGCAAAATTATAATTTTGACTATAAATTAATAAAATGGGTTATTTTCTATCACATATGTGTATTTAGTGTCTGTGATACATCCTTTGAGTTAATGGTAATGATAATTCATATTTTCAAGAGTTGAAAATTTAAGACATGAATAATCATTATTAACTCATAAAATGCTCCCGACCATAGGATCATCACGAGGATGGTGATTGATCCGGAAGGTTGGTGTACAATCGCTTCTCTTTAGTAGATGAGTCTTGAGTCTATGGTGTGGAGACACCGGAGCGAGAGTACAGGTACTCGTTAGAGAACGAGGGCACTGAGCGTGACCACCTCGAGTAGTCATTAGGGAAGTCTACCTTCTCGTCAATGACTGACTCGATGCTGCAGTAGTGTGTCTGGTTCTTTGACCTGAGGTGCATCGGCAGTTCACCTTGAGGGTGTTATAGTTTGACTACACCATTACTCGGTCTCCTAGCCATATGGAACCCTGAGGTGTATGTTGGCTATAGCATGTTCATTGTAGGAACTGGATTGCATCAAGATGGAATCTATCTACCTCGGTGGTAGAGGAGTAGCCCTATGATGATCATGAGAATCAAGTCCAGAAGCCCATGGCCATGGTAGAGTGAAATAATAGAAAGAGTTTCTATTTAGATTTTCACATCGGACTCGAATCGAATGATTACATCATATGACAGAGACTAGGGTTTGACGAGTTTACCTTAACCCTAATCTGATCGGGGCTCAAGATAGAAGAACTTAATCACACAGGTAGCTGCACCAAGAGGTTCGCATTCAGCTCTGATGGGTTGCCACCATATACTGCTAGGTGTCACTGGTGGATTTTGGGAGCAATTAGAATGATTTAGATGATCGATCATTCTAGCTGTTCGAATCAGAAGAGTTCTGATCCATCGAAAGGAGTTTCGATGATGTCGATGATAGAGATCATGACATATCCCATTACCATACAGAACTGAACCTAACTGGGTCACACAAACAAGGGTTTGAATCTGGTGATCATCAATTGAACTGATCTAGTTCAATTGATCTGAATGAGATTCAATTAGGTTCAAGAAAATCGTGCTAGCACTCGATTGAACCTAACGTTCTTCTTTTACTATCATAAATAAGTTGTCCTGACTGAGCCAAAGGAGTTTGTGCTCAAACAGAGGCCTTCATATGGTCTGACTGGAGGTTGTCCAAGTCAGAAAAGGTTGTCTTATTTTGTAAGACATTACCTGCCATTTTTGGTCACCTGCCATTTCTTGTTCTTTGACTTTGGTCAAAAGTCTACCTTTGACTGGTCAAACGTTGACCATTGACACTTTGACTTTTGACCACATGTCATGCACCTATTGGAGAGCTGGTGGGGCCTTGTCCCCTGCCAGAACCTGGCAAGGAGAAGGGCGCACGCCACCCTAGGGTGGCGTGTGCCCAAGTTGGAGGCGCCTAGGAGTCCTTGTTGGACAAGGACTCCATCTCCTTTTTGGATTCCAATTAGAGTTCTTCTAAGAACCAACTTTGACTGGTCTTAGGCACCCTCTAAGGAGGAATCCAGGGGTCTCTATTCCCACCAATCAGATTTAGATCTGATTTCACAAAGGGTTGTGATTGGTTGGGAGGAAGAGGAGTTGGATCACGCTTAGTCTATAAATAAGACCCTGCGCCCAACTCAGATTCTTAGAAGATGCAATTCAATTGAGAAACCCCACGCCCCAAGGCTGCCTCTCCCCTCCTTCTCCATGCCATAGTCTCTTCTCCCCTTGCTCTCCACGTCCCAAAAGGAGTTTTGGACCTTGGTTGGTGCGATTCAGATCAAAGAAAGGCGATCAAAAATAAGAAGGCTGCGCTGCTGCAAAGGACGACTGCTCATCTTCAAAAGAGTTTTGAAGATCCTCCAGATCAGATCCAGATCTGATTTTTGGAGGCATGATAGAGAAGAAGAGGATCTCCAGATCCAACCTGAGTGGATACCAGTAGAGGTCAGGCGCTTGCGTGGCTAAGATCCAGAACCTTCCGCTGCAAACAGGATCATCAACAGGGTAATAGGATTACCCAGATCAGATAAATTAAATTTGATTTAATTTATCTTTTAATTTTATTTTGTTAAAATAATAAGAATCAAATTTGAAACATATCAAGATCTGATTGGGATCAAGGAAAATTTTTTTGAAATATATCTCTTGATCTGATCAGATCTGAACGAACCTGGACCGAAAAATCAGGATTTTCCTTCAAGCTATACATCCCTAGAATTTAACCCCTTAAGATATGCATGGCCTATCTTCATATTTAAAAATATTAAATCAAACCATACTCAAGTAGTGATAGTAAGAGAAAACTTCTAATTTTATTGATTTAAATAAAAATAATTCACTAATGACTTATAAGGTGAATTAACATAATTCAAGATCAATATTTATTCAAAAAGAAAATATGTCTTAGGCTCCTCACTACTTGATTCTAGTCATCATATGCTTTTCTGGATCTAAAAAAAAGAATGAATGAGCTTTACAAGCTCAAGAAGTTATTAATATCTTTGAGGGATCATGTATAATTAATTTTTTTCCACATATAACAATTGACAATAATAGATGAATATGCCAATATGCTTTATTTTTTAAAAACATGCCATGCATAATAATAAAATATAAATTCTCTCTCAGTCGTCGGTGACTACGTCCATAATCAGTCCTATGATAAGGTCCAGAAAAGACTAGTCCTTGAATATAGAATATATGATCCATCAACATGTAGCAGTGATCAGCCCCACTAGCTAGGTCCATAAGAGAACTAGCTCTGACTCACATGATTATGATTAACTCTATGATAGGGCAAAAAAATTAGTTTTGAAATCAAATACACGATGCATTAGCATGTGCCCGCGATTAGCTCCGATTGGCTAGGCCCAAGAGGACTAACTCTACCAGCGATCATCCCCGACTGGCTAGATCCAAGAAAAACTAGTTTTTAATTATGTGGCCAATAATCAATTGCATTGACTAGACATAGATCATAGTTTAACTAGAGAGTTTTTCTTATAACCAACATATTTATTTCTATAATATAAATTTTTATATTTTATTTCTAGAATAAAAGAATATTTTTTTCTCATTCAAAAATTTATATAATATAGTAGAATTATTATATTTAAAATTCACAAACATGTCAAAGTAACACTATGCATGAGCCAAAAATTTTGAATTTCATTATATACGTGCTTTTTCAAACTTCTAATTTTTTTCTAAATATTTCAATAATTTATATATATATATTTAATTTAGAAATAAATAAAATATATTAAATAAAATTTTAAAGATAAATAGAACTTATAGTCAGGCGAATTCAAAAGTCATGATCTTCAGCACGTGGTCTAATTCTTAGATCCGTGCTCCTCCTGATCTAAATCAAAATTTAGATCAAATCTAATTTATTAATAAAAAAATTAGATTAATTAAGTTCGATCTGATCAATCATAAAAAGAGAGGAGAAATTTTATGTGGGTATTATTAAGGGCCGATCTATTTAGTCTCCGACATGGGAAAGAGAGAGATGCTCGATCTAAAGCAATTGGATTTTATAAATTGGATCTACTTAATTTAGATCCAATCAGGAGCCTAGTTTATTTGGACTGGATCAACCAATAGGAGTCTCAGTCTGAGCTTATTTGGATTATGGACCAATCTAAGGAGATGAGACCACATCAGAAAATGGGTTTCCCTCATCATTTTTTTCCTTTTTTTCTCTCTATATTTTTTTTCTTTTTTTTTCTTTCTCTCTCTCTTTCCCATAGCCACCAAAGGATGCTAAAACAAGGGTTTTCTTATGACCTTTTAAGGGAGAAAGGAAGGAAGGAAAAAGAAGCTGAGATCTGACGATCGGATGGTGGTGGCACGACCCAATGGCGATGGCGGCGATGGCTTGATAGGCATTGCCAGTTCTCGACAAAATAAATGTAAAACTCTGAGGAAGAGAAAAATAGGAAAATTAGAAAGGAAAAAGAAGGATTTTAGATGATTAAGCTTGGTTGCGGTGATCGATAGCAAGGAAGAAGGGAGAGGGATAGAGAAGGGTTCTGTGGTGACTTGATCGCAAGGAAAGTGAGGTTTGAAAAGAAGAGATTTGTATGGAATTAAATTAGTTTAACGATGGATAATATCATCCTTCACCAACATAACCACCTCAAATGACCATCGATATTTTTTTGAAATTTTATGATGAAATTGCAAAGTTTTGCCGTTTTCATCCAAAACGGTTCTCACTCTATTGCTACTGGCTAGCTATTTATACATTTGAATGTCTTGGATTAAAATGCATTTAATTTGTTATGAGCTAATTATTCTACATTTAGTATTGAGTGTTGGGTTGACCGTTGACCGATTGAACAACTTTAGTCATGTTTTGGGCTCATGAAATCAACTTGATCTTACTCCTATCAGAACGGAATCAACGTGGACCAATTTCACCCATATGATAACGGTTCAGCAAAAAGCTTTGCACCCGAGGGCTGAGAGAATCCCATAAATGTATTATTCCTGTGGAAAAGGCTGTCTGCTGTTCATCTCACACGGCAAATTCCGGGCCCGTGGGGACGCCTGAAAGCCCCAAAGAGGCAAGCACGATACAAGTCAAGGGAGGTTGGTGCATTTTTCCCACCAATTCACATCTTCCCCTTCCACTAGGAACGGGAGCAACTACCAAATCTAAAACCTCACTCACCATGTCAAATTATCAAAATATCCCCATCCCCTTAAACTTTTTGAGTAGAATTTATTCCATTCTTTTGTTCCCAATCCCTCTTATTTATGATCCACCTATCTGATTACTGAGTCCATCTGAGGTCATAGCCTTCGAGACTCCAAGCAAGTAACATGGACCAACTTGTACGGTTCTTAACTCATTTAGCGTAAAAGGATGGATTAAAATCTTAGCACAGACAGAAAATATCAATAAATACTGCTATGGGGGGCGTTTTTGTCATCTTGGGATGAATTTGTTGGCCCGTGCACCAGAAAGGAGGAAAGACAGAGACCAAGAGCATGAAACGAAGGAATGAATATTTCAGTGGTGATTATACCAAACATTTCTCCATATGATTAACACTAGTTGGCAAAACCATAAAAACCAAGCACTATCTCTCCATTTCTCTCTTAACATCATCTGGAATGCTTAAAGACCCTTCTCCAATGGCCTCCCCTCCAACCCTCAGATGTTGGTGCTTCCGCTTGGCTCTACTTTGCATGCTTGTTCCATGTTGCAATTCAGGTATTCATGTTCCTTTCCAAATAACAGTCTTGTTTTCTCTCTCTTTCTTTTAGTTGCATGCAATTAAGAACATGGTCATATGGTCACCATACCAAGGTTTGTTGTCTTGATTTTAAAAGTAGCATCTTTAAGATAACAAATTTCCAGTGATAGATCATCCTGTTGGATTGCATTTCCATGTCACGCCAATTAGTTTTGTAGGAAATGATTTAATTATCTAATTGCTATGTGGAATCATGCAGACCAAGATCCGGTGGACATTGCTACGAAAGGATTAACATGCTTCAATGATCACTACGTAAGTACATAATATAACCATACACAAGTGTGTTTCAAGGGCATGTCTAACTTATCATGGACATGCAAATTACAAGCAACGCCTAGCCTAATTACGAACGCTAGAAGTAAGATGGTTTTATAAGATGTTACTTCTAATGATATCTCCTCCCCTTGTATCAATTCTGCATGGAATGCAAAGATTTATAGCAGCTGCGAAGATTCATACAGACTAAGCGCGGCAGGGACCATCAATGTCCCTCCGGAAGCAACCGATCAGTACTGCGAGGGGCCATGTCTGGTTGAGACAAAGCTTGTGCTCGAGTGCTTGGATAGGATATTGTACAATTTCCAATTTTACAATGGTGCAACCATCCAAGATGTGAAGTATGCTCTCAACACTGGATGTGGTCATACAAGCAAGAGAGGTAAGAAATGATGCCAGGGCCCCGTTTATTATATAAGCACAGGAAAGGAAGTTTTTGCATGAAGATGTTATGGGGCCCATCACACTTTTCTTGGACATCCATGTTCAATCATATTGTTTGCTTTTCTCATCCAGGGGACTTCAATGTTTTGGAACATTTGGAAGGTGATGATGGTGAATATGGTTACTACGGCCACGGGAACCGGCTGGGCATTCCTACGTACTTGATGATACTCTTAGGCTGTGGGCTGCTTCTTTGGGGCTTCTGATATATATTGCTCTGCTAAAATGGGAGAACTAGTCTTGTACTTTGTGAACTTATTCTAGTGCATGTGAACTTATTAGGGGGAAAGCTCGTTGACATATGCATACCTTTCTTGCAAATCATTCTATCACCGCAGAATCTCTCTCTCTCTCTCTCGCTCTCTCTTCCTCTCTCGTCAAATCTGAGCTATAACGGTGATTTAGCGAACGCGGTAAGTAACAGCAGATGATCTGATCTCTGAAGCAACACCACCATGGCAAAGCTGGCTTTGGATAGCCCAGACTCCAGGCCTGGCCCCTTTGCTGCTCGGTATGCATAACATGATCATGGTACAAGACGCTCAATTAGCTCCAAGGGTGACCACAGATCCTGCATTTTTTTTTTAAAAAAAATGTGGAGCAACCTTAGGATACTGTTCATTTTTTTTCCCTTATTTTTTGGTGGAGAAACCTAAGAATCCTCAGTTCCAAGGTTGGTCTTTGAATCCTTCAAAATATGCAATGACCTCTAATAAAATCACAGGACTATGATACCCGTACCTAAGCGGAAACCTGAAGAATAAAACATGAAACCGTCCTTGAATTGTCTAAGGATCACAACAGCCACAGGTCACCTATAAATGCAAATCGTTGGATTCCAAATCCAACGCGATATGGAAACTCCGTCGAGCATTAACAAAAAGTTTCCAGCATCTGGAAATCCTAATTACTTGATAAAAATTGAACACTTGAGCGATGCTCGGAGAATTCAACAAAGGCATACAGCTTCGTACTTTCCTAGCAAACCACAACGGTATAGCCCGGTTACAATTACATTGGTCATCCTCCCGCCGCTTCGATACCATATCTTCTTATCTCTTGCCGCTTCCAGACGCCAGCCACGTGACACCAACCGTACTCCCCCGCCGAAACCCTTAACGAAAATGCAAACTAACCGACGCCTAGCGGGGCATCGACTTGCTACTCGGCCAAACCAAATCATTTGCTTTTACGGATAAATTCATGACTTTCGAAAAGCTAACTTCGATCAGTGCCAAACTCAAATGGAAATGAAAATAGATCGAATATTTTTGTTTTATGAACATCAACACATAAAAATTTATATTCATATTTATTATATATATATATATATATATATATATATATATATATCCACGTTCCTGTCAGATACTGAAATTTTATTTTATACTTTATCTATATCCTACGAAAATGAATCCATTTTCACCCGACCCCAACAATGATTGATTACTGGTGCAAAATGAGGAGCCACACAAATGATTCATCCTAGGAGCTGGCAGAACAATTTTCAATATAATACGAAGACAATGTATAAGGCATGTAACTTGGGATAACAATCAGAGGCAACCAAAAAAACAAATTAGATGCAACCAATCAGAATTCCAGGATTAACTCCTGCATAATTTTGAAGCACCCTGGTGATTCACTAGTGTTTCAGGAGTACAATTAGAGGTCGGTTAGCCTCACGAGCTTCCTGTAGAAGATGCGATTGTCTCTTGCTGAGTTGCTTTCAAAAAGGGCACTCTGTACCAACTCCTGTTGCCAACCACGATGATATAATAATAAAATTTACGATTAGAGACAATAACTTTGCTTAAGTGGTCAAATGGAAAATAAGGTGGAAAAAAATTCAAACAGAAGTTGATATGAAGTCTAAATAATCTAACCTTGACATCCCTGTTGGATAGAAATTTGCCCATGTTGTGGATGATGCACCTCAAATCTTCGACCTGTAGGAGTGAAGCTTGGCATCAATGCAAGCAAAGACAAGCAATGGACAATCAAAAAGCAAGAGAAAAGGATTAATGTGATGAAACCTTGATGTAGCCCACACTGTTTTGGTCAAAAAACCTGAAAGCCTATACATAAAATAAGAGGCATATATCAGAAAAAATAGTGAGACATGAATCTGTATGCTGTCATAAGAAATATATCACATTTCGAATGAGACATGGAAGAAAATTACCAGCAACAATTCCTTATCAACAACCTCCTCTTTTACAGACTCTGACACCGGTGTCTCAGGATGTTTCTGTTCCTTCTGCTTGGCAGACTTCTCATCTACCTTTCCCAGATCATCACCGCTCTTTTCATTTGCAGATTTCTTGCCATTGCCTTCTCCTCTTGTTTTTTCTGACCCAGCCTCTAAATCAGCTGTCCCATCTGCCATCCCATCCTGCCACATGGAAAAGAATATCGGTAAACGGAGTATTGAAAGTATAAGCAACTGTCCGAACAATTTCTTAGCCATGTGACCAAAATACTCGATAAACCCGCATGACAACTGATATGATATACATCTGCAAAATTCAAATGATACTTTTCATTGTGAAACAGCCACCGATTATAATCCTAATATAGGAAACAAACATACAAGCGTATTTTATGTGTTTTCTGGGATAGTTTCGCCCAGCCTGGGTCATTCAACAAAAAAAGAACAATAAAAGAATCTTGTGAAGTAATAGGTCCACAATATTAGATGCCTCTGACCTAACTCACCAACATGCATTATCATTGTTGAGACCATAACCAACAACCTAACCTAATCATTCCAAGGATCAGGTTTATCATTCCGTACCATTGCATTTTTAATAAACTCCTATATAATAAGCATATCAGATGTGTGAAGTAATAGATCAATGATATTAGATGTCTCAGACCACTCACCAACATGCATTATCATTGTTGAGACCATAACCAACCACCTATCCTGATTATTCCAAGGATCAGGTTTATCATTCCTTACCATTCCATTTTTAATAAACTACTATATAATAACCATATCAGATCCTTGTTGTTGAAACATGAAAAAGATTTAACAACAAGTGGCTTTCAGAAATTAATTATGATGCCAGCATTAAATGGAACAGTGCTTGTTACGATTATATTGAGGGCACGCTACTGAAAGAAAGACATACAATGTTTCTTGCTTTAATATAGCGACACCATATTGCCAGTGAAAATCTCACTTATTACCCACCAAATGTATTCTTATGAAGAAACTGTTAACGGAATCTTGCTTTGATCCTCAGCGTTTCACCCCTTTTCATTGGTGTACATAAACCATTTAGTTCTCATGGAAGGAAAAAAATATATATACATATAAACTAGCAAGTCCTAAATAACACCAAGATGGATACAAGTTTTCACAATAACCAATTGGACAGAACATATACATTCATAGAATACTCAGAAAACTATCGTCCAGGCTATTTAATATTTAAGACTGTCCACTTTGCACAATAATGTTTTTTTTAAAAAATATATATATAATAAAAGGAACTTGCCTCCTGAGCTTCATTGTCTGATGCTGCAGCATCGTCCATTTCCTGATCCTCTTCAAAAATCTCCTCTGGATCTTCTAATTCTTCTTCTTCTTCTTCTTCTCCTTCTTCTTCCTCCTCCTCAATAACATCATCCTCTGTTCTGTTTTCTATTTTAGGTTCATCTGAGCCACCCGCAGAATCATCTACACCCTTCTTCTCTTCATTATCCTGGTTAGAATTATCCTGTATCTCAGATTTATGACATTCATTTTCCACTGGAGAGTCACCACTGGTCTTCCGACGCTTTATGGACGACTTCTCCTTCCCACTTCCCTTCTCAGAATCGTCATCTCTTTCTCTTTTGCGTTGATTTCTTTTTAAAACAAACTTCTTCCGCAATTTCTAAATATATAAAACAGCATCTCAGCAAATGCCCATTACTCGGGAAGTCAGATGATAGCAGATAATAAAAATAAATGTTATGCTTCTGATTCTACCTCAAGAAAAGACAAGATGCGACACCCCATTTGGTACTGAAGCATTTCATTGAATGACTCGGCAAATAGTGAAAGCTACAGAAAGTCATAACGTCATCAAGTCAACATTATGTGTTTAAAAATATTGAAGGGTAAAAATAAAAAAATAAAGACTCAAATTATATTAGCATGCTATTTGGTATCTGAGAACCAAAAATATAACTGAATCAACACTACTCTAAATATTCACCAGCCACTAGAACACAATATTTGATACCATATCAACTTAAGACTATTACCACAAGATGAACTGCTGTTTTAGCATTCACCATGTTATAAATTTAACAGGAGAGAGGAGCAGATATAGCAAAGCCAAACCAATTGTAAACAGCTCTATAACCATCTAAGGTCATGGATAAATAGGGCCATCTCTATTAAGAGATGGCCCAACCGTGCAAACCCTCTCCTATAAGAGATGGTGTAAACTCAGAGGGCTCAGGAAGACCGCCAACCTCAAATGTTGATTCTTCAATGTCTTTGTCATTATAATCCAGGAGTCCATCCAATGAGAGAGACATAGAGCGTATCTGCAGGATAAGAACCCAGAATGAGACAACCATCCCATAAAAGTTCTCTTGAGATTCTGAGAAACAAAAATGAATAAAAAAGCTTAGAGCCTGTTTGGATGTCTGGGCCCAAAATCCCATGAGATTCATGAGTTGGGCCCAAACAACCAGCTAAATAAGACTGGCTTAGACCTATGATTATAAGAACCCAAAAACTATTGGAATGGGCTGGCCCGAATCCTGTAGGGAGAAAAATGACCTGCTGAGATCATTTTTGCCCACTCCTCAGCAGATCTTTTTTTCTCCCTACAGGATTCGGGCTGGCCCACTCCCATGATTATTTGGATTCTTAAAATCCTAGATCTACGCTAGTCTTATTTAGATGGTTGTCCGGGCCCAACCCACAAATCCCATGAGATTTTGGGCCTAGACATCCAAACAAGGCCTTAGGCTTTAGTTCAACATACTTTAGATCCCTTGCTCCTTTTGGCCTGAAGAAAAAAACCAGGGTGTTTGGGAGGTTCTTCAGAATTCTCCTCCTTCCCTCCTTTATGAAATTTTTCTTTAAACTCGTGCTTCACATTTTTATTCTTCTTCTCCTCATCTTTCATACTTTCTTTCTTGGTATCCTGATCATCTTTCTTAGAATCCTTTTGCCTTGCAAACTCGGGCTCACTGCTACTCTTTGAGCCTCCTCTGTCAGCCTTCGAACTGTTATCACCTGACCTATTCTCCCTTTGATCTTTCTTATCTTCCTTTATTTTTTTTTCACTCAAGCTTTCCTTCTCAACAGCCACCGTTTTAGATACCTCAGTTATCTTATTTGCAGAGTTACTACCCTCAACTAATTCCTCATCTGTCTTTCCAGCTTGACTCTTTACATCATCTTCTTTGCTTGCTTCAGCATTCTGGTTAGTTGCTTTCATGTCCTTATCTTCAGAAGCCAAAACCTTTCTTTTAATCACCTTTCGAACAATTTTCTTCTTTCCAGGTGTCTTATCCCCAGTTGCTTGCAGAACAGCAGTTCCAGACTGTTCTTTCTTGTCATTTGCTGGGTCACCTTGAAACTCTGGTTCTTTCTCCAGTTTCTTCTCAGATTGAGAGTCAGAAGTTTCTATGGTCTTATCTTCCTTCTGAGCAGACTTAGTCCCAGCTACCTTTCTAACAACTTTCTTCTTAACAGAAGTTTTAACATTCAGCAGCTCAGCTGAACCCTCATCTTCCTGAGCAGCATTTTCTTGCTTACTTTGTTTACCTCCTTCATCCTTGACATCCATCTTTTCATCAAGCTTGGCAGCTGAGTCCACAGTTGCTGCAAGTACTTTCTTACCCACAACCTTCGTTTTCACTACCTTCCTGACAGTTTTCTTCTTTGCAGCAGGCTTTTGATCCACAACTGATGGGTCAACAGAGGAGTCATCATGAATTATTGTTTCATCGATTTTATCTTTGTCATCCACAGATCCTTTCATTTCCTTCTCACTATTTTTTTCATTTAACACAGGTTCTTTGCCTTTCTGCTCGTCTATACTTTTCTTTGATCCACTGATGTTATCTGTATTTACTTCGACCTTCTCATCTGGAGAGTCTTCAGCTCTAAGACTTTTAGCAGAATCGTCTTCTGCAGTTTTGCTAAGACTCTCATCCCCTAATGTTACAAATTAACAATTATAACCTTGAAGAAAACAACTTAAAGCCAAATCAACAACTAGCAGTAAACAGAACCAAAAATGGAAATATCTAGACCTTTTACACCATGGACAGCTTCCTTCTTTTCACCAGATTTCTAAAAGAAAAGAACAAACAAGATTGAGTTGCACCTTTTTTGAGAGCATAATACAAAAGAAGTTATAGCTAAACAGTTACATAAACAAATAACAACTAACAAACCTTCTCCTGTCTTGTGGCCAGTCTCCGTTCCCTCTCAGCCATGTCCTTCTTATGGGCAATCCATTGATTTCGCCAGAGATCCACTGAAGACAGGCATTCTGATAGGTCTGGTACAAATAACACAGTGACTTCTTTATGACTAAAGAATCCATCCTTTCCCATTCTATCATAGTGTATCTGCCACAATAATTTAAAAAGAGGGTATACAACTCAGACAACAAAAATGCTAAGGAACTTTCAGTCAATCAGATGCATATAGAATGAGAAACATAAAACTTATAATATAGCGAACAATTTTCCTTTCCTTTCTCCTTGAGTGTGTGTGCAAGCATTATAGAATATTAAGACACAAAGGTAAGATACAATTATTGTCCACAGCTTTGAAATGTAAGAATATGTGCATACTGAAATTTTATGTGTAAATGAAATGCATGCTGGAGCAACCAGTCATAGACAAAAACCAAGGCATGGTAATTCTAAGTTAAACAGAACTAATTAACCTACAAGTAAACCATACAATGAAGAAATACATCACAGCTTATAAGTTAATAGTTAATAATGGAAGGAAATGCAAATATGACTTCGCAGCGATGTACTGCTTCTAAGGAGAGAAGATTGGCATCTAATAACTTACAATAGAAAACCTGAAACAAGTTTGAACATGGTGATGATAATATGATTACTAAATTCAGACCCAAGAATAATATCAACACACTCCAGGCACATCTATGTAAAGTTTTATATGTATAAACCAAGGTTTTAAATCTCATAGGACAGAGATGCCCCGATTTCTCTATGGAATGGGATACCCTGTTGTGTCATCCCTCCTAGCAGCAGTCTCAATCATGCATCCCGATGGATATCCTCTATCTCTTTTCTCTTCTTATTTCATTCCTTTCTTTCTTCTTTCTTTTTTTTTTATTTCTTTCTTTTATTTTTTCTACCTTCCTTTCTTTCCTTTTCTTTTTCTTTCATTTTCTTCTCCCTTCTTTTATATTTTTCATTTTTCTTCTTCTTTCCTTTTACTTTTTCTCTCTTCATCTTCTCTTCTTTTTAGGGCTGGAAGTGGGCTGGGTCATGCTACACCCCTGCCCGAGCCCAGCCTTTTTTTTTTTTTTTGAGCTTTCAGCCGAGTTTAGGCCTGAAAGTTTTGGAAAAACTCCGATTCGAGCCCAAGCCAAACCCAATCTGGCCAGCTCGAATTATTTATTTGGGTCAAATATTAAGCTGGCCCAAACCCAAAAAATGGAAGGACAAAGGGCCCTCGGATCCGTCCCTCCCGGCGTCGTCAGCCGCAAAGCTGACACCCAACTACAGAAAGATGTGCCCACAGACAGAGATCGTGATGCAGGTGGTGACTAGCAAGTAGATCGCCAACCCCACCGCCGCCGCCAACACCCTCTGCCTCTTCTTCCACGACTGCTTCGTCAGGGGCTGCAACGCCTTCGTCCTCATCTCCAACAACGCTTTCAACCATGCCGAGCGTGACACCGACATCAACCTCTCCCTCCGCAATGAGGGCTTCGACATCGTGGTCCATGCCAAGACCTAGCTCGAGATCGAGTGCCCGACATCGTCTCCTACTCCATCCTCGGCCTCGCCAACTGCGACCTCGTCACCATGCTCGGAGCTCTTCAAACCCATCCTCCTTAACCACAAGGACGTCCTCGCCTACAAGGCCGACATTGTCAAGGGCAACCTCCCTCGCCCCAACATGACCATCTCCTAGATGATCTCCATCTCAGCCGCCAAGGGCTTCACCATCCAGGAGATGGTCGCCCTCTCCGGCGCCCACACCGTCGGCTTCTCTCACTGCAAGGAGTTCGCCCACCGGATCTACAACTACAACAACGGCGGCCAGAACGCCTTCGACCCCTCGATGAACCCCAAGTTTGCGAAGGTGCTCCAGAAGGCCTATGCCAACTACATCAAGGATGAGACCATCGCCACCTTCAATGACATCATGATGCTAGGCCAGTTCGACAACATGTACTTTAAGAACCTGGCCAGGGGCCTGAGGCATCAGACCAAATTCTGATGTCGGATCCAAGGATGAGACCTTTTGAATTCGAGCTCGAGCTTGGGCTCGGGCCAGGCCAAAGGTAGACCAGAGCCCAGTCCGAAAGAAAAGCAGACCCTATATTTAGGCCCAAGTCCGGCTTGAATTGTTTCAAGCCTAGTCCAAAGCTCAAACTGAAGTCGGATCAGCCAAAGCCCACTTCCAGCCTTACTTTTCTTTCTTCTCTTCCCACATAGATGGGTTTCGGCATCCCGAACCTGTCCTGATTTCGTTTTCTTATAGCAATGGGTCCCATTTTCTCATAGAAACAGGGCGGGAGGGCCAAGATACCCCATTTCATCAAGATGTACAAACTCATAGAAAAGATGGAAGAATATTAAAATATTAACGTAGTAATGAACGATATGTTATATTCAAGGTTCGCCATGTTGGAACCGAACCCCCTGCTAGTTGGCTAGCATTATAGTTCGGTACACCCCCACCGTTCCATAATGAGCCCGAATCGACATAGCAAGCGGGGCAGAGGGAGAACCAGAGAGGGGGAAAGGGAGAGGAAAGGAAGGAGGGGGAGTGGGCGAGGAGGTTGGTGGTCGCCCCTGTTTTGACCCAACGGAGGGCAAGGCGGTCCCCCAATGATCTTAGTAGGCCTCTGACAACCTCTAGCCTTTCCTCTCCCCCCTCTCTTTTCTTCTCCCTCCTCACTAGTGTACCATTTTTAACACCAGAACCATGCCGGTCAGCCATTGATATGGTTTGGCATGCCCCCAAACTAGCAGGTTTGGGATGGTTTGATGAACACTAGTTATACTATATATAGACATCAATAAGCTCCCGTGCCAAGTATCTCTAATAACCCTTTCAAAATCAAGGGATATCACAAAATTCAACACAACAGACCAACCATGTGAAAAATAATTAATATGCCAGCAAGGAAGACGCAACATGAAGCCAAATTTGTAACTATGGAAGTCGCACAAAGCTAGGTCCAACCAAGGCAAGGAACCTATAGGTGCAGGGTTAAACAAATGATCCATTAAAATGGTAATATAAGCAATGGAGGACTACAAACTAAAGTGATTGATGATGAAGGTCGATGGCAAGATGCACTGGCTAGCAGAGTTATTTGTCAACAATGTGCTAGCATGTAATCAAGTTTTTGCTTTATACCGAACAATTTCATGTGTACTGCCATACTGATTCCTTCTCCATACAGCAAGGGTCAATTTGAATGAAACCATGAAGATTGCTCCAAAACTAAGGGTGGATTGAGGTTGGTTCACCTTGAACCAACCTGAAGTGCTCCCCACCTGAGCAGTATGCCGAGAGCCAATCTGAAGTGGGTTAAAGGGTGATTCACTTTTGTTTTTGACCATATAAATTGATACACCAACAGAAGGGGAAAAATATTGATGCACCAAAAGAAAATAAGATGAGTGCTTTGAGATAGTGTACACAATAACTTATGTTCATGCCACACTATAAGAATTAAAAAAAAAATTAAGAATTAATAACAAAACTGATAAGCAAGCTGGCGCCTAGGACATGATAATTGATGATGGTCGATGCCATTTGAATGAATTTGGATTGCAAGTGTCACTATAGTGAAATGATATTATAAAAATGTTCTCTCTCCTATTTATCTAACATATTTTTTAAATGTATTTTATGCTGCAAGTTATGAGATGTTATGTGATATTTATGCATGTTTATGATTTCAACATATACAGAAAACCTTGACTAGGGCCCTTAACTCGATATTCCCACTTACTCCTAACAGATATTCATTCAGACAAAAAAATGATTTTAAAACAAAAAAAAAAAAAAAAAATCAAGAGATTGGACTCTCAAAAATCCATACACAGTGTGTTTGAACTTTGAAGCATATCTACACATACCAATCGAAACCCTCTGTTGGCACCGTCCATGGTACAACATGTACCATACCCACCATTGACTTACTCTATATCGATTCTCAGTATTTTGAACTTTGTGTGGAACAAAACATAATGACTTACGCTAATACAACAAGCACCCACCAAGCAAAGTCATTTTTCAGCAATCAAGGTAGGAACAGAACAATGATGGAATGCCCCAAGATACTGACTAGATTTATGCATCATAAACCACATAAGCGTATCAAGGCAAAAAGAATACAATTGGAATTTAAAAGGTGGTAATGGTTGAGGAAAATAATCTTCCAATACTCGCCAAGCAAAATGATATATAAGCCATGGTGCAAGTATCTTGAAACATGAGAAACCTTACGCTGTGTAGTCATGCTAAGGCAGCAAAAACAAAGGCTGCAAGTGTAAATAGTGTTTTAGAAGTAACAGGTGGCATATAAGGTGAAAGTCAGAAGAATCATCAGTTAGTATAAATAATTTTGAGTGAAATTATGTTCTATTCCTACCAAACTATAGATAACCAAAGCAACGCATAGCTCATGAATCAGCTTTCTTTACTGGTTGTCAGCCTAATATCAGCTCCCCACCCTACTTCATCAAGGCATGTGATTGGTATCAGCAAAAATTGGACCTTGAAAACTGCACCAATATGTGATGTGAAATCAAGAGGTAAATCAAAATTAGAGGATTCCTATGGCATTTAGATGTCATAATGGCAATAAGAAATCTATTAACAGACAATGGTAAAATGTTGAGAACCAGAAGGGATCAATAAAAAATGATCCTGCCCACAGATAAGGCATCGAACAAAGACAGAGAACCGGAGACAATGATGGTTTTGGAAGGTGTTCAAAAGTTAGGAAATCAACCAAAAGTTGGTAAATGTGTTATTGAGCTTATGAACTACAGACAATGCTGAGCTTCGGAACAGGCATGATCTTGATAAGGCAAACCAAAGAAACCAAAATAACTGCACTTAGGGTAAATCAAATATCATGTTGGTGTAGTAGCAAGACAAATTCTACTGAATGGCGGTTAACTATCAAGCAAATTTAAAGGAATCACAATTAAGGGAGAAGCAAATGATTTCACCATTCAATTACAAAGTTGAGATGGTTTCAAAACAACACAAACATCCAAGGCATGATGGTTGAATGATATACGGATTGAGGTTTAAGAAGATCACTTAATTTGTTCAAGCAGTTTATTCAATAAAAATCTGTAATCAATATATCCCTAGTGACTGGTAGCAAATACTTGAATACCGACTTATAACAGTGAATATGATCATTATGATTGACTAAAACATAAAAGCCATGGTGCCCATTATTTTGCGATTAGATGAATGGCATGTCATATTGAATTGTTAAAAGTAAGAAAATAAAATATTATCAAGGGAAATTTGAAAACACTAAGGGCAAAATATTATCAAATCAAAATGGAACAGATCCAATGAAACACCATTACCGACTTTGCCTGATAAATTGGGGGCAAAAAAAAAAAAAGAAAAAAGGAAAAAACGGCCGAAAGCCCCTGTTTCGATTGGGCAAAGCCCCTCCTCTGGCCTTCACTGGCCTTGGAGGTGGCAAGACGGCCTCACTAGCTCTCCAGAGGCCTCCGGCAGCCTCCTCTCCTTCCCTCCCTCCACCCTCCTCCAACTTCCACCATGTACAGCAAGCTTGGTTGCCCTCAAGCAGCCTCCGGAGGTTCTCTCTTCCTTTTCCTCTTCTTCCCTCCCCCCCCCCTTTTCTCCCTCTGCCCTCTCTCTGTGTCGGTTCAGGCCCGATATGAAACAACATGGGGGTGTATCTAATCGTATTGCTGGCTGACCGATCCAGACTCCAGTATCGGTACAGCAAAACAATATGCATCCATATTGTTTCAGCATTCATAATGCACAGCTATAAAACAATATGGATGCATACAAAAGCATTACAAAAATGATGACAATATGATAGATATATTACCAAATGTGGTACGATCAAAGAATATGACATGAGAGGCACAAGGGCAAAGGTCTTTCAGGTTTAAGGTCCAAAAAAGCAGAGAACAATAAGATTTCTGAGACTTGGATGTTAGTGGTGTGTAGCTAAGTTTAGCAGAAACTTAAAAAGAAGGGGTAAAGAGAGGTGTAGTATGGGAAAAGGCAATGGAAGCCATACCATACCATATAAAAGTTTTACATGAATCTTGAACAGGAATGATGTCTCCTTTTTTTCTTGTGCTTGGTATGCAGCTTAACAGGCATGAATCATGAAAATAACCGATTAATCTGACTCCAAAAGGATGGGATAAAACTTATTGGTTGCAAATGGTGGAAGCAAGAACAAAGGTGTCAAGTTTCATTTCAAGTATCATTCTGAATATGGATTTAGCAGATTTAGCACTTCCACAAGTATTACCTGTATATTATTCTTATAAATAATCACTACGAAGATTTCCAAGATGGATTTGGAAATTTTTTAGCAACAATGAAACAAAAAAGATCCAGTAGTGAATGCAGCGATCATAGAGATTTACAAGGCCAAACCAAAATGAGCACTACGTAGCTAGTTATACAATGGTAAAAGAAAGAATAGAGACATCAAGATTCATTTCATGGTTCATTCTGCAATAAAGATTTAAAGGTTTCAATAAAAACTGAAGGGATCAACTTGGGAAACAAAAAAAAAGTCCCATGAAACAAGCATTGGAAGCAACAATTCATAAAACCAAGCCCAAATAACAGGAATAAGGTATAACATTAATTGGACACGATCTCAAATTTTAAAAAGAAGAGTTTACTCATCATCTGAAGTAGTTTAATTCATCATGGAAAGCACAGGACCATATGCACATGAGATTATATGAAGGCATTGTTGGAACGAAGTAAACATGCAAATATTGCTCTTTTTTTTAAAATTCAACCAAGATATTGGGCTATATGAAGGCATATAATGCATAAAAGAAATTTCTGGACCCGTTTAACAGATTAAAATGTACACGTACAATTGTACAACTAGACCGGTCGCATATATAGAGACAGGTGAAACCCCCCAGCCCCCACCAAAAAAAAAAAAAAAAACACACACACACACACACATGCATGCATATAAAATTAAAGAAAAATATAAATTATAAATTATAAAAAAAAAGAAAAAAAAAGAAAAAGAACAGTCACAACTTACCTCTAACCAGTAATGCATATAACAACAAAGATAACAACAAAAACTTCAGAACACTACACCAGAACAAAATGACCAATTAGAATTAAGATGTATCATCAAATAAAAAAAATACAAGAGAAGCAGAGATTTTATGTTTCCTTCATAACAACTAATGATCTAGCAGTCTCACTCAAACATATTTCCGGTTCAAAGGGAAGGATAACACGCTGTCATATCTATTGGCATGCTATTCAAACCAAGCTATTATCAAGAATTTAAGATCATATCACTGTTTTCTAATGACAACTATCATGGCACAAACCCACAATAATATCATGGTAAGTAAAGCCATGTTCTCTTAAAAGATAAGGTACAAAATATACCTCAAGGAAACGATTCCAGTGTTGGCAATTATGCAAATCAAGTTGAGTTAGATCTTTGACGTATCTGTTCGAAAATAGGATTACCTTTAATTTCAGTGAATAAAAGTATCTATAAAACTAAAAAAATAACACACTATTTGTTAATGTAAAAAATATGAACCTGATAGCTGTTTGAATGAGGGAAGGAGCATCAACTGATGGATCTCCACCATCTACTGCCGCATTCCTTGGGCCTCCAATTGCCATAAAAGCACGATCCTTCCTAAGGATAGCGAACTTCAGAATGTTGTTGAAGTGTACTATCCTCTCATCAGCACTTTTATCCGAACACAGCTCATTCAAAGCATCTCTACTGATTCCACTCATCAAGATAACCTGTAATAAGAGACATGTAAATGCAACAAGTCAAAAGGCCTGGCTACAATACTGCTTCTGAAGTTTAGTCTAACATGGAAATCTTTAACTGAGATTACAGATGCCAATAGAAACCCACTGCTGCCTTTACAAGTTAGATGTTTCTATGCATTGAAACTATGAGTTAATGAAAGAAGACATTCTAGATTCCATTCAAATAAACATAATGAACACTGACAACCTTAGCATAGATTGGCCATCATGCAATAGGAATATTTTAACAATCAGAAAGCATAAGCAGCAAAAAAGAAGAGGGAATCCCCTGTTTACAGCTGCAAGCAACTTTAGCATGAATATTGCCACATAATAATTTATGATTACATAAGATCATCATATTTCAATATATGTAAAGATTTATATTAAAGACATGAAAAATTAAACATCGAGATGCTCATTTCAGGATGTAGCTCAAGATTTTTTTTTTTTTTTGTGTGGGCGGGGGGGGGGGGGGGGGGGGGGTTCGCCTACAAAGGTACAGGGGTACAGCTACCTAGCATTTACACAAAGTGCAAAACAAAATGTAGAACCAAAAATGCAATCAATATGGTCCTAAATTAACCTAATTTACAAAGTTAATATCTAGCAAGATAAATAATTCTTTCAAATATAGTATCTACCTTAGCATTCCAAACAGTAGCTCCACTCTTGGATTTCAATAATTCATCCAAGGAAACTGTCCCTTTTTCCACATCTTTGTCATCTACTTCTAACAAGTCATGCTCAAAGCTGCTCCATGCAAGGAAAAAGTTAGTTCCATTAACATAGGTATACCATAGTCAATACAATTTGCTAGCAGAAGAAGACTGATGCAAATGTTGGACATAAACATATTGCAATGGACACCTAATTGAGAGAGAATTTTCAGAAACAGAAAATACCTGACAGGAGTATGAAGTGAAAGATTCAAGCTTTCCCTTGGCCAGTTTAAAATAACCTAGAGATGATTATAATGCTTTCAGGTAATAATGGACATAAGATGAAAGTCTAATAGGTCATGTGACCAATGAAAAGGGCAGATATTTTTTTAAAAAAAATCAGGTCAAACCTTGGAAAACTCTGGAGCTATTGCCAACCTAGGGTAACGTTTGCTCAAAGACAAGTAATCCCTTTCAACTTCCACCAAGCAGAATGGATAGACCTGTCAAGACCACTAGAATTAGTATATTTTAAATAATACCAAACAGTCCAATAGCATTACCTCTCATCAAAGACACCAATTTATTTATTTCAGAGATTAGCTGAAAATGAATCATTCATGTATTGCCAAAGACAAATATAAAACTAAAATAATGAAAATGTTTGAGGAAAAACTAAACAACAGATAAAAGGAATAGGCTAGCATTAAGCATATCATAGAACAATTCACCACGAGGCTGCTGCATCTCATTTGTGTGGAGTGCCAGGAAGATATTTTAAACTTGTGACAAGATTCTGCCAAGAGAGAGGAGTTCAAGGCCTGATTACTAATCACAAATACCAAGAACAGCATGAGCAAAGACTGCTGACATGACATGAAACCACAAATTGAGTGCAGTTTGCAACTAAGAACGGGGAGGCTGACAAGAAAGCAAAGGCATCAATCCATGAATCCAAAGTTCCAATGAAAATTTAACAAATATCAAGGTTATCTCAGAAGATCTTCCTTAACAGAACACAAAGCAGCCAAATTGAAAATACTGAGACAAGGACAACCAGGAAATTTCCCAGTTGTGAATGGAACAGAAGGGATTTAAGAAGCCCTCAACACCAAATACCCATAACGGAACAAGTCTACATTAACATTGAACACAAAGGCCATGATTCTTTTACCTTGCAGATATATTCTCTCTTTTTTTCTTTAACAGGTGAACGGTGCCTTCAGGATAACAGAGTAAACAGTTAGTTAAGATAGCTGCACCACAAATGAAGCAGCAACCTATTGTAGCTATAGCACGGTACAAAGAGAACATGGAGGTCCACCTATGCAAAGCCTCTCGACGTGGTGACACTCGACGGGGCGAGACACGACGTAAAGGTTTTTCATCTCTCAATGTAGAAGAACCGCGGCGATCTCTAGTAGCTCTTGCTGGAGTCCGTTCCCGCCTAGAATCAGGTAGGCGCTTGCGATCTCGTTCTCTCTCCTTGTCCCGGCGCTCACGAAGGCGATCCCTTTCACGTTCTCTGTCTCTTTCACGGACACGTTCCTCCCTTTCCCGTTTCTCTCTCTCCCGCATAAGCTCCCTACGGCGTTCCTCCTCTCTTATCTCAAGTTCTCGATGATAGGCATTCCTATCATCCTTCCGTTCATCAAGCATAGAGACCCCAAGGCTTGGATGTGCACGTGATAAAACACTCCCCTGATAATCAGACTCCAGTGATGGGCCACGAAGACCTTTTCCAGCAGCATAATCCCGTCCAGGGGGCAAACCAACCCCATAAGCAGCACTAGATGACCCCTGTGCATAAACGAGTTCATCCACATTTCTCCTCGGAGCTCCCCCTAAAATGGAAGCTGCATGTTGTCCACCATAAGGAGCACTCCCAAGAATAGATAAACTGCGAGGATCAGTGTCCATCCTTCCACCATATGAACCAACCTCTTGGGGTCCATGATGTATAGGAGCAGCCCTTACTGCATAGTAATCAGCTTGTCTGCCACAAATGTATATCCTACTCAGTGCAATCGGAGTTGTAATAGTTCTTGACTAAGCAAAACAGTAAGTTGTTATCACTGACACCAACACACAAAAAAAAAAAAGAAATATAAAAGGTTGCATAAAGGTTCAGATAATATAACCCACCGAAATACTGAGTCCAATTCAAAGCATTATCACAATCAGCCATGCACTCAAACATAAAAATTCTTTCAAGTAGAAACACTACGAACATGGTAAATTGCAGAAGGATATAGAACATGATACCACCTTAAAGTTCATGAAGCTAACATACCTAATGTCCGAACCAGACTGCAGAGATTGAGCTTTCAGCATTTGCTGTTGACGAAGTAATGATGCCTTGTAAAAGTGTTAAAAAAAAGGTGCTTCAACATTTCAGAGATTTACATACATTAATTTAAACTAGAAGTTTTGGGGGGGGGGGGGAGGCATCACTACCTGGTCTACATGATCATGCATCTCAGACTGCAGCAATAAAAGAAAAACAACAACAAGAGTGTTGGATTAGATGGATGTAATTCAGAGATAGCCAACATGGGAAGGGGAAAAAGACAATGGATTATTAAAAAAGGGGGAAAAGATAAACCTGATGCGGATGGCTAAGAGAGACAGAATCGCCATATCTTCTAGCTGAATCACTCTGCAACTCCCTCCCAATATAAGCACCCTGATGCTCACTGTAGTGCCTCCTGTCCATCAAAGCATAATCAGAATTTTTCACTGAAGAAAACTGGTCGTCTTTCTGGGTATATCCACGATTTGATGCCGAAAGATAGTCATCACTGGTCATTCCCAAACCAGAGCCAAGAGTTCCAGATGAAAATTTAGATGACTCTGCCAGTGCAGAAGAATAAGTTGCTCGGCCCTGAAGGCTGGATGAAACTGCCGCTTTACCACTCACTCCACCAACCTGCATGGAAAAGATGCTACATAGAAACTTTGTTTGTCTGCTATGAAATTAATCATATTAAAACATGATAGTCCAACAAGTAATTAGATGTACATATATTTAAAGCAGTGATGATATGATAAGATCCCATAGCAATATAAATATTTGCTACTAGCCAGGCGGTGACCATATAGTTTCAGGGCAACAATGGAGACCTACTCCCTGATGCAGCATCAGGCAATTTCCAAGTTAGAAAATGTTATAATAAAAGTAATTCCTCTAGTGTTCATTACTTAAACAGCCAAATTTAAGAAATTAATTGTATGAAAAGATATAATTGTCTTGTGCAATGCTTTTCAAAATTTCTTTAAGCTTGCTCTTAATATTTGTTTTATGCTATTATATGAAAAAATTGTAGATCAGCACAGTTGAAGAAATCAGCAAGATAATTTCGTGGCTTCCCATATCAGTTCTTAAACTGGCCAGCTGGTCTACACTCTTATTATCTTTCCTTTCTGCATGGTTAGTGTTTTTACCAGCATCGCGTCTACTCCATGATCACATCTAATTATATCTTTGTCAGCTCATTCTGCCCTTTGGAAGTTTGGGGAAAAAAATCTTGGACTGCTGCAAAAATATGAAAATAATTGCATAATTATCGTGTGCACCTAGCAACATCCATCTCAGGTGCAGTACTCTAAAAGCCTGACCAAAAGCCTGAGGGCACAATAGGTGTTGCTTTACAAAGCCCATTTGCAACATCTTCTTTTTTTTTTTTTTGAAGTACTTTCTGGAAAAAAAATGAAGTGTTTGGCAATATCATCTCAGAAATGCTTCTGCTGAAGAAGAAGTCAAAAATTCACTTATAGAAGGTAGAAAAACAAAATTTGAGCTTCTTTTTTGTGAGATTGCTCCATATCTTTTAAATATGGCAGACCCATCCATGAAAAGGTAGGCCATAAAAATGTAATTACCAGACACCAAATATATCAGAAGTACTTTTGATCAAGACTTAAATGTATCTGCTCTGTAAAATAACTTTTTAAAAAGCAGAAGCAACATGAAACGTGCCCTAATTTATTTGATTCTATTCACTTGTCCAAAAACTGTCGTAGCAATTTAGCACATGATTAGGTGATAGATGTCCTATTCTCACTTGTGCTAGCATACGAAAACTACAGTTAACTTTAATTCTTTAAAACAAAATCTATTGACAGATGTAAAAGGTGCAATAAATGCATAACCACATCCACGTAAGCTTTTTGTTAATGGACAAGAATACAATGAAAGTTTACAACTGATATTAGTGTTAGTATCAATATTTTCTTTAAATAATAATGATTATGAATTAAACATGAATAACATTCATATTTGATGCAAGCATTAATGGCTATGACTCAAACCTACACTTATATAGCAGGCAAAAAGAGGAGTTTTGACCCATAAGAACAATATTTCTAGGCCTCGAGCCTTCTAGATGATTGTCAAGAGCAATCATGTAAGTCAAATACATAGGGCTGAGAGTAGGTTGGTACAAGTATGGTGCTACAAAGTTCTTGCTACTAGAACGTGTTAGTATATAAATTTCGTGCCTATCCAGCTATGAATTTGGATTTTGCTTTAGACTCCATATTGAGGTTCAAATATAGATGAAACTAAGGTTCACCATCTCGGTACTAGACCTTGTACCAATACCATCCTATTATAGTGTCAATATGTGGTATGGTACGAGACCGCATACTAGTACAGTAAGGTACTAATTAGTATGGCAAACCTTGGATGAAACTATATGCATGCATGCCCATAGAAAAGTAGATGAAGAAAAGGACAACATCTCAAGGCTGAACAGCTTTTCTTAGAAACTTAAAGATGTATGCATCAATTTCAGAGATCATACAATTAAGCTTTCAGCGGGTAGGAAAACCTATTTGATTTATCATATGATACCACCACTAGAGAAGTTCATGAGGACGACAATGTTCTCCCAGGTATGAAGAAATAAAGAAAGATGAAGAGCCATCATTCAAATAAGATATCAGATATAGGGGAAAAGATGCAGCAAAATGAATTTATGATCTAAATTTCCGCTGGAACTCAAAGCCAAAAATTCTCTACCCAGGAGTTATTGCAGTCATACATCACCCGGTAGCCGTATCCTCTGGTGATCATGTTACTGCCCAGCAGAATCTTATCTATGATGAAATAGGTTCATGATGCACGAAAGTTCTAAGATAGGATAACTAATCCAGCTGATTAAAAATGTTGCACCTGATGGTTCAACTATCAGTTTGTAGGATGAGTCAGATATTTTCATTTTATAAAGCATGCGTTAGGCACACAAATAATGTTGCAACTTTGTCTACATTAAATTAAGCTTTACTTATTAATTGCAGTGTAGTAATGGAAGGTGATGTTGCATTCGCTCCTTTATTTCCATTCCTTTATGCTTGTCAGAATAGTTTCCATTGACCCTTAAAATTCACATTCAGCCACCCACTCTTAATACCGCCCTTGTCAATGGATATTAGCGAGGTCATAGTGAACAACCAAAACAAAAGGTGTTGGCAAGTAGACGGTAATGCTCAAGGACCTTCAACTTGGAGGGTAAGCCCTATATCAGTGAAGCAGGATGACCATTGGTATAGACAAACATCTCCACCATACATTCTGCGGCTCTGCCATTCTAATCTTTTGAGGAATGGTGATTGCCAACCTTCAAAACTAAGCAACCTGGTTAAAGCATGTTCCACACATGGATGCTTAGTCTTAAATGCTTCTTGTCAACTCATGCTTCTAGTAATGTAGCAACAATCACTTGTCATGCATTTTTAATGACGAACAAGGAATGGTTTGACAATTTTGAGTGGTTATCAACTAAAGTAAATGCTTCTAGTGGTAGTGTATGTTGTGCTTTATCAGTGGCTAGTTAAGGAAAGATGGAATGGACAAATTCAATTAATCCTGAAAGAATCCTTTAGCACCTATTATTCAAAATATATTCTTGCATTAACTTTAACTCATAACTAATCAAAATAAAATCCCAAATCAAAACTCCACTTAGGATCGAATCGGAAATTAGGTGTGCCTCATGGATTAGATTAGGATACAAAAGATTCAACAAAAATCAAGAGTGATCAAATCTATTAGTGCCTGATAAGAGTCAAAGTAGAAGTTGATACACCAATTATCAATCAAGGATCAATTTGATCAAGTACAAGTAGCTTCATCTAATCCGGATTACTTAAAATGTAATGATTTGATGGTGATCGATAAGGACCAGATCATGCAATGCTCAACAAAGGCTCAGATGGTGCGGGCTTGTTTGACTGAAAGAGTGGTTCAAAATCCTTTACTGGAATCAACTCAGATTCAAAGCAAAAGATCAGGTTCACTAGGTTCATAAATCACACAGAGAATATAAGAGGAAAGATAAATTAACAAGTCAGGCGACACCACCCAACATCCTGATCGATCTAATCAAGATAATTTAATCAAATCATAATTAATTTTGTATATAGCTGGTTCAATAAAATCATAGATAATCAAATCTAATGGTATTCAAATCTAACCAAGATGGATGTCGGCATGCTGCCTGGTGACCGTGGATCAGGATTCTCTTTACTAATCTCGATCAAATCATCGAAGTAAGCCCTTTATTAGACTAATCATAGAGAGAGAAAACTTCATAAAGAGGAATAATTCTAGAAAGAGAATATTGTAGAGAGAGAAACTAGAGAGAAAGTGGGCATGCAAGCTCAGAGGGGATAGAGGGAAGAGAGAGGAGAGAGAGGACTTCCTCTCTCTCTTTTCTTTTCCTCTCCTTTTCCTTCTTTTCTTGTTCCTTTTTTTTCATTTCTTTCTTCCTTTTTGTTTGTTTAGATGAAACAAGGGACTCTCATCCCCTTTTCCTCAGGACCAAAGGCCTCCTGCAAGCCACGATTTGGGTCCACGGCCGCTGGGGCTTCTGTCATAAGACCAATGGTGGAACGACGATCGTACAATGCTTAAACAAGAAGGAGAACAAGGGAAGAAGAAGAAAAACAAGGCTCAATAGGGCTCTTTCTTGAATTCAAAAACTCGAAGGAAGAGTATCCGAGGCAATTGCCGTGGCCCAAAAGAAGAGATTGGCTGAATGCTTCGACAACCAAGGCCGGCGACGCCGACTGTCAGAACCAATGAAGATGGCCGAGTTTCAAATCCGAAAACAAGAGAATTCAAATCAAAACAGGACATCCAAAATCCCGACCAAAGCCAAAGATTTTCGTATCGGAATTTAAGATTCTAGGACTTAGAGAGATAGGAAGAACCAATTAGGTAACTAGTGGCCCTTACTTTCATTCCGATGGTCATTGACCCCAATTTCCGACAGCACAAGGAACGATGACAATGGATTCCTGAGAGGAGAAAAAAAGAGAAGAGAGATCGACCAGCAGTGTTCTCCAATGGCTGCTTCAAGGGAAGAGCCGATCCTTTATATAGAGGGCAAAATCAAGGATTTGAGGCTAGGGAAATCAACTTTGAAACACATTAAGATCCTCATTGGTGAAGGAAAGAACTCCTTCGAGAGTTCTGATTCATCGCATAGTTTTCCAGCTCCTATGGTAATTCCAGTTTCCCAGCACGTGTTGGCCTTAGGAACCCCATTTTTTTTAATGCTTCAAGTTTCGTGCACAAGGTTGGGGTATCACATTCTCCCCCTCTAAAAAGAAATTTCAACTTCAAATTTTTTTTTTTTGCTCAAGTCCTTAAAATTTCTTACTTGGAATTCATAATTCAAATTTCATCCTCGAACTTTCTGTTATTCTAATTCTCGATACAATTTCATCATTAAATCATTTCATAAGAGAGATCAAAATCTCAAGAGTAGATCTAAATCAGAACCATTCATTTCTTATAATCGAAATCAATATCTTAATTTCAGATAAGGACATTAGATTTCTCATCAAAATATCACCTACTCTTGTCTTAATCGATTGATCAATCAACCAATCAGTAGATGAATCCAAGATCAATAATATCATATTCTTTCAAGCTAATAAAGAAACATAAACTTCAATTCTAGGAGAAAAGAAATCTATCATTAAATATTCCAAATCCAAGATCAAGAATCGATAGTTCACTCATGCTAGACTCAAGATGATAAATTTTTTCTTAGCATGGTGGATAGAAGAGCTACTTATGAAAATCACATAGCAACATCTAAAATAATCTAGAATCAAAAACATTATCCTTTCCCTTATCAATGAATTTCCTCTACAAGAAATATCGAATCATGTCATCTATCATAATTCTTTAACTCAAAGAATCAATGTTCCTGACTTGCTCAAAATAATCTAGATCACCATACTTCCGCTACGCACTCTGATCTAACAATCAAAATTGCTTAGATTCACGAAATAATTTTGATCAAAATATTCCTTTATCCTATATATATGGAAAAGATCTAAAATTTCAAGTTTCAATTCAAGCCAAAGATTAACTTCCGATTCTCATCCCTACTTTTTCCTGAAGCACAACCATCTTAATTAACCGTTGAGTCCAATATCTCATTCAAAACAATCATATAGGTTTACTATATTCCAATATGAATTAAATTTAATTATCTTGTCAATTCAATTAGACAATTCCAGATCACCTATAAAATAACCAGGTAATGTAATATGTATTATAAGCCATTGATTCATTGTTAGCCTCAATTAAGGAAAATTATATATATATTTTTTGAATCGATGATATAACCATTTTAACAACAGAGACAAATGCAATAAAGAAAGCTGAATATAGCAATATTAGTATAAGTGGCTCCCAACATTTAGTTTGCTGTTGTTATGAAGGGGCAAAATGGTGATCAACCAGTGCTAGATGAATGATGAAATTATAGGATCCCTCATGCTTGATTTTAGGAGTATTCTTCAAAATTGACTGAGATCTAACAAAAACCAATTAATATAACTCTAGGAAAGCAGACACATGCGAACCAACTTTGCCTCAGCATTGATCCCTGTGGCAAACCCACAAACCTAAAAAACTTGCTATATGCTTCATAGGAATCCACCAACATTTAATAGTCATAAGGAAGAAAATTATGAAATTATATGCAAAAAAATATTGATCATTTGCATATTAAATTAATATTACTCAAGTAAATGATAAATATTTCATGAATCATTTACACATCGGTTAGGTTATTCCTTTGTATCATCATCATCAAACTATAATTATTGCATATTGTAACTACACAACATGTGTGTTATATCAGTTCTCGATTTATGTAGACATATTAACATATGTATTAATCATGCAAAAGTAAGCTAAATTTGGTCTCGGTTGGAGTTAACCTAGGCAATACTTGAGAAAATTTAATTCATGCCAATCTCCATATCTTGAGCCTATAAGTTCAATTCCTGATATAGTTAACCAACTTTTATGTTTACTTCTCTAGCCCAATAGATTCTCTCCATTGCCATTCTTAGGTTGTACCATTTGTTGACCACATATCAGAACATTAAAAAAAATCAAGTAAAACAAGATTGACTGGAAGTATGATGCATGTTTTACAAATATTCCCTAATAGAATAATAGTATCTACACAACAAAAAGAAAAGGAAATTGTCAAATAAAACAGATTTGATGGCTTAATTTTCAGTCAAATATTATCCAAACAAATGACAAGTATTCTATGAAATTTCTTGCACTTCACCTTGTCTACCACTGCTAGAAGATCATGCTGCAACAATCAACATGCAGGATTACAAGAAAAATTCTTTTGAAATATAAAGAATTGGGAAGCCCAATTCTTTTCTCAAGAAAAAAATTGCTTCTGAAACAAATTTGTTATGAATTGAAATGAATCCTAACTTCAAATGTAACATTTGGGAGAAATTTTTCCACCTTTAAATATGACCTTTATGTGTAAATTAGCGATGTGATGAGCCCAGCTAGTGCTAAAGGTAAAGTCAAGTGCCCTATATTTTTAAGGGCATCAAATTTGACAAATTCCTAGGGCCAGACTATTGGTGCATTCAACATTATATCACCAGTCATATGGAAGCCCTTGCTCCCATGGACTGCTTACACTATCATCCTTCTCTGCCATCCTTGTCTGCAAATTCTTCTCTTATCTCAGGAAGAATAGAGGCACAGATGACCTTATTAAGCATTTAAAAAGAATGATAGGAGGAAGGTTTTGATCACTGCAACTCACCATCTAAAAAAAGCTAAACCAATACTCTCATAGCATATGATAAGAGAATCTCGGTAATTTTCCTCTGGTTAAAGGAAAAATGTATGACAAGCCAAATTATTTTTGCTTTTGGGAGTACTATAAACCATAATCTGCAGATTAAGCTATGACCGGTTGATGTCCTAGTTTAACTAGGAACAAGGTCCAAGAGTCCTATTTTAGTAATTAAGTTGGCAACTCCAAAATCCATTTGAATCGAGTTCAGAAAGATTTAAATGTT
Source organism: Cocos nucifera (assembly GCA_006176705.1). NCBI lineage: Eukaryota > Viridiplantae > Streptophyta > Magnoliopsida > Arecales > Arecaceae > Cocos > Cocos nucifera. The sequence continues at coordinate 205,759 of QRFJ01000996.1, forward strand.
TTGAAAATGAAGAAAGATATAAATTCAATGCTATAAATTCTTTTTTTTAACTTGTATGAAGGATAAGATTTAAGGTATCATGTGTCAACATGGCACTAGCATGGCACAATTTTGTCATGCTAGTGCTGGCTAGTGCTTGGAATGCACCAGCACTTTGACCTGATAAGCATTGGCAAAGAACTAATGCCACACTCTAGTAAGGCATTGGTGTGAAACATATCATACCAACGAGCACCTTGATCCACAGTCAAGAAGTGCCCACGGAATAGTTTGAGTAACAACAGGAGTCATATTCTTGTTGGGTGATGAAGGTCCTTTCCTTTTTGTCATTTCTACCCCTAAAGCAATAAGAATTCATATAAAGCTATCTAAGCACCACAGCTCGCCTTAGTAGCTGGAATCTTTTACCTATAGAAGCATACCTGCTAGAGAATCCCCTTAGAATCTCAAACTTGCACCTGCTTCCAAGTCATTCCTTACTTAAAGTGTTTCTGAAATACTTGATTACCTACAACCGCACTCGTTCCCGATTAGGGATGTGGCAATCAGGAACAAATCTGTCAACCCCAACCTGGCTTGTTTATTAAACAGGCCAAAAATCCAGACTCAAACCTGACCATTTTATTAAACAAATAACATAACCCAACCTACAATGTGTTGAATCAAGTTAAATGGTTAAACATGGCCACACCCATTCCCAATTCTAACTACTAAGTCCCTCACATGTTTTATTCACTTCCATTTCAAACAATATTCAAGGCTTCCATTTCTTCTTATGGTGTGTCTCCATCATACGAAGTTGCAATTCTGACCATGGTGCAATTCCTAGGTACTTCACAAGGTGGCCCAACCTATTTGTATACTCTTCCTAGCAACCAAGGTTTTAAATCCCATGGGATGGAGATGTCCCGATATCTCCATGGAACGAGATGCCCCGCTGTCCCATCGCGTCCCGACAGCCGTCCCGATCATGCATCCGGTGGATATCCTCCATCTTTCTTTCTTTTCTTTTTTTTGTTCTTTCTTTTCTTTCTTTTTCTTCTATCTTTCTTTCTTTCCTTTGTTTCCTTTCTTCTTGTCACCCCTTTCTTTCTTTTTTTCCTTTTCTTCTTCTCTCTTTCCCTTCTTCCTTGTTCCTTCCTTTCTTTTTCTTCTCCCTTCCTTTCTTTCTTTCGTTTTTCTTCTTCTTCTTCTTTCCTTTAACTTTTCCCTTCTTCCATCTTCTATTCTTTCTTTCCTCCTTTTCCTACGTGGATGGGTTTCGGAGTCCCGACCCCGTCTCGGTCCTATTTTCTCAAAGGAATGGACCGGGACGGCCGGGACACCCCCGGTCCCGTTAGGGCGTAAAACCTTGCTAGCAACATTTTTCACAAATTCTTGCAGCTCCAGTTCTTGTCACCCTCCACTTATAATACAAATTTAGGCCAAAGAGGCATATCAAATGATTTTGAAATATTCTAAATATTAATAGATCAAGAATCATTTTGTCATCCCAATTTATCAATGGATTTTTTGTGATATATTTATGGATTGTTCACAACTAACTCAGAAGACCTTTATGGATTTTGCACTAAGTATGTTACATCTTTTTTCCAAATTTACCTATCCCATACTTGTTTCCACATTCTTTTGTATATAGTTTCTTCCATTTCATATTTAGATTTTTTAATATGATCTCTCCCTTTATGAATTAAGTGCATACAAATACCCCACTTCTGGATTTTTAACCTGTTTAGGACAGGTTTTCACCTAATAGCTATGTCTCAACCTGATCTAGCCAAACCTGACCCTTGCCACCCTTAGTCACCTTTGATATGGTTATGATCTCAATTTCCACTAGCACTTGTTGACAACTATGCTCCTATCCACAACTTTTGTTGACAGAAATGATTGGAGTTTTTTTTTTCCCAAATAAAAGAAGCATTAACCTGCAAATATGTAAAAGGAGATACATGTGCACGCGCGCGTGCGCAGACAAGTATGTACATGAGATAGAAACTACTGGAGTTTTTTTTTCCCTCCAAATAAAAGAAGCATTAACCTGCAAATATGTAAAAGGATAACAAATATGCACATTTTCATACAACAAGGTCATGTTGATATGCATATATGTATTTATGTATGATTTTTTCTGATCTTCATTATCTTGGTGAATTTCTTGCACTTCTTTGACTCCAAACCTTTACCTTTAGCTGAATTCTTCCTAAATGTTGAACTTGTAAATAATAAGTAATATCCCTTAAAAAAACCCTTTTTGCCCCTTCCAAACCGCCTCTAGGGAAGAAAAGGATGGTTACCTAACATGCATATGGGGGCTCAATTTGCTTCATATAGGCCACTCCCACTTAAACAAAAAAAATAAATGGAGATGAGAAAAAATATCTCGACCAAGTTTTCATAAGGAATAATTGGATCGCTTCAATTTTTTGGGACAAAGGCATGTTTGGCTTAGGAAAAAAGAGAAAAACATTTTAAACCAAAAGAAAAAAAGAAAAAGAGGAAGGAATTAGATGAAGAAAAGAGAGGGAGGAAACAAGGAGGTGAAAAAGGAGGAAAAAGAGATTTCCCTAGAAAGAACTGGCTGGTTGTGTAATCTATCCAAAATACTTTCTTGACTTGTTCTAACTTGTTTTAACTTGTTTTAATTACTTTTATTTTTTTTCTAATGATACTAACATTGTTTGAATTTTTATATTTTAAATTTACATTTTAGCCAAACCTTTGTAACTCCGACAAAAACTACCAAATGTACTTAAACTGAACTCAACTGGCTGAGCCCTAACAAAAAAGGAACTGTTTTTGAACCTTGATACTAAAGATTATGGAAGACCTGATCATATCTCCTCTGAGTATAACAGTAACCTTTTAAGTACAAAAATAGTATTATGTATCATATAACAATAAAACAATCCAACATGATTACCAAGTCTAAAAGAAGCAACAAAACATCAGTATGTACAGACCACAGTGAAGTCTCTCACGATTGAATATGAAGAAGCATTAATACATACATGGAAAAAAATTACATGATTCAGATGTTATAACCATATGTGAATCGAGATAAATTCATTTACAGTACAAAAAATGTGACCAAAAATATTTATTTAATCATTGCTGTAAATAATGAGATCAACAATAATATGGTTTTAACAATTAACAGAAAAAAAATTAAAATTGCATGATCAAACCATCTGCCATAAAAAGACATTATCAAAATTTGGACCTGTTGAGCACTGCTCAAGGTAGATGACCCATAAACGGAAGCATATGGTCCACCATACTGGGATGCTTGAGAAGGATGGTTCCAATACCCACTCACATCTGTATCTTGTGTAGCACCCATACCCATCATTGAAGATTGTCGAGCAACCAATGCATGTTGAGGTCCACTTTCTGGACCACCCACCTGATTCACAGGATACCCACCTCCAGGCTGCGACAATAATATTATATCAAGGTAAATGATATCCAATCTCAAGAAGAAAAATGCAAAACAGCATAGCTTCAAAGCAAACAGCTAGAATCCTCTGAAGTAGGTTGGCAAAGAACAACGAAAACTTTATTCTTACGATTTGCCCATATGACTGTTGCCCTCCATACGACTGTTGCCCGCCATATGACTGTTGCCCACCATATGACTGTTGCCCATATGAATTACTCCCCTTTGAAGGATACATTTCCTTTTCTCTTCCAACCAAGTGATGCCCTGCTTCCTGCCCATATGAATTACTCCCCTTTGACGGATACATTTCCTTTTCTCTTCCAACCAAGTGATGCCCTGCTTCCAAAAACAATATCAATTTAATTTTTCACAAAAACATTAACAGATAAGCAATCGATCTATGATTATGGAATGCAAGATTGTTGATTTACACATCTTAGTTGACTGCACATCAAAATCCTAGATTTTTTTTCTATACCTAAATTCACCCATGAGTCCAGATTAAAACTCTACAAGGCCCTGCTTCCAAAACCAATAAATTTCATAAAAACACCAACAAATAAGCAATCAATCTATGATTATGGAACCCGCGATGGTTGCTTTACACGTCTTAGCGGACTGCCCATCAAAACCCTAGATTTTTCTTGCTTTACCTAAATTCATCCGTCAATCCAGAATAACTATTTCAACAAAAAGAAAACGACGAAAAAGGCCCTGTGACGAAAAGATTCATCGCCTCAATTCATAAACGAAGACGAAGCACTAAAAATTTTTGAAAAGAAATCAAAGATTTACACACTTTATTCGAGAATAAAGAGAACATGAATCATAGATCATTATTGAAATCAGGAGAGGAAAGAGGACAAATCGGACCTGAGGGCGAAGGGCGGCGCAGTGGAAGGACTCGATCCTCTCGCGAGGGGAGAGGAGGAAAAGATATGGATTTGGGGAAACGAGATGGTCGAAGGATAGCGCAGAGAGAGAGAGAGAGAGCCGATGAGGGGTTTTGGAAGCGAGCCCCACCTCAACCCTCCAGACATGGGTTTATATCTGGGCCGCTGGGGGCTCACATCGGACGGTTGCGTAGTGCGACGGGTTACACCGTGGAGGATAACGGGTTGGATGGGAGCCACGTCGCGTGTCAGCTTGGTCTCGGGTCCGATAAAGCCAGGTTATGAGACACCATGCCTTGTACACAAGGACCGTTTCTTTAAAACGTGGCACGATAGGACATGCTGTGATTGGTGGGGCTGAGAAATCTTGTTGGGGGGCCCGGAAAACTCTTCGTGTATAAGATAGGTGCCCCAGGAAGCATTTCACTTTCTTTGTTAAATTTTACCTTAGATTGCTTGAAAAACCTAGCACGAGCAAGGTTGAACCGAAGTTCCCTGAGCAAAAAATAAAGAAAAAAAAATTCTAAAAAATAGCAAGAGAGCCCCTTATTTACTTAAAATTTTAAGAAAAAAAAAACTTTTTTTATTGAAAATCACTTTCCATATTTCATCAGAAATAAAAATTCATAAAAAAAAAAGATTTCGGCATCTTCCATGAAATGAAAAATAGTAGTATTTTTCTTTTCCAAAATATTTTTTAAAAATTTATGGCTAATATTTTATAAAATATTATGGATGATTAGGATGAAATATTGAATAGTGTTAATATAATACTATATTAATATTATTTGAATATTTATATAAATATAATATTAATATTAATATTATAATATTTATTATATTTTAATATTTATAATAATATAATATTATATTTATTATGATATTAATAAATTTATCATATTAAATATTAATATTGTATTAACATAATATAATATATATTAATATTATATTAATATAATAAATTATTATAATTTAATATTATCTTATAATATATTAATATTATATTTATATTAATATAAATATAATATTATTATTTATATAAAGTTTAAGAGCAAAATGTATGATTTTATATTGTATAATGGATATTTTATATAACTTTTTTAAAAAAATAGATGCTTAACCAAACATAAGTTATTTTTTAATAAATCAATTTTCATGGTCAACCAAATATATCAAATATATCAAAATTCTATTTCCAGAAAATAATTTTTTTTTGATTTTTTAAAAAGTTACTTCCTAGAAAAAAAGTTTTTCTCACGAACCAAATGAGTTCTAAATTACTTAGTCTAGGTAATGCCTATATCAATCCAATCTTTTTCCGATCCAAGTCCCATAAAAGTTAAATAAAGATACTCATAAATCTTTTTTCTTATCCCATGGGCGAACAAATATACAGTGAGATTTAGGCTAAAACTTGAATGGATCTTCAGAAGAAAATGAACCGGATAGATTGATAGGCGTGATTCCTATAGAAATAGAATTTTCAAATATACCTTTGGTTTGGTTGGAGATAATCTAGTATAAAAAAAATTAAATTTCATATCAAATTACTATATATGATATGAAAAGAGGTTGAAAGAAATGGTAAAGTAAATGATAGATTTCACATCTAATTTATTTGAGAGAGAAAGTAAAACAAATGCCACCAAAAATTTTTTTTCTAATGCTAGATTACTTGATAGAGATAATTGAAAATTATTATCTTAATACCTTACCTATATTATATTAATATTATGATAATATAATATATTATTATTTTATAAATATATAAATATATTATTTTAATATATTATAATTATTATATTATTTGTATATTTATTAAATAATTTAATATTAGTATATAATTATTGTCTATTTATTATAATAAATACTAGTATAAATTTATTATATATATTTTTATATTAACATAGTCATGTTTATAATATATAAATAATATATTATAATTTTATATTCATAATAATTATTTATATTTTTAATTAATATTTATTTATAGTTTATTAATAAATATATTAGTTACACATATTATTGATTTTTACTTACTATATTTACTAATAAATATTAATTCTTAATAAATCCCACATGCATTTATTAATAATTAATATATTTGTTTATTATTAAGTATATTTAATATTTAGAACTAATATACTTATTAATATATTAAAAATATGCTAAAATTTATTTGTAATAAGAAATATATTTTCTAATATATAATTAATTTAAAATATATATTAACTCATATAAATATATCTTAATATTTGAAATGATCCACGTTAACCGCCTTTATATAAATGAATAATAAATAGCCTATAAATAGACTAAACAAAAAAAAGAGTCTCTGCTTTAATTATTCATTCAAGGTCATTGTTGAAACTTTGGTAGTATTGATATATAAGATTACCTCTAACCAAATATAGTATATTTTTCAATGCCATTATTTTGGAGTAACTTTTTTACTAATAAGTATGGTAAAATTTATTTCTCTAAAATTATTTTTTTAGATGAATGATTCTCACAGATTGTTAGATATCCTATAATCTAGCATACCCCAACTGACGGAAGCCTCGGAAAAATAACATGCTTGGTGTAGAGGCTATATCATGAGACTCATGCAACCAGATGGGAACAATGCAGCCAAAGGATTGGTGAGACTTGTAGGCTAACCCAATTGCATTTCATTATTTGATTAAGTATATTTATTGAGTGAAATATCTAATTATGCTAGTACTTCTTAAGTCATCTTAGCTAGGCTGCACATGAGGAATGTTACTTTATAACTTAGGTCACTAAGATAGCTACTAAAATCTTGGCTGAGTTTGTTTAAATTATTTTTTATTACAAATCAAATGAAAATATTATATTAAGAAAATATTTTTAAAAACATCCTATTGAAGAATGCTTTTATGAAGCTATGCAGGCTATCTTGATAATCTTGCGCATGTGCACTTACATACACGCATATATATATATAGGGTCACTTAGCTCTGGCTTAAGTGGATTGTGTAGGAGCTAAATTTGCTGAAGTGGTTTTGGCTCCTCTAGGGGTAAAACTACTTCAGCTATGCATCTTAAATTTGGATCATTATATATTAATGTTAGATGTGTACTCTAAAAATCAGATTGATTGATACTTGTAATACATATTCTATGAGTATTTTATAATTTTAATTTAAAATTAATAAAAAATTATTTTTTTCTATCGCATTGTATATAAAGTGTCTATGATACATCCTTTGAGTTAATAAATATGATAATGCATATTTTCAAGAGTTAAAAATTTAAAATATATATTTTCATAATTAACTCATAAATTGCTTTCGATCATAGGATCATCACGAAAATGATGATCGATTCGAAAGATCGGTATACAATCACTTTATTAGGATAGATGAGTCTTGAGTTCACAGTATGAAGATACCTGAGCGAGAGTATAGGTACTCGTTGAGAATGAGGATAATGAGTATGATTACCTCGAGCACTCATAAAGAAGTCTACCTTCTCATCGATGACTAACTCAATACTATAGTTATGTGTCTAATTTTTTAATCTAAGGTACATCAGTAGTTTACTTTGTGTGTGTTATAGTTTAACTACACCATAACTCGATCTCCTAACCATTCGAAATCTTAAGGTGTATGTGTTGAAAAATATGCAGGGTTTCATACTTAAATTTTAAAATATTTTTGAAATAAATCATAGTGGAAGATGCAGATTAAACTATTTAATCTATAAAAATATGTAATCAAATTACTAAATCCTATATCTAGGACCTATAACATGTCATAATGCATTCTTAAATCTAAAAATAAATATTTTAATTGATCAAATCAAAATTCTAAATTTAGAACAGTTCTAGATCTAAATCCTAGATCGCATCTAGATGAGAGAAGAGATCAAATCTCTTACTTTCACGTAGGTCGAGAATTCTATAGTTAATTTTCATTATTGTCTTTAGAGCTGCACATGCATTTGGCCTCTATAGATAATCCACATGAGACTGCAACACAAATTGGAGGTTAATCAAATAAAGATCCGCTAGAAGTGCTAGCTTCTCGCAGATCCCTCCTGATGGTTAATCTAAAAATTATTCTTCGCATCTCTTGGATACTCTAAGAGACAAAAAATAAGAGGAAAAATAAAAGAAGAATCCAATCGTTAGATCTCCTAAATATCAAAAAATAAAAGGGCTAAGAAAAGATCCTAAGAGAAGACACATCTTCTCTTTTCAGGACATCAACCATTGATATCCTGAATCAGCCTTCATACCAGGACAAGAGGAGACCTTCTTCTCTAGTATTTTCCACACATCTAGATCTCTTTCTCTCTAATTTTTCTCATGAAAAAAATCATACAAAAATAGAGAAAAAGGGCTCTCAAAGAAATCCTAAGAGAAGACTTTTTTTTCTTCTTCTTTTCTCATCAGGACATGATCAGATCATATCCAAAAAGAACATCATGCCCAACAACTTGTAGCACTCATCTCCATGCCCTATTCCTTTCTCTCTCTCTCTCAAATTTTTATCATATAAAAATATATAAAGAAATAAGAAGAAAAGGTTAACATGAAAATAACAAGAGAAGACAATCTTTTCTTACCTTTGTCCTTTCAAGACATCAACATTTGATGTTCAAAAGAAAGACTCTTCCTCCAAGATAATTGGTGCCTAAAATATCCCACACCCTCTCTCCTTTTTCTTCTGCTTTTTGCATGAAAAAACTCAATCTCTCTCATGCCAACCGCAATAAAATAGGAGGCACCACAAATTTTGGGAGACTAGGTCAAACACCTAATAATAGAGATTCAAAACAAGGTAGTTAAGGTGGTGTCCAACTCTTGAATGCCACCCCATGTTTCTTTAGCATATGGAATCAGAAACTCACGCACAAAATGAAAAGAAAAAAGGATGACAAAATAACATATGGGGCATGGGTTAATTTTCATAAAGAGAGGAGAAGAGTTTTAACAAATTAAAACTCTTACTTAGTTTGACTCATTCAAACTAACTTCCAAATAAGACTAAGTCAAATTTGTATCCAAATTTACTAGGATATGGGGCTTGGAAAATCAATCTTAGACATAAAAAAATCAAAAAAAAAATTGAAAATAAAAGAATGGGCGTGGGCTAAAAAATGGCACAAGAAAGGAGGGAGAGTCCTAGTCCAACTGGAACTCTTCTTATTTGACTAGGTCAAAACTGTTTTGAACCTAATCCAAATCAGATTAAATGCAATCTAATTAAGGATGATCCTAGTCCAACTAGGAGTCCAATTAAATTAGATTAAATCATATTTAATTCTAATTTAAATCCTAACTTAATTAGAAATTAGATGCACTTAAATCCTAGTCTAACTAGAAATTATTTTTTCCTTACAATTGACTTATCCAATAAATCAATTAAACTTAATCTAATTAAGTTCAAATCAATTTTAATTGAATCTAATTTAATTAAACTTGATCTTAGCCTGATTGCTCAATCGAATTGAGCTAATTAGCAATCTAATTGCTAATCAATCCTCCGACAATACTTGTATTAGGTCAAACATCAATCATATTGAATGTTTGATCTTAGAATGATTCTCAATAGTCAATTAACCATTTAATCAAGTTATAATCTTTAATGTGTGTGAACCCATAGATTCGAATCTAAGTCGGTAGTATAGAAATCAATTTCTGTACCAATTGAAGTAACCATCTAGTAATTATTTCCGACGTCCGGATAGGTCGAATGTATGCAAAATAATATTCTTAGAATCCTGACCTATGGTTATCATATAATTCATCTATTTGATCAATAATGCTCAAGATGATTTCAAGTATGCTGTCAATACTCATAGAAGTCATCTCTATTATATCTCAAAATTTTGCAAATCTCGTGACTCCTCACGAGGATTATCCAGATCTAGATTTTGCTAAATTAAAATACAATGAGTCATTCTCTTCCTGAAGTTAATTAGGAGTAGTCAATTCCATCTTGACTCACACACTGACTCTACAAGTATTTGACTATACCCAAAAATCTTTCCAACCTATATTAGAAATACATGTAGTTCGACATCAAAGTATAGTAAGTTGCTTGCAAGTCACTGTGGTGATCTCAAGTTAAAGAAATACTTATACCCATTGGCTTTAACTAGCTATTTTTGATAGTAGAGTGCTACATTGATCATGTTCAGTACAAATATACTCCTACATCTTACCTGGATGTCATACTAGTATCTCCACACCATTTGATTACAAGAATAATCAATGCATATGACATACAATGACCTACACTCAATAAGTTATCGTCCTTGTTAATAACTTATCATTTGATTATGAACAATTTACGAATAATCTGATAAATCCTTCTTTATCGATTGACTATGGTTCTAAGAATTTCATCATAATTTAGAAGTTTATTTATAGAAAATAGAACTTTTATGATGAACCAATCAAATAACTATTATTATTAGATAATTCATATACAGCTTCCAATCATCTATAACTTAGATGATTGACTTTAGGATACATTTTCTAACAACTCTTACTTGGACTAAAGCCAATCAGAATGATATCAAATATCCTATCTTCCACTTGAGTTCATAGAACTCCTTAGTTTCGAGGTCTTAGTAATTAGGTCCGTCAAGTTCTCCTTTTTTATCGATCTTCTAAAAGTTGACGTCACTCAGGTCTAATATCTAAGGTGAAAGCACTGCAGAATATACTGGTCCTTCGATTCTTTAGCTTAAGCTATGACTCCAGTGCTATGATAGGACCGAACCATTGGTGGAGGATACCACTCCCAACTTGCTAATGAACATCAGTAACTACATAGCTTACATAGCAGCATCATATGCCACGATGTATTCTACATCACTAACTGAATAGGCTATAGTGTCCCACTTGGAACCTTTCCAATAGATTGCTCATGCAATTAAGATATGATCCGACACTCTCTTATTATCATCTTGATCTGACTAAAAACTGAAATCAAAATATTCATAAGTTTTAAGTCAGTATCTCTATATTTGAGTTATTAGACCTTAGTATTTTTCAAATATTTAAGGATTATCTATATAATCATTTAGTGATTCTCACTTAGATCATACTAGTATCTGCTCACTATCCTTAGTGAATATACCATATCTAGTCTTGAACATGGAGAAATTAGATGACAGTCAAACCTTTATTCCTTACAATACTAGAATGTTATTTTCGATTAAGAAAATTTCATCCACAGACAATACAAGAAATAATACTATAGAATATTTTGCTCAATTACAAATGCAAGATTTATTTTTGTTCATAACAAAAATATACGTTCAAAACGTATATTCGAAAACTGAGATAATAGCCAAATGGGCTTTTCAGGTCTTTACCTTCCATTTGTACTACTCTAATTCTTTTGAAAATTCATTCACATCCAATGAGTTTTATTCCTTCAGATGAATCAACTAGCATCCATACACTATTAATTTTCATAGATTTCAATTTGAATTATATGACTCTAAGTCACTTCTCAGAGTCAGACCACTACATTGCATCCTTATAGATGATCAGATTCTTGTTGTCCGATCAGATTCTTGTTGCTCTTATCGAGCCTAATAGGATCGCTGTCCCAGATCAAGATATTAAAGTACCTATCTGGCTAACATGGTACTCTACTAGATCTTCTTAAAGGTACAACTTTAATAGGCTCTGAATTTGATTTGATCAAATCTGATTCTGTAGGTTTACTAGATTATGTCAGTTCATTTTCTACCAGTCAAACTTTCTCAAGTTCAACTGATAGACATTAGTTCCTTCTCTAATAAACTTCTTTCCAAAAGGAATACCCTACTACTAATGAACATCTTATGTTCTTCAGCATGGTAGAATTAATAATCCTTAAACACCTATTTAGACTAAGATCCAAGTTTATCTGTGTGCAAACCTATAACATAAGTCGATCAATCCTAAACACGAAGATGAGAGAGTCTAGGTCTACGCTCGATCTATATCCCATATGGAGTCTTTACAATAGATTTACTCGGTGTATTTTTAGAGTAAAATAAGTAGTCATAAGAGCACAATCCCGAAACAGGTAGACTAGTGAATCCTATCATGGATTGAACCATGTCTAATAAAGTTCAATTTCTTCTTTTCGATATACTATGTTCTAAAAAGAAATTCATCGAGAGATAATCCTATTCTCTCCTAGGTATGTCACAAACTTACTGGATAAGCATTTGCCTCTTCTATCTGATCGAAGAGTTTCAATATCATTTTCAATTAATTTTTTTTATTTTATTATTGAATTGTTTGAATATTTCAAATGATTCGGACTAGATGCATCCATGTCTAGATAGATCATCTATAATGAAATATTGATATCTTTCTCTGGCACTTGAGTTTATAGGTCCATATACATCACTATGTATGAGACTTAAAACTTTATCAGCTTCTTCATCTTTTCTAGTAAAAGGTAACTTTGTCATCTTTTCGAAAAGACAAGACTTACAGGTTATCAATGATTCACAACCATTGATGTCAAGTTTTCCACTCAAGCTAACATATTTATCCTATTATTGTTAAGATGACTAAGCCTATAATGCCAAATATAGATATCCATGACATAATCTAATTTGGATGTTTATTAAATATATACATTACACTTAACAGGCTGTATAAATTTTAAATATCATTTCTTTATTGTCCATATATTTTTATAATATTATTCATAATAATGTCACAACAATCTTTTTTATTGATAAATGATAACCATCTCTGACCAAAAAGGCCAATAGAGATTATATTTATCATAAACGATGGACAATAGTGACAATCACTCAAAATGATATTTTTTGAAAATAAGTTTGATAATTTCTAAAGTTAGGATTAGAACAAGACTTTCATCCCAAACATTTAGGTATTTCTCATCATTTTCAAACATTCCACTTACCTATAGTCCTTGTAATAAATTATATAGGACTATTGGTATTTCATACCCAGATAGCAGAATTATATATAGAAAAATTTCAAGATGTTATCATATAATGTTCTTGATAAGTAACTCTTGCTCCTTTCTCTTGTTCAGTCTGTTATGATCAAAGAAAGCAAGATAATTCTTGTTTCTATAATTCTCCTTCTAATAGTAGAAGTACTATGCCTGATTTGGATCAATATTGGACTAATTATTTTGACTGGACTAAGAAGCTTCAGTACGAATCCATTCATACTACTGAATTAAATTCAATTTTTGATACTAGTTATCGAAGTTGGGTCCCATAAGTCATCACTATCTAACAGTGATCGGAGCAATTAGGGTTTAGCCTTATTTTGATAAAAGAGAATATTGACATAATGTATATGAATTATTTTAAGCCTATAGACTTAGACTTTAGTCTTAAGATTCTTTCACCATTTTATTTGAATTTATAGCCTCTACCTCCAATTCAGAAAATTACTTTAATTTTTTAGTAGGTACTAGAATCTACATAGACTACACACAAACCCAACTATGGTTGGTCAACTCATATACATCTGAGGGTAGGTTCATAACCAATTGTTTCTCCAAAGAACTTCTAGTAATTTAATTTTATTCCAGAAATCTAATCAGTAGGCTAAGCCTCCACTGTAAGAATCTAGTTAGGTCCAACCATTAACATGATTGTGCTTAGTACATCTAACCAATGAATGATTAAATCCAACTATGGTTGGTTAACCTAATTACATTAGAGAGACACATTCAAGTCATCATATGATGAATGATAATTCCATTAGTTAACAAGCACTAGGCCTATGGGCCTCCAATGATTATTGAGTTAATGGATCCATTATCAAACATCTTAATGGAAGGCTATGACTCAGTTATCTCCATAACTTTATCATTTTAAGGATCTAATAATTTTAGAGGATTTAAAAATATTTATGATTTAAGGATAGAAAGGATATGAACCAATTTGCTTCCATTGATTTCACCAAGTTAAGTCTTTCCACTGACTTCTCAAGTCTTTGATAAGGACTAGGATCAACATCGATCCATGGACACTTAGATCAGTCTTACTGAATAAAATTAGTCTCACTAATTTTTTATATGATATAAATTAGCATGAATTAATGAGCAACCTAATTAAGATCTGATTAATTGCATTGGCTGGGTAAGTGAGATCGGTGGGAGGGTCTACCAAGGCTTGCCTTAGACACCATTAAAAATGGCCAGGTAAGCGGCTATCAATTAAAAACCACCAGTTTGAGAGAATGTCAGAATTATTTTAGACACCAATCGATTTATCGATTTTGATTTGGTCTGTCTAAAGATCTGGACTCAATCACCAAGTCATGATCAGTATCTTTTTATTAGATATATAGACTTTGATCAACTACAATAATTGAAGTGATCTATAAAAATGATCTAATTCTAATTAACTATTAATTAGGTTCGATCAATTTCTTAACTTAGTCCATATTTAATCTAATCCTAGGTCTATCCCAGTTAAGAATCTGATTAAAGCTAATCCGTTATCCTTTAACCCATATTTTATGAAATTATTTTAGGATCTTTAAATTATAAATCTAAATCCTAAACAATCACTTAATTCTTAATTAAATTCAAAACTTATGGATTTGGATTTATGAAATCTCAGAACTAATTTTTGATTTAATTATTTAAAATATTTTTAAATTATAAATGATTTATATTTAATCATATTTAATATATGGTTTTAGATCTGATTTATTTTAATATTTAGATCACGTCCTAGAATTTTGAATCTAAAATTTTATAGAAAGTAAGTTCTTAATTTAAATTCTATAAAATAAATATATCATACATATACATTCTAGATTCGAAACAAAAGATACATATCAACATATGCAATAATAGGACCTAGATCTAAACATAAAATACATCATATAGATCAGATCATAAATCATTTAAATTTAGATTTAAAATTTAAAAATAAATTATAAATTATTTTAAATCTCATCTAATATATTTATGATTTAGGTTATTCGGATTAGCACATACTAGGATAATTTCTTCGCTATAAAGGATAAACCATACAGTAGGATAATCTTATAATCAGTATGTCCAATTCAATATTATTTAGATCAAATCTAAATAATCTAAAATAGATCTAACATCTATTTAATTTTATATTTAAAATAAAAAATAAATCATAAAATTATTTAGATCATATTTAACTTATTCATGATTCAAGAATAGATCAGCACATACTAGGACAACCTCTCCACAGTAAGGGATAAACCTTACAGCAGGACAATCTTATAGCAATATGTGCGATCTTTAGAATTTTATTTTTAGATTTATTTTAATACAAACATGATCATGTTATAATAGAATCTAGATGCTCTGATACCACTGTTGAAAAATATGCAGGATTTCATGCTTGAATTTCAAAATATTTTTGAAATAAATCATCGCAGAAGATGCAGATTAAACTATTTAATTCATAAAAGTATGTAATTAAATTACTAAACTCTACATCTAGGACATATAACATGTTATAATACATTCTTAAATTTGAAAATAAATATTTTGGTATTGATCAAATTAATACCCTAGTTCTAGAATAGTTTTAGATCTAAATCCTAGATCGCATCTAGATGAGAGAAAATATCAAATCTCTTACCTTCGCACAGGTCAAGAACTCTATGGTTGATTTTTATTATTGTCTTTGGAGCCGTACATGCGTCTGACTTTTACAGGTAATCCATACGAGCTGTAATATAAATCAGAGGTTTATCGAATGAAGATCTGCTCGAAGTGCTAGCTTCTCGTAGATCTTTCTTAATGGTTAATCTAAAAAATATTCTTTCCATCTCTTGGATACTCTAATTGATGAAGAATAAGAGGAAAAATAAGGAAGGAATCTAACTCTTGGATCTCCCAAATATTAGAAAATAAAAGGGCTAAGAAAAAGTCTTGAGAGAAGACACATCTTCTCTTTTCAGGACATCAACCATTGATGTCCTAAATCGGCCTTCATACCTAAACAAGAAGAGACCTTCTCCTCTAGTATTTTCCACACATCCAGATCTCTTTCTTTCTAATTTTTTTCATAGAAAAAATCATACAAAAATAGAGAAGAAGAGCTCTCAAAAAAATCCTAAGAGAAGACTTTCTTCTTTTCTTCTCTCATCAGGACATGATCTGGCTCTCAAAAAAATTCTAAGAGAAGACTTTCTTCTCTTCTTCTTCTCTCATCAGGACATAATCAGATCATGTTCAAAAAAAATATCATGCCCCAACAACTTGGAGCACTCATCCCCATGTCCTATTTCTCTCTCTCTCTCTCTCAAATTTTTATCACATAAAAATATATAAAGAAATAAGAAGAAAAGGTTAAAATAAAAATAACAAGAGAAGATAATCTTCTCTTTCCTTTGTCTTTTCAAGACATCAACATTTGATGTCCAAAAGAAAGCCTTTTCCTCCACGATAATTGGTGCCCAAATCTCCATGCCCTCTCTCCTTTTTCTTCTACTTTTTGCATGAAAAAACTTGGGCTCTCTCATGCCAACCTCAATAAAAGAGGAGGCACCACAAATTTTGGGAGACTAGGTCAAACACCTAAATAATAGGGATTCAAAACAAGGTAGTTAAGGTGGCATCCAACTCTTGGATGCCATCTCCTATTTCTTGGTGTATGGAATCAGAAACTCATGCACAAAATGAGAAGAAAAAAGGGTGACAAAATAACATATGGGGCATGGGTCAATTTTTATAGAGAGAGGAGAAGAGTTTTAACAAATTAAAATTCTTACTTAGTTTGACTCATTCAAACTAACTTTCAAATAAGATCAAGGCAAATTTGTATCCAAATTTATCGGGATATGGGGCTTAGAAAATCAATCTTAGGCATGAAAAATTCAGAAAAAAATCTAGAAACAAAAAAATGAGTGTGGGCTCAAAGGTGGCGTAAGAAAAGAGTGAGAGTTCTAGTCCAACTAGGACTCTTCTTATTTGACTAAGTAAAAATTATTTTGAATATAATTTAAATCAAATTAAATGCAACCTAATTAAAAATGATCCTAGTCCAACTAGAAATTCAATTAAATTAGATTAAATTATATTTAATTTTAATTTAAATTCTAACTTAATTAGAAATTAGGTGTACTCAAATCCTAGTCCAACTAGAAATTATTTTTTTCTTGCAATTGGCTTATCCAATAAATCGATCAAACTTAATCTAATTAAGTTCAAATCAATTCTAATTGAATCTAATTTAATTAGACTTGATCTCAGCCTAATTGCTCAATTGAATTGAGTTAATTAGCAATCCAATTGCTAATCGATCCTTCGATAATACTGATATTAGGTCAAACATCAATCACATTGAATGTTTGACCTTAGAGCGATTCTTAATCATCGATTAACTATCTAATCAGATTATAACCTTTAATGTGTGTGACCCCATAGATTCAAATCTAAGTCGGTAGCATAGAAACTAATTTGTATATCAATCAAAGTAACCATCTAGTAATGATTTTCGACATCTAAATTGGTCGAATGTATGCAAAGCAACATTCTTAGAATTCTTATCTATAGTTATCGTATAATTCATCTCTTTGATCAATAATGCTCAAGATGACTTCGAGTATGCTGTCAATACTCATACAAGTCATCTCTATTGTGTCTCAAAATTTTGCAAATCTCGTGACTCCTCACGAGGATTATCTAGGCCTAAATTTTGCTAAATTGAAACATAACGAGTCATTCTCTTTTCGAAATTAATCAGAAGTGGTTAATTCTATCTTGACTCATACACAAACTCTATAAGTACTTGACTATACCCAAAAATCTTTCAAACCTATATTAAAAATATAGGTAGTTCGGCACCAAAGTACAGTGAGTTGCGTACAAGTCACTATGATGATCTCAGATCGAAGGAACACTTATATCCATTGGTCTTAACTAGCTACTCTTGATAGTAGCATGCTACATTGATCACATTCAGTGCAGATGTACTCCTACATCTCACCTAGATGCTATATCAGTGTCTCTATACTACTTAGTTACGAGGACAATCAATGCATATGGCATACAGCGATCTACACTCGATAAATTATCATCTTTATTAATAACTTATTATTTGATCATGAATAGTTTAAGAACCATCCGATAAATTCTTCTTTATCGATTGATTGTAGTTCTAAGGACTGCATCTTAATTTAGGAGTTCATTTATGGAAGATAGAACTTTTATGATGAACCAGTCAAATAACTATTATTAGATAATTCATATACAAGTTTCAATTATCTACAACTTAGATGATTGGCTTTAGAACATATTTTTCAATAATATACTGACTATAGCATGTTCATTATAGGAATTGGATTGCACCAAGGTGGGATCTATCAACCTCAGTAAAGGAAGAGTCATCTTATGATGATCATGAGATTGAGTTTATAAGCCCATGGCCATGGCAATGTGAAATAATAAAAAAAAATTTCTATAAGGGTTCATATCATACTCAAATTGAATGATTCAATCATATGACAGGGTATTGGGTTTGACAAGTTTACCTTAACCCTAATCCTATTGGGGCTTATGATAGAGGAATCTAATTACACAGGTAGCTGCACCAAGAGATTCGTATTCGATTATGATAGATTGCCATCATATACTACTAGGTATCACTAGTAGATTTTGGGATCAATTAGAATGATCTTGATGATTGATTATTTTAACTGGATGAATCGAAAGAGTTCTGGTCCATGGAAAGGTGTTTCGATGATGTTGATGATAGAGATCGCGATATGTTCTATTACCATACAGAACTAAACCTAACTGGATCACACAAATAAGAATTTAGATTTAGATTTCATCAATTAGACTAACCTAGTTTGATTGATTTGGATTTTATCCAATTAGATTGAAAAAAATCATGCTAGTACACGATTGAACCTAACATTCTCCTTCTGTAATCATTCTGATTCATCTTGATTGAGTCAAATTGAATTTGACTCATCCAAAAATTTTGTATGGGTGTGTCCTGATCTAATTGGAGCTTGTCCTAGTCAGATAAGGCCTTATCCTAATAAAATCAGAGCTTGTCCTGATAAAACCAAAGCTTGTCCTAAAATAACCAAAGGAAGTTAGGACAAGGGTCATTTGACCCAGTCTTTGCAAGAAGGAAGAGAGGAGGCATGCACCCTTAGAATTTATTTGGAGGCACATGCCCCTAGGTGGTTTTTCACAAAAAAATGAGGGTGCATGCCCCCATATGGCATGCACCCTTAGAGGATATGCATGGAAGAGTTTGTTTTAGAACAAAGTCTTAGGAGATAATTTTGTGCGCCAAGACTTCTTCCCTATCCCATCTCCATGGCACTATTTTTGATGTTTTGTGTAACAAAAATCAAAATAGAAATTGATTTATGGCATGGAGATCAGATGGGAGTCTAAGAAAGTCAAGCAAATTAGTTGTTTGATCATCCATGACTTTAGGAAAGCAAACAGGTTTATAAATAGGGCCCTGCGCAAAGTGTTTGCATATTCCATTCTCTCTACTACAAAGCCATGTCTCTCCCACTATCTCCCATGCCTCTCTTCCAGATCTCTTCTCTCGTCTCCACACTCAAGGAGTTGGGAGTTCTAGCGATCAAGGGTTGAGAGCAACTAGCGCAAAGACAAGTCAGAAAGTTGCTGATCAAGAGGCGAAGGTGCTGCCTTCGAGATTAATTTTGAAGGATCTACAGATTAGATCCAAATTTGATCTTTGAAGATTAGATCTAGTAGGAGAAGTCATCTAGAACCAGTTCGAGTGGACTTTGGTAGAGGCCGAGCACGTGTGTGGCTTGATCCAAAATCTCAGAAGCAATTAGATCATCAACAGGGTAAAGTATTTACCCAATCTCAGGTAATAATAGTTGTTATAGAATTTATTTTAATTTTAATTTTTAATATTAGATCATAAGAATCAGATTTAACAACTCTCAGATCTAATTAGATTTATAGAAATTTTTTTTAAAATTTTATTATAGATCAGATCAGATCGATCATATGGTAGGAAAAATAGTTTTTCCTTCAATTGGTATCAGAGCTGTGTTTGCAATTTTTTAGATCAAGTTGTGATTTGATTTTTATTTTTTTTATGATCTAATATATATGATTTCAGATATCATATGAGATGTGATCAGATCTAAAATTAGTATATTAAAATTAAAATTAATATACATGATGTATGAGATGCATGTTTAGACTAGGTTTGTAGAATTGGTCTATGAAAAGTCTAGAATAAATTTTTCTTTGATATGATCAATTAGATTTTTATTTTTAGATGTTATATTAGATATAATTAGATCTGATTAATTTTAGTTATAATACATGAGATGTATACAAAGTATACATAATTAGATCTTTAATTATATATGTGATATACATTATAGATCTGATAGTTTTGTAGTATAGATTGATATTTCTGATTAAGACTTTTTCTTTGGCCGTCTGATCATAAGAGTAAGAAGGATTTAAAAGTCCTCTATTTTCATTCGATGGAATGCCCTTATAGCATGTAAGGATGCTATGCATCTGTCCTTAATCAAAAATTAAAATTTAATTTCTTGCAAAATCCTAGATTCTGAAATCCTAAGATTTTTAATGTATGTTTTGTTTAGGTGGGATCAAGAGTTGGTTGGGTCGGATCAAGAATGCTTAGATTTGACCAGCCTAATAGGATTAAGTCTAGGTCAAGGTCGACTCACAGCCACATATGGTCGATTAAGTTAAGATCTAATTTGGCTCTATGGTTCGAGTTTGGATTGTAGGCTAACTCAATCGATCCGGTTCAATAATTTGGTGTCTAAGATAAGTTTGGTAGATACGACCGACTAATTTTTAATTGAAAGCTACTCGATCTGAATGCATTTACATTGAGTTAATGGTATATCCCTTCCAGCAATCTCATTTACTTGACCATTTGGATCGATCCAGTTCTAATTTGAGATGGCTAAAGATTCAAGCTAACCCATGCCACTAGATTAGTCATAATTGTTATGACTAAATCAAGTCGTATCTAAGAGATCTAAATCAAATCTTTCTAAGAAAATATTAAGTCATAGGTCTTTCATCGTCATAGATGTGCAGGCTTTTTTCGAAATTGGTTGCTCTCGATTGGATATAGTGATTTAGTTGCACCAGAAAGATACAACCATATCTATTAGACATTGGATGCTACGGGTTGGAGGATGGATTGAGCTTAATATTTTAGATACAGTGAGAGATCCAATTAGAAATTCAATTCATACAAATGATGGATTTGACTTAACTAAGGAGTGGAGCAATATCTCGAGCATGGTGAGCTTCATGAATTAGAGATCAGGTTTGGGTGCACCATGATTAGAGAATCATTGGACAAGAGTTATCCACTGATCAGCTGACCCATCATCAATAACTATTAGATGAGGTGGTGAGCCAATCGATGGGACTGCACCATCCACTAGAAATCTATGATCACAGAGATTTTTGCATCTCTACCAAGAAAGTATAGAAATTTAAGAAAATAGTGAAAGCCTAATTTATTTAAAAATTATATTTTTAAATAAATTGATCAAGTCTAATTATAAAGTCTAACTAAAAATTTTGACTCTCTATAGAAAAATATCTACATCAAATCCACTAGTCCGAATCTTAGACACCCACAGACTGATCGAACCAAATTACAAAGATTGGCTAAGAAACTTCAAAATTATTTTGGATTCAGAAAAGCTGACCTATATTTTGGATCATGATCCTCCCATTTTACTAGCCCATCAAACCGCTGAACAGAGAGTGTCTCTAGAGAACTGAACGAATGATGATAATAAAGTAAGGTACTACATGTTGGACTCGATGTTTGATGAGCTATAGCGCCAACATGAGAATATCAGGACTACATGCCAAATATTGGCATACCTGCAAGAGTTATTTAGTGAGCAGAGTTATGCAGTCCATTATCAAGTCTTGTGCAGATTTTTTAAGACTCAAATATGTGATGGGCAGTCAGTCCAAGATCATTATTTGATAATGATTAAGAATTTAGAAGAGCTTAAGAACCTCGATGTCATATTGGATAAGGACTTGCAAATTGATGTGATCTTGCAGTCATTGACTGATGCATATGGATAGTTTATCATAAACTTCCATATGCATAAATTACAATGTACATTGGCTAAACTTATGAACATGCTGGTTACTGCTGAGCTTTCTATGAAAGATTCAAAGAGCTCAGTTCTTACCATGGAGTAGACTTCCTCCAAAAAGAAAGTCTTTTAAAAAGAAGAAGTCTACGGAGAAGCAGAAGATAGAAGATGGAAAGAAGAAAAAAAAAAAAAATGAAGAAGAAAGTCGCTGACAAAAAAAAATATTTTCATTGCAACACTGACGGCCATTGAAAGCAGAACTGCCATTTATACCTGGCTAGCCTAAAGAACAAGAAGGAGGCAGATCCTTCTAGAGGTATGCTCATCATTGAAACTAATCTTACGATTTTTTCTACATTCAGTTGGATGCTTGACTCTGGTTCTAGTGCTCACTAATGCACGTCTATGTAGAGTCTTGAGGAGAGCAGGAGGCTAAGGGATGGTGAGATGATCTTGCATATCAGAAATGGAGCAAGCTTTTTTAAGGACTACTGCACTATTCTTTATGAAAAAAATAAAATTACGAGTAGTTTCTTAATTAACGGTCTCTATCAGTTACATATTGATGTTTCTATATTTAATGTCGAGTAAAACATGAATGCCTCTAAGTGATCTAGAGATAGTCTAAACGAAAGATATCTATGGCATCTTAGACTAAGTCATATAGCGGAAGACAGGATTAACAAATTGAAGAAATTCAGACTAATAAGTCCATTGACTTTCGAGTCATATTCGATTTATGAATCATGCCTTCAAGGCAAAATGATCAAGCTATCCTTTATAGGACATAGAGAAAGAGCCACGAACCTACTTGCCTTGATACATACAGACGTGTACGACCTATTTGATATGCCAGCCAAAAGCAATTTTTTCTACTTTATCATCTTTATTGATAATCTATTTTGGTATGGATATGCGTATCTGATATGATACAAGTCTGAAATCTTTGAAAAGTTCAAAGAATTCAGATACAAAGTAGAAAAGCAAATCGAAAAGTCCATTAACGTACTTTGATCATATTGAGAAAGTGAATATCTTAGTCAAGATTTTTTGGACTATCTTGAGCATAATGACATAGTCTTGTAATGGACTCCATCTTGAACACCTCAACTCAATGAAATTTTAAAATAAAAAAATCGGATCCTATTAGATATGGTTCGATCCATGATGAGCTTCATGGACCTTCCTAAGTTTCTTTAGGGACATAGTTTAATGATAGCTATATATTTACTGAATAGGATTCTATCTAAAATCGTTCCTATCACATCGTATGAAATATGATATGGTAAGAAATCAAGTCTGAGTCATCTCAAAATTTGAGATTGTCCGGCCCATGTCAATAAATAGCATGCGGATAAATTAGAGTCTAGGTCCTTTAGAGCTCGTTTTGTCAGATATTCTAAAGAGTCATTAGGATATTATTTTTATCTTTTGAAAGACCATAATGTGATTGTAAATCGACATATCATTTTTCTTGAAAAATAGTTTATTCAAGATGGTGACATTGGAAGATAGGTTAAGCTGGAGGAGAAAGTCTCTGAAGAGTAATGAGCTAAGGAACCTATGGAATCCAGTCAGTCTAAGCAGATCCAAATATAATCTCCTTCACCTCGTAGATCAAGTAGAATTTTTCATTCTCCTAAGAGGTACTTAGGTACCATTTCAGAGGGTGTAGAGAAAATATTCCTCATAAAAAATAGGGTTCATGATGATGATCCCAAAATCTATGATGAGGCGATATCAAATATCGATTCCAAGAAATGGTTAGAGATAATGAGATTAGAAATTGACTCAATATGCTCAAAGCAAGTCTGGATCTTGGTAGATCCATCAGAAAGAATTATACCTATTATGTGTAAATGGATTTTCAAGAGAAAGATAGATACATATAAAAATATGGAGATATTCAAGGCTAGGCTAGTAGCGAAAGGGTATAATCAATGCGAAGGCATTGACTATCAGGACATCTTTTTGCTGGTAAACATGCTTAAATTTATTTGCACATTGCTTACTGTTGCAGTCTATTTTAATTATGAAATATGACAAATGGACATGAAAATAACATTCTTAAATGGATATCTTGCGAAAGATATCTATATGAAACAGTCCCTTGGTTTCACATCTAGTGATAGTGATCACAAGGTTTACAAGCTGCAAAGATCCATATATAGACTAAAGCAAGCATCTTAGAGCTGGAATGCTCGTTTTAATGATGTGATCAAATCATGATTTCATAAAAAATGAGGAGGAGCTCTGTATTTTCGAAAAGATCAATGGAAGCATTATTATCTTCCTCGTATTGTACGTGGATGACATCCTTCTAATTAGAAATGATATTTTCATATTGACCACGATCAAAATATGGTTATCGAAAGAGTTCTCTATAAAAAACCTAGGAGAGACATCATTTATATTAGAAATTAAATCTATAGGGATAAATCGAATAGGATGCTGGGTCTGTCACAAAAGATGTAAATAGAGAAGATGCTGAGAAGGTTCAGCATGAAAAATTTCAAGAGGGGACTAGTGCCCTTCAGACATGACATTCATCTCTTCAAGAAGATGTATTCTAACACACTTGAGGAGATTGAATACATAAGCAAGATCTTTTATGCTTCGATAATAAGAAACCTCATGTATGTCATGCTGTGTGCACGACCTGATATCACCCATGCTGTGAGTATCACGAGCAGGTATCAGTTGAATCCAGGTGAAGAGCACTATACTTCTATGAAGTATGTCTTTAAGTACTTGAGAAGGACTAAGGATATGTTTCTGATATTTGGTAATGGAAAACTCTAGATCTAGGAGTATACAGACTCAGACTTTATGTTTGATATAGATGATCGAAAGTCGACTTCTGAAAGTCTGTTTGTGTGCAATAATGGTGCTATAAGCTGGAAGAGTTTCGAACAGACTGTGATAGCAGATTCTATCATTAAAGTAGAATATATCGCTGCATCAAAAGCTACGAAAGAGGTATTTTGATTCAAAAAATTTACCATAGAGATCGGAGTGATGCTATCGAATGCCGTTCCTTTATACTACGACAATAATGGTGCTATAGTCCTAGCTAAGGAACTGAGATCTGATAAAAAATTCAAGCACATTGAGCGATGATATCACTTCATCCGTAATTATCTCAAGAAGGGATACATCAAGGTCAAGAGAGTCGACACCATAGACAATGCGGCTGATCTACTGATGAAGTCATTGAGCCAGTAGAAGATCAAAATTCATCTTGAGAAGATAAGATTTAAATTTGTAGCCAATTGGCTTTAGGTCAAGTGGGAGTTTGTTAGATGTGTACCCTATAAGTCAGATTGGCTGATACTTGTAATACACATTTTAGGAGCACTTTTATAATTTTGATCTAAAATTAATAAAGAATTATTTTTTTCTATCGCATTGTATATAAAGTGTCTATGATATATCCTTTGAGTTAATAGGTATGATAATACATATTTTCAAGAATTAAAAATTTAAGACATGTATTTTCATAATTAACTCATAAACTGCTTCCAATCGTAGAATCATCACAAGGATGGTGATCGATCCAAAAGATCGATGTATGATCACTTTCTTAGGATAGATAAGTCTTGAGTCTATGGTATGGAGATACCAAAGTGAGAGTACAGATACTCATTGAGAATGAGGAGACTGAGCATGACCACCTCGAGCAGTCATAAAGGAGTCTACCTTCTCGTCGATGACCGGCTCGATGCTATAGTTGTGTATTTGATTCTTTGATCTGAGGTGCATCGATAGTTCACCTTGAGTGTGTTATAGTTTGACTACACTATAACTCGGTCTCATAGCCATTTGAAATCCTAAGGTGTATATTGGCTATAGCATGTTCATTATAGAAACTAGATCGCACCAAGATGAGATCTATCAACCTCAGTAGAGGAGTAGTCCTATAATGATCATGAGATCAAGTTCATAAGCCCATGGCCATGGCAGTCAGAAATAATAGAAAAAAGTTTTCTATTAGGGTTTCACATCGAACTCAAATCGAATGATTTAATTATATGATGGGGTGTTGGGTTTGATAAGTTCATCTTAACCCTAATCCTGTGGGGGCTCATAATAGAGGAATCCAATCACACAGGTAGCTACATTGAGAGGATCGTATTTAGTTCTGATGGATGCCACCATATACTATTAGATGTCACTAGTAGATTTTGGGATAAATTAGAATGGTCTTGATAATCGATCATTCTAATTGGATGAATCGAAAGAGTTCTAGTCTATCGAAAGGTATTTTAATGATGTCGATGATAGAGATCGTGATATGTCCAATTACCATACAGAACTAAACCTAACTAGATCATACAAATAAGAGTTTGAATCTGGATGTCACCAATTAGACTAACCCAATTTGATTGATTTGGATTAGATCTAATTAGGTTCAAGAAAATCATGCTAGTATATGATTGAGCCTAACATTCTTCTTCTATAATCATTCTGGTTCATCTCAACTAAGTCAAATTGAATTTGACTCACCTGAAAACCCTATAAGGATGTGTCCTGATCTAACTGGAGCTTGTCCTAGTCAGATAAGACCTTGTCCTAATGAGATCAGGGCTTGACAAAACCAAAGCTTGTCCAAAAATAATCAAAGGGAGTTAGGACAAGGGTCATTTGACCCCATCTTTGCAAGAAAGAAGAGAGGAGGTGTGCGCCTCCTAGAATTTATCTGAGGGAGTGATAAGTACCATAAATTTATCAATAAAAATATTAATTTATTAATTAATTTATATTAATTAATAATTAATTTATATATAATTTTTTTTTAAAAAATAATATTTTTATTAATTAAAAAATTAATTAAAAAATAATAAAAATTAAAAAATAAAATTTTTTAATCAATAGAAAGAGCTCATTTTTTTAATCATAATAAAATAAGTTTCAAGCAAAATAGAGCTAAAATGGAGAAGATATAATTTTTTTAAAAATAAAATAAATAAAAATTAAATAAAAAAGAAAACGACTCAGTCGGCTCAAGCTGACGCACCAAGCCAGCCACATAAGCTGACTCAGCCATAGAAGCCATCAGTCAGTCCACCATCCAGGCGTGGACCGTCAGCTCAACAGAATCCGATAAATCACATCGCGACACGTGGTGGACCTAGACCTTTAAAGGGTTCACAGAAATCTATTGAGGCTCATAAGATATTTTGATATTTTCACTCGACAATAGGAGCGCTAATTGGTTGTGGTGTGTGGTGCGATCGGTCCACGCAATCCATGGGAACAGTAATGGCATGATCGGATAGCTGCGGTAGCTTACAGTCAAGATCAAATGGCTGTGGTTATTTCTGAATTTGATTCAGCTTCAGACTTCATGCGGATCGCCATCCAATGGCAGCACTCGATCTAAGAGATGATCCGACGGTCCAAAATACTCCCGACATTGATCAGGACTCCCAACGCATGATTTATGGCCAGATTTCCTCCATCGACGCACGATCGGATGGCCAAAATTTAATCCGACCTGATCTGGGTTGATATACATTCGATTTTGATGATTTTTGGTCCGTTGGATTTCTATTAATGGCCAAATTTCATTCAGAGTAGTAGAATTCATTCAAGACTCTTTTTAATCCAATTTTCACTCAAATTTCTTTATATTTCAACAATCAAAGAGCTCCTTAGTCCTACATTGCCTAAAAGAAAACTCTCCAGCCCCCCTAGCTCTATAAAAAGGACCCCAGGCCTCTAGAAATAGATAGATCTGATGAGAGGAAAGTCAAGCTCAAGGTTGAAGGTTGCTCCAAAGCTACAGTACTAAGAAGAAGAGCCAGTCTTCTATGCCATCTCCATGCTTACTATTGGTGCAGAAACTGATCGTCGTCGGAGATTGCTGGAGTCGAGGCCGCTGAGGTCACCGTCGGAGACCTGCAAAATAAAGTCTCATCCGGAGTCGGTGGAGGGTGGCTCCGGTAGGACCCTCCGACGCTCAAGTCAGCTCTGGCTAATAGGAATGGAGTGCTCAGAATGAGTTCCGGAGCTTAGAGAAGAAGAGGAGAGCTTAGAGATCAGAGAGATTAGAGTTAGCGTAGCATATCTGGAGGAGTCCTTTTTATAGTGGAGCTTGATGGTGACAGCTGCAGCCACGTGCTGGCGGGTCGCTCGAGGTTCGGCGGAGCCAGTCTCATGGGAAGGTGCCGTGTGCGGTGGATTAATGGTGATAGCTGCAGCCGTGTGCTGGCGGGCCGCTCGAGATTCGGCGGAGCCAGTCTCATGGGATGGTGACAGCCATCGCCGCCTCATAGTGGGTCGCTATCACTCAGTGGATCGATGGTGATGCTGCAGAGCTTGCGGCAGATGAAGGGCTGGCCTTCGTCGTGTGCCCATTTCGGGGGAGCTCGGGCTCTTAGCTTGGAGGGAGTTCGGCTCCCATAGGCGGAGGTATGCAGCTAAGGCTCGTCCGCTGAGGAGTCCGGCAGCTGAGAATCCGAAGCTCAACCGTTGAAGAGTTCGGTCGGAAGTTGGACTTCGACTGAGGCTCGTCGGCTGAGAAATTCGAGGAGCTCGACCGTTGAGCAGTTCGGCCATCTGAACGGATCCGTAGAAGCTCGGACGCTAAGCAGTTCGGCCGTCTGAACGCGTCCGTAGAAGCTCGGACGTTAGGAGTTCGGGGAGCTCGGCCGCTAAGCAGTTCGGCCGGCTGGAGTTCGAAGAAGCTCGGTGGCTGAACGGGTTGAAATAAGCTCGGCCGCCGAGGGCTTGGCCAAAGCCCTGCTGCTTGGAGTCCAAGGAGCTCGGGCGCTAAGTAGTTCGGTCGGCTGTAGGAGCCGGCTGAGATCCATCCGTCGAAGCTTTTCCGCGGCTATAGGTTGCATTAGGCTGAGCGTTGAGCTAGACTTCTGCAGGAGCGGGATTTATTCCCAACACTAGCCCCCCTACTCCTGAGTTCGAAAATTGAAGGAAGGGAGTGCAGGAAAGGCGACTGCCGGAGTCTTCCTCCAAGCTCTGTGCTGGTCTAGGTCGAAGCTCGGGGGGATCTCGCCTCCAGCTGAAGTTGATATCGAGGTTGAAGCCTGGTGAAGATCCCATTTTCAGCCAGGGTTGACACGGTTGCTTTCTCTAGCCAAGGTCGATGTTGAAGCTCCCCAGCCGAGGTTGACATGATAGCCTTCTCTAGCCGAGGTCGATGTTGAAGCTCTCTGGCCGAGGTCGTCGCAGGGCTTACCTCTATCCGAGGTTACTCAGGCACTCTGGCCGAGGTTGATGCGGGCGCTTGGGGGAGATCTCATCTCCAACTATCGAAATTGGCCCAGTCCCTCGGGGGAGATCTGATCCATAGCCGAAGTTGTCCACGATCGCTCGGGAGAGATCTTATCTCCGACCGAGCCTTCCTCGGGGGAGATCTTATCTCGAGCAGCCGAGGTCGAAGTGCGTGCTCGAGGAGGTCTTATCTCCTGCGGTCGAGCTTCCTGCGCTCGGGGGAGATCTTATCTCCTACGACCGAGCTTCCCTCGGGGGAGATCTTATCTCCTGCAGCCGAGGTCGAAGTGCGCGCTCGGGGGAGATCTTATCTCCTATGGTCGAGCTTTCCTCGGGGGAGATCTTATTCGCGAGCCGAGCCTTCCTCGGAGGAGATCTTATCTCCTGTAGCCGAGGTCGAAGTGCGCACTGGGAGAGATATTATTCCTCGCCGAGCCGGGGGAGATCTCCTGCAGGAAGTGCACTCGGGGAGATATTACCTAAGCCGAGCCTTCCTCAGGGAGATCTTATCTCTGCAGCGAGGTCGAAGTACGCACTCGGAAGGAGATCTTATCTCCTACGGTCGAAGTGCACGCCGGAGGAGATCTTATCTCCTGCAGCCGAGCTTTTCTCGGGGAAGATCTTATCTCCTGCAGTCGAGCCTTCCTCAGAAGAGATCTTTATCTCCTGCAGTCGAGGTCGAAGTGCGTGCTCGGGAGAGATCTTATCTCCTACGGTCGAGCTTCCCTCGGGGGAGATCTTATCTCCTGCAGCCGAGCTTTCCTCGAGGAGATTTATCTCTACAGCCGAGCCTTCTCGAGAGAGATCTTATCTCCTACAGCCGAGGTCGAAGTGTGCGCTCGGAGGAGATCTTATCTCCTACAGCCGAGCTTTCTCGGAGGAGATCTTATCTCCTGCAGTCGAGGTCGAAGTGCGCGCTCGGGGGAGATCTTATCTCATGCGGCCGAAGTGCGCACTCGAGAGAGATCTTATCTCCTGCAGCCGAAGTGCACGCTCGGGAGAGATCTTATCTCCTGCAGCCGAGCCTTCTTGGAGGAGATCTTATCTTCTGCAGTCGAGGTCGAATAGCACGCTCGGAGGAGATCTTATCTCCTACGGTCGAGCTTCCCTCAGGAAAGCTTATCTCCAACAACCGAAGTATGCACTCGGGGGAGATCTTATCTCCTGCAGTCGAGCTTTCCTCAAGGAAGATCTTTCTTACAGTCGAGCCTTCCTCGGGGGAGATCTTATCTCCTACAGTCGAGGTGCGTGCTGGGGGAGATCTTATCTCCGCCTTCTCGAGATCGAGATCGAAATGTGCACTCAAGGGAGATCTTATCTCTGTCGAAGTGCGCGCTCGGAGAAGATCTTATCTTCTGTAGCCGAGCTTCCTCGGGGGAGATCTTATCTCCTACAGCCAAGCCTTCCTCAGGGGAGATCTTATCTCCTGCAGCCGAGGTCAAAGTGCGCACTTGGGAAGATCTTATCTCCTACGACCGAGCTTCCCTCGGGGGAGATCTTATCTCCTGTAGCCAAAGTGCGCACTCGGGGGAGATCTTATCTCCTGCTGTCGAGCTTTTCTCAGGGGAGATCTTATCTCTGCAGCCGAGCCTTCCTCGGGTGAGATCTTATCTTGCAGCCGAGGTTGAAGTGCGCGCTTGGGGGAGATTTATCTCCTAAATCGAGCTTCCCTCGGGGGAGATCTTATCTCCTGCAGTCGAAGTGCGCACTCGGGAAGATCTTATCTCCTGCAGCCGAGCTTTCCTCGGAGAGATCTTATCTCCTACAGCCGAGCTTCCTTGGAGGAGTCTTATCTCCTGCAGGTCGAAGTGCGCGCTCGGGGGAGATCTTATCTCCTACGGTCGGCTTTCGGGGAGATCTTATTCTCCTGCAGCCGAGCTTATCTCTGCAGCCGAGCCTTCTGAGGGAGTCTTATCCTATAGTCGAGGTCGAGTGCGCGCTTGGGGGAGATCTTATCTCCTACGGCCGAGCTTTCCTCGGGGGAGATCTTATCTCCTGCAGCCGAAGTGCAACGCTCGGAGGAGATTTATCTCCTGCAGCCGAGCTTTCCTCGAGGGAGATCTTATCTCCAGCAGTCGAGCCTTCCTCGGGGGAGATCTATCTCCTGCAGCGAGGTCGAAGTGCGCGCTCGGGGGAGATCTTATCTCCTATGGCGAGCTTCCCTCGGGGGGAGATCTTGTCTCCTAAGTCGAAGTGCGCGCTCGGGGGAGATCTTATCTCCTGCAGCCGAGCCTTCCGGAGGAGATCTTATCTCCTGCAGCGAGGTCGAAGTGCACGCTCGGGGAAGATCTTATCTCCTACGGTCGAGCTTTCCTCGGGGGAGATCTTATCTCCTGCAGCCGAAGTGCGCGCTCGGAGGAGATCTTATCTCCTACAATCGAGCTTTCCTCTGGGGAGATCTTATCTCCTGCAGTCGAGCTTTCCTCGGGAGATCTTATCTCCTGCAGCCGAGGTCGAAGTGCACGCTCGGGGGAGATCTTATCTCCTACGGCCGAGCTTCCCTCGAGGGGAGATCTTATCTCCTGCAGCCGAAGTGCGCGCTCGGGGGA
This sequence comes from Cocos nucifera, assembly GCA_006176705.1. NCBI lineage: Eukaryota > Viridiplantae > Streptophyta > Magnoliopsida > Arecales > Arecaceae > Cocos > Cocos nucifera. The sequence goes on from QRFJ01000996.1 coordinate 237,979, forward strand.
GATCTTATCTCCTGCAGCCGAGCTTTCCTCGGGGGAGATCTTATCTCCTACAGTCGAGCCTTCCTCGGAAGAGATCTTATCTCCTACAGTCGAGGTCGAAGTGTGCGCTCGGAGGAAATCTTATCTCCTGCAGCCGAGCTTCCCTCGGGGGAGATCTTATCTTCTGCAGCTGAAGTGCGCGCTCGGAAGAGATCTTATCTCCTACGACCGAGCTTCTAAGGCTTCCAACCTGCCTCCGTTAGCACGAGGTCCCCTGCCAGTTTCAATACGGCAACTATTTGACTGCTCCATCCCCTGTTACCACAGTTTCTGCGCCAGGGAATAACATTATTAGAAGGAAAGAATTTTACTGAAGGAAAGTTACGGACAGCACATCCCCATTTGAGGGATCGTTGGGGCATTGTTCCTCCGAGCTCCCTCCCTCGGGCAGTAAGTCCCATCCAGACGACCTCCTCTATCCCATGCTGGCCTTCTCAATTTGGAGCAAGCTCTTGGCTTTGTCGCTGGGAGCCGACGAACCGCCGATGTATCAAGCTCCTCCCCGGGGTAACGTTGATGATGCTGTGAGGCGGTCGACCCAGGAGTTTCTGGTTACGGCAGCGCCCTTAGCCGACTTTCTCCAGCCGCTCCTTCCTGACGAGCTCCTCAATTTCGTCTCGCAGTCAGATGCATTTCTCAGCATCGTGGCCGTGGTCGCGATGGTAGATGCAGTACGACCGTGCTTGTTTAGGAGAGACCGTAAACCTTCTGGTCTTGATGGCTGGCTCTTAACTTCGCTGAGAATTCGAGTTAGAAGAGCGGGACGTAGTTACGGAACCTTTCGGAAGGGCTTCTTCGCATCCTTTTGTCGGGGCCTCTTTGGTGGCGAGCTCAAGGAGTTAGGGGTTGTAAAATCTATGGGAGAACTTTATGCCCAGTTGTCAGAGCTTCCTTGGAGTCATACTCGAGAGGAAGTCCTCGCTTGCCCTGGGGCGGTTGTGAGCTCGGCCGAACTTTATCTCACCTTATGGGAAATCTTTGTTGGGGGCTTCCTTGGTGACATAATCGGGCTGGAGTTCTGCCTCACTTGCGCCGAACTTCATTCCACCTTCCCGCGAAAGCCTCCACGGGAGGAATAATGCCCCTTCCTCGATGACGGGCTTCGGGCTTCGAGGTGAAGTTCGGCGCAAGTGCGCCGAACTTCATTCCATTTTCCCACAAAACCCTCCATGGAAGAACTTCCTCTGCTGCTTTTGTCCGGACTTCCTTGACGATGAGCTCGAGTGGGAGCGCGGCTTTGCTTGCCCGAACTTCACTCCACCTTCTGTGAATTTTTTGTAGTGGTTTCCTTGGTGTCATACTTGAGCGTGAGTTCGGCCTCACTTGCGTCGAACTTCGTTCCGCTTTCCCATGGAAGCTTCCGTGGGAGAACTTAATACTCCTTTGTCGGGGCTTCCTCGATGATGGGCTCGAGTTGGAGTACGGCCTTGCTTGCACTGGGAGGTCGTGAGCGCGGCCGAACTTCATTCCGTCTCCTTCTGAAACCTGGGGGAGAACTTTCTTGATGACGAGTTCGAGGAAGAGCTCGGCGTCGCTTGCCTGAGCTTCATTCCTCCTCCTGTGACTTCTTCGTAGGTGGCTTCCTTGGTATCACACCCGAGCGGAAGTTCGGCCTCACTTGCACCGAACTTCATTCCGATGATGAGATTTCAGGGGAAGTTCGGCCTTGCTGCCGCCGAACTTCATTCCACTTTTCTGCTCGTGGTAAACTCCATTCCGCTTTTCCATGGAACCTTCCTCGTGTCGAACTTCATTCCGCTTCTGCTCTCCATTTCTCTCCTAAGGGCGATTGGCATGCCCAAATGTTCTTCCTTAAGCTGCAGCCGAGGTCAAAGTGCGCGCTCGGGGGAGATCTTATCTCCTACGGTCGAGCTTTCCTCGGGGGAGATCTTATCTCCTGCAGCCGAAGTATGCACTCGAGAGAGATCTTATCTCCTGCAGTCGAGCTTTCCTCGGGGGAGATCTTATCTCCTACAGCCGAGTCTTCCTCGGAGGAGATCTTATCTCCTATAGCCAAGGTGCGCGCTCGGGGAAGATCTTATCTCTACAGTCGAGCCTTCCGGAGGAGATTTATCTCCTGCAATCGAGGTCGAAGTGCGCGCTCAGGAGAGATCTTATCTCCTGCGCCGAAGTGCGCACTCGGAGAAGATCTTATCTCCTGCAGCCGAGTTTCCTCGGAGGAAGATCTTATCTCCTGCAGCCGAGCCTTCTCGGAGGAGATCTTATCTTCTATAGTTGAGGTCGAAGTGCGCGTCGGGAGATCGGGGAGAGATTTATCTCCTGCTGAGCGCTCGGGGGAGATCTTATCTCTGCAGCCGAATGCCTGCGGGAGATCTTATCTCCTGCAGCGAGTGCGCGCTCGGAGGAGATCTTCTCCTGCGTCGAGCTTTGGGAGATCTTATCTCCTGCAGTCCGAAGGCTTGGGAGATCTTATCTCCTGCAGTCGAGGTCGAGAGTGCGCGCTCGGGGGAGATCTTATCTCCTACGGTCGAGCTTCTCGGGGAGATCTTATCTCTGCAGTCAAGTGCGCACTCCGGAAAGATCTTATCTCCTACATGCCGAGCTTTCCTCGGGGGAGATCTTATCTCTGCAGCGAGCCTTTCTCAGGGGAGATCTTATCTCCTGCAGCGAGGTCGAAGTGCACACTCGGGGAGGATCTTATCTCCTACAGTCGAGCTTCCCTCGGGGGAGATCTTATCTTTCTGCAGTCGAAGTGCGCGCTTGGGGGAGATCTTATCTCCTGCAGCCAGCTTTTCTCGGGGGAGATCTTATTCCTGCAGTGAGTCTTCTCAAGGGAGATCTTATCTCCTGCATAGTCGAGGTCGAAGTGCGTGCTCGGGGGAGATCTTATCTCCTACGGTCGAGCTGTCCTCGGGAAGATCTTATTTTCTGCAGCCGAAGTGCGCGCTCGGGGGGAGATCTTATCTCTGCAGCGAGCCTTCCTCGAGGGAGATCTTATCTCCTACAGGTCGAGTGCGCGCTCGGAGATCTTATCTCTATGAATGCTCCTACAGCGCGCGGGGGAGATCTTATCTCCTATGGCGAGCTTCCTCGGGGGAGATCTTATCTCCTACAGCCGAAGTGCACGCTCGGAGGAGATCTTATCTCCTGCGGTCGAGCCTTCCTCGAGAGAGATCTTATCTCCTGCAGCCGAGATCGAAGTGCGCGCTCGGAGGAGATCTTATCTCCTGCAGTCGAAGTACGCGCTCGGAGGAGATCTTATCTCCTACGGCCGAGCTTCTAAGGCTTCCGACCTGCCTCCGTTAGCAGGAGGTCCCCCGTCAGTTCCAATACGGCAACTATTTGACTGCTCCATCCCTTGTTACCATAGTTTCTGCGCTAGGGAATAACATTATTGGAAGGGAAGAATTTTATCGAAGGAAAGTTACGGGCAGCACATCTCCATTTGAGGGATCGTCGGGGCGTTGTTCCTCCGAGCTCCCTCCCTCGGGCAGTAAGTCCTGTCCAGACGACCTCCTCTATCCCATGCTGGCCTTCTCGATTTGGAGCAAGCTCTTGGCTTTGTCGCTGGGAGCCGATGAACCGTCGATGTACCAAGCTCCTCTCCGGGGTAACGTTGATGACGCTGTGAGATGGTCGACCCAGGAGTTTCTGGTTACGACAGTGCCCTTAGCCGACTTTCTCTAGCCGCTCCTTCCTAACGAGCTCCTCAATTTCGTCTCGCAGCCGGATGCATTTCTCAGCGTCGTGATCATGGTCGCGATGGTAGACGCAGTACGACCACGCTTATTTAGGAGAGACCGTAAACCTTCTGATCTTGGCGGCTGGCTCTTAACTTCGCTGAGAATTCGAGTTAGAAGACCGAGGCATAGTGCGGAACCTTTCGGAAGGGCTTCTTCGCATCCTTTTGTCGGGGCCTCCTTGGTGGCGAGCTCAAGGAGTTAGGGGTTGTAAAACTTGCGGGAGAACTTTATGCCCAGTTGTCGAAGCTTCCTTGGAGTCATACTCGAGAGGGAGTCCTCGCTTGCCCTGGGGCGGTTGTGAGCTCGGCCGAACTTCATCTCACCTTATGGAAAATCTTTGTTGGAGGCTTCCTTGGTGACATAATCGGGCTGGAGTTCCGCCTCACTTGTGCCGAACTTCATTCCACCTTCCTGCGAAAGCCTCCGCGGGAGGAATAATGCCCCTTCCTCGATGATGGGCTTCGGGCTTCGAGGTGAAGTTCGGCCTCACTTGCGCCGAACTTCATTCCGTTTTCCCGCGAAACCCTCCGCGGGAGAACTTTCTCTGCTACTTTTGTCCGGACTTTCTTGACGATGAGCTCGAGTGGGAGCTCGGCTTTGCTTGTCCAAACTTCACTCCACCTCTTGTGAATTCTTTGTAGTGGTTTCCTTGGTGTCATACTCGAGCGTGAGTTCGGCCTCACTTGCGTCGAACTTCGTTCCGCTTTTCCACGGAAGCTTCTGCGGGAGGACTTCATACTCCTTTGTCGGGATTTTCTCGATGACGTGCTCGAGTTGGAGTACGGCCTTGCTTGCGCTGGGAGGTCGTGAGCATAGCCAAACTTCATTCCGTCTCCTTCTGAAACCTAGGGGAGAACTTTCTTGATGACGAGTTCGAGGAAGAGCTCGGCGTCGCTTGCCTAAGCTTCATTCCTCCTCCTGTGACTTCTTCGTAGGTGGCTCCCTTGGTGTCACACCCGAGCGAAAGTTCGGCCTCACTTGCGCCGAACTTCATTCCGATGATGAGATTTCAGGAAAAGTTCGGCCTTGCTACCGCCGAACTTCATTCCGCTTTTCTGCTCGCGGTAAACTCCATTCCGCTTTCCCACGGAACCTTCCTCGCACCGAACTTCATTCCGCTTCTGCGGAAGAACTTCTGCTCTCCATTTCTCTCCTAAGGGCGATTGGCATGCCCAAATGCTCTTCCTTAAGACCGGTTCCTCGCATTTTTCTGGCAAAGTCTCCACCGAAGGTTGTCGCACGACCTGTATCACCTCGGTGGGCCATGAACCCATCCGGCAGATTGAACTGCTCTACATCTGCGGTGGCTTCAGATGGAGCCTGGGCTACCGGGGCTGCAATGGGAGCAGGCATACCTACCGCATCGAAGCTCTCCTGGGGGCATTTTCTCTTCGGGAGAGAAAGGGGAGATCTCCAGAGAGGTAAAAGAAGAGTCGCCGAGCACTCCTTTAAGAACAAGGGAACCTTGGAGGTTCGAGTGCCCTAATTCTAGCGCCATTCTATTGATGCAGAAACTGATCATCATCGGAGGTTGCTAGAGTCGAGGCCGCTGAGGTCGCCGCCGGGGATCTGCAAAATAAAGTCCCGTTCGGAGTCGGTGGGGGGTGGCTCCGGCAGGACCCTCCGACGCTCAAGTCAGCTCTGGCCAATAGGAATGGAGTGCTCGGAATGAGTTTCGGAGCTTAGAGAAGAAGAGGAGAGCTTAGAGATCAGAGAGATTAGAGTTAGTGTAGCGTATCTGGAGGAGTCCTTTTTATAGCGGAGCTTGATGGTGACAGCTGCAGCCGCGTGCTGGCGGGCTGCTCGAGGTTCGACGGAGCCAGTCTCATGGGAAGGTGCCGTGTGCAGTGGATTGATGGTGACAGCTGCAGCCGTGTGCTGGCGGACTGCTCGAGGTTCGGCGGAGCCAGTCTCACGGGATGGTGACAGCCATCGCCGCCTCATAGTGGGTCACTATCATCCGATGGATCGATGGTGATGCTGCAGAGCTTGTGGCGGATGAAGGGCTGGCCTTCATCGTTTGCCCATTTCGGGGGAGCTCGGGCTCTTAGCTTGGAGGGAGTTCGGCTCCCATAGATGGAGGTATGCAGCTAAGGCTCGTCCGCTGAGGAGTCTGGCAGCTGGGAATCTGAAGCTCGACCGTTGAAGAGTTCGATCGGATCTTGGACTTTGGCTGAGGCTCGTCGACTGAGGAATTCGAGGAGCTTGACCGCTGAGCAGTTCGACCATCTGAACGGATCCGTAGAAACTCGGACGCTAAGTAGTTCGACCGTCTGAATGCATTCGTAGAAGCTCGGACGCTAGGAGTTCGAGGAGCTCGGCCGCTAAGCAGTTTGGCCGGCTGGAGTCCGAAGAAGCTCGGTGGCTGAACGGGTTGGAATAAGCTCGGCCGTCGGAGGCTTGGTCGAAGCCCGACTGCTTGGAGTCCAAGGAGCTTGGGTGCTAAGTAGTTCGGCCGGCTGTAGGAGCTCGGCTGAGATCCATCTGTCGAAGCTCTTCCGCGGCTATAGGTTGCATTAGGCTGAGCATTGAGCTAGACTTCTGCGGGAGCGGGATTTATCCCCAACACTTATGTTGATCTACGATCTCCTTCTAGTTTTCTTTTCTCTTTTCTTTTCTTTAATTTTTTGTATTTAAATTTTGCATTTGAGTTTTAATTTTAATAAAGAAAGCTTTATTGCTCTTTTTAATTCTAGTTTTTTAAATTAATTATTCTTTATTGCTCTTTAATTATAAGTAGTCGCTAAGATCTAAATAATAGATCTTAGTTCTAAGCTTATTTTTGCATAATTTAAATTCTACTTTTATTTATAAATCTATTTTTTATTTTAATTTTTTTTTAAAAATCCTTCTTTCCTTTTTTTATAAGAAAAAAATCAAAGATTTTAGAATTAAATCATTGTCTCTCTGTGGATTCGATCCGACTCACTACTCTCTTCATAACTTTTAATTTAAAAAAGTTGGATTTAAACTGATGAACATGGTGTCTTCACGACAACATCGCATTCCTATCAAGTTTTTGGCACCATTGTCGGAGAGACATAAAAATTAAAATTTTTTCATTTCTTTGATTTTTTTATTATCTACTATTTATTTTTCTTATTTATTTTATAAAAAAAAAGAAAAAAAAAGAGAAAAGAACAAAGAAGATTAGGACATGAACAAAACTTTCAATCCTATTTGGTGAGATCATTCCTAAATCCTAAATCTCTTTTCTTATTTTTAATATTTATTTTATTTTTTAATTAATTAAAAATTACCTACTTAAATCTAATTAAAAATTTCATCATAAGATTAAAAATTTTAATTATTTAGAGCATCCATCATATCAATTTTAATTTATTTTTTTTGATGATTACTGGAGGCAAGGTAAGCCTTTCAAAATTTAATTAGTTGCATGCATCTAGTTTAAGTTGCATAGAACCCTTGGATTGAAAATTTTATATGCATATTCATCTTTAAATCAAATTAAGGGCACAACCCAATTAATCAAAATAAGATGGGGATTTAATCACCCTTTCTTAGTTCACAAACAACCAACTCTCATATTGCATTAACCCAAATCTTAACTCTTAAAATCAATGAGACATCGACCCTTAAGGATATTCGAGCTCAATAGGATAAGGAAACCTTAGAGTTGAACAAGGTTAGGGTTAGTCAATTTGACTGGTGTCTAGGAAAGTGGTTCAGGGATGACTGGGTCCGAATGAAGGTGGTAACTTAATTGATTTCATTCGTTTATCTGGCCAAGCATAATTGATGTCTAAGGCAAGCAATGGGGGGACTCCCACCGATCTTATGCTTACTTGGCCAGTTGATTGGCTGATGCTATACTTGGAGTGCTCGAAGGCTAACTTGGAACAGTTAGGAGCTGTCTAGGTCTAGGCTAATATTAGGTTAAGACTAATTTATTTGAAACTTATTTGAAAATAAAAATTTTTACTTTAGGTATTTTCAATCTCTATTGCCCTGACATAAGGTTGTCCTGGCATAACGAAAAGTTATGTTGCATGGTTGTCCTAGGGTATGAAAATGATGAATTAACTTAGAACTAAAAAAAAGAGAGTTTAATATATATATATATATATAATAATAATAATAATAATAATAATAATAATAATAATAATAATAATAATAAAAGATTGAGGACATTGAGAATATAGTGAATTCTCCAACATCCATTTGGAGAAGGATATCAGGTCGACGAGTCAAAATGGATTTAGTTCCTGTTTCAGACCCTACAACCTCAACATCCACAATAAATTTAGCAAATCAGCGTCAGCCTCAAATCCTTAAGGACTTATGTTATCCAGTTGGTTCCATCTAACCCTCTTATATCAGGTTGCCCCAATCCATAGCAAACAACTTTGAAATTAAACCTCAAATCATTAATATGCTTCCAAAATTCATGGAAATAGATGATGCATATATATTCATTAAGAAATTTGAAGAGGTTTATGCAACCATAAAACTACAATAATTATCAGAGGACGAAATCAAACTGAGATTAATCAATTTTGTCCTTAAGGATAATGCCAAAAAGTAGTTTTATAGTCTTCCAAATCAATCTATCATGACTTGGAAGGGCTTTGTGAGAATATTCTTAAAAAAATATTTTCCTCATCATAAAACAGCTAGAATTAGAAATGAAATAAACCAATTCTATCAACTAGCTAGTGAATCATTTTGGAAATACTTCGATCAATTCAAGAACCTCTTGACCTAATGCCCACACCATGGAATAGAAACTTAGAGGCTATGCTAAATAATTTATGAAGGGTTAGAGTCAAATTTTCGAACAATGCTAGAGTCCATGTGCCAGGGATAATTTATGTACAAAGAACCAAATGAAGCCTGACAATTTTTAGAAGATCTAACTGAGAAAAATTTACAATGGAAAACAACAAGAGAACCAGAAAAACCCACATCTTCAAGAGGTGGAATTTACCAAACCTCCCTAGCTGTAAAAGCTAAAATTGCAACGTTGACACGTAGGCTAGAGACTTTAGAACCTTAGAGACCAGCCAGTATCAACCAAGTATCTGCACCCATGTACAATAGATGTAATGCACCATACCATGTCCTTAAGGAATGTCCCCTCATTGTGAACCAATCAGATAATAGATGTGCACGAGTGAATGCCACATATCAGAAACCATTGAATAATCCCTATGCACTCACCTATGACCCAGGTTGGAAGAATCATCCAAATTTTTTATGGTCACAAAATTAAAATGTAGACGGTCCAAGTTTCAATCAGCAGAACCTAAGGCCTAATCCTGTGATAAACACCCTACCACCATCAGGCTTTAATATTAATGAAAAAAAATTTTTCTTTAGAGAAAAGCCTGGAAGTCCTAACCAAATCTAATACTGACACCAATACTACCTTAAGCAATTTCATGCAAACCATGGGCCAAATTCTAAATTCAAATTCTCAGGCCATAGCCTGCTTAGAAATGCAAGTGAGTCAGCTAGCATCTACCATAAGTGAACGTGAACGAGGTATGCTACCTAGCCAACCTGAGCCCAACCCAAGAAATCAAAATGGTAGACCATCCCAAGGAAACCAGGTTAATCAAGTTAATGCTATTCATTCCTTGAGATCAGAAAAATAAGTAGATAATAAGGTAAATACACCTGATACTAGAAAAGACTCGAGTGCTGAATCTTTTGAGCTACCTAATGAACAATCTACCTTACAAATTCAAGCTCCTAAAATTGATAGTGCACCAAACTAGATGACCACAATCTGTAGAGCTCCTTTTTTGAATCGATTAAGGTCTAATAAATAATCAAAACATTTAGACAAAATGTTAGAGATATTTAAGCAAGTTCAAGTAAACATTCCTCTACTAGACATGATCCAACAAATTCCGACTTATGCCAAATTCTTAAAAAATCTTTGCACCAAGAAAAAGATGACTAACATACCAAAGAGAGCTTTCTTAGCAGCATGTGTGAGTTCATAGTTGTTAAGTCATATGCCTATAAAGTACAAGGATCTAGGTTCTCCAATAATTTCATGTGTCATAGGAGAAACCCACATTGAGAAGGCATTACTTGATTTAGGGGCTAGTGTAAATATTTTGCCCTATTCAGTTTATAATCAACTAGGATTGGGAAAGCTTCAGTCAATAGAGATCACATTATAATTAGCAGATCGATCTTTTAGAATCCCAAGGGAATGGTAGAAGATGTTTTGATTAAGGTTGGAAGTTTTATCTTTTCAGTCGATTTTGTCATTTTGGAGACTGAGCCAATATCAAATCCTAAGGGTCAAATTCCAGTGATTTTAGGAAGATCATTCCTAGCTATTGCTAATGCTGAAATCAATTATTAGAATGGACTTATGAAACTGTCTTTTGGAAACATGACTATCGAGCTGAATATTTTTAATTTGAAATAGGAATCTGCTAAGCATGCTAATGTAAGTATAGTCCAACATGAAATTTATGAACCCATAGACATTAGCGATGAGGAAGTCGATCTTGAATCTAGTATCTGGCCAACCCATGAATGTCAGAACCTAAATAAAATACTTGGAGATAATAAAAATGGTCAGAGATGGAAGCCTCCCACTGAACCACCCATAGAAATGACTAAACCATCACCTGAGTCATCAAAAGAAGAGGCACCCAAAGTAGAGTTGAAATCTCTCTCTAAGCACCTCAAGTATGTATATTTAGGTTCAGAAAAACCTTATCTGTAATTATTGCATCAGACCTAAATTCTAACCAAGAAGAGAAATTATTAACAGTCTTAAGAAAAAATCAAGAAGCAATAGACTGGATCATGGCAGACATTAAAAGAATAAGCCTTTCCATAGTTCAACATAGGATACACCTAGAGGAAGAGGCTAAACTAACTCGAGATGCCCAAAAAAGACTGAACCCAGCCATCAAGGATGTAGTCAAAAAGAAAATTCTGAAATTATTGGATAATGAAATTATTTATCTCATTTCTGATAGTTCATGAGTAAGTCCTATACAAGTGGTACCAAAGAAATCTAGGGTAACAGTAGTCCAGAATGATGCTAATGAACTTATCCCAACTAGGACCCAAACGGGGTGGAGGGTCTGTATAAATAATAGAAAATTGAATGCAGCTACAAAAAAAAGATCACTTTTCTTTGCCATTTATTGATCAAATATTGAAAAAATTAGCTGGACAAGAATTTTACTATTTTCTAGATGGATACTTTGGTTATAATCAGATCCCCATAGTCCTTGAAGATCAGAAAAAGACCACATTCACCTGTCCATTCAAAATCTTTGCTTATAGGAGTATGCCCTTTGGACTATGTAATGCTCCAGCAACCTTCCAAAGATGTATGATTAGCATATTTTTCGATATGATTGAACGATTTTTAGAAATTTTTATGGATGACTTTTCTATCTTTGGACTTAGCTTTTCTGAATGCTTAAACCATCTAAGACTTGTTCTAGAAAGATATAAGAAAAAGCATTTGGTTCTTAATTAAAAAAAATGTCAATTCATGATTAGAGAAGGTATAGTCCTTGGCCATGTAATTTCAAAGAAAGAAATAGAAGTTGACAAGGCCAAAGTTGATCTGATTGCAAGTCTTCTACCACCCAAGATTGTTAAAGAAATTCGTTCATTCTTAGGACATGCTGGATTTTATAGAAGATTTATACCCGATTTTAGCAAAGTGGCTTGCCCTTTGAAGAACTTGTTAGCAAAAGAAGCAAAATTTGAGTTTACTTATAAGTGCCTTGAGTCTTTTGAATTTCTTAAAAAGGCACTCATTTCAGCCCCCATCATTCATCTACCTATCTGGATCGAACCTTTTAAGCTCATGTGTGATGCATCTGATCATGCTGTAGGTACAGTCTTAAGTCAAAAAATCAACAAGCTGTCGAGGATTATTTATTATGCAAGCAAAATATTAAATGATGCGCAGCTTAATTACACCACTACGGAGAAGGAATTCTTAGATGTTATCTTTGCCCTAGAAAAATTCAAGTCCTATTTGGTTGGATCTCATGTTATTGTCTATACTGATCACTCAACCATTAGACATCTCCTAGCAAAGAAAGATGCTAAGGCATGATTAATCCGATGGATCTTGCTCCTTCAAGAATTTGACCTAGAAATTAAAGACAAGAAAAGAACAAAGAATGCAGTTGCTGATCACTTATTCTGAATCATAGTTGTGCCATCTAATAAACCACCTGTCAATGAGTATTTTCCATATGAACAACTCATGTCAGTGTCCACTGAATCTTGGTATGCAAATATTGTGAATTATTTAGCCATTAGTAAAGTGCCTTCTCATTGGACTAGTCAGGATAAACATAAATTCTTTTTTCAAGTAAAGTATTTCATTTGGGATGATCCATATATGTTTAAACAGTATTTTGATCAGATCATTAGGAGGTGTGTCCCTGATAATGAGGTTAAAAATATTCTATCATTTTGTCATGACCAAGCATGTGGTGGTCATTTCGCATCCAAAAAGACTACTGCCAAAGTACTTCAATGTGGATTTTATTAGCCTAATTTATTTAAGAATGCACATGTGTACTATAAAAGTTGTGATCGATGCCAACAAATGGGTCGGATTACAAAGAAAGATATGATGCCACTTAATTCAATCTTGGTAGTTGAAATTTTTGATGTCTAAGGAATTGATTTTATGGGACCATTTTCGAATTCCTTCTGAAATGAGTATATCTTAGTGGCTGTTGATTATATTTTCAGTGGGTAGAAGCTATTCCATGTAAATCCAATGATAGCAAAGTGGTCATTAAATTTCTTAAGAAAAATATTCTCTCTCACTTTTGTACTCTTAGAGCAATCATTAGTGATCAGGAAACACATTTTTGCAATCGATCCTTTACCGAATTAATGAAAAAATATAATGTTACCCATAAATTAGCCACACCATATCATTCTCAGATTAGTGGGCAAGTTGAAGTATCAAATAGACAAATCAAACAAATCTTGGAGAAAACTATTAATGCCAATAGGAAGGATTGGTCTGTGAAATTAGTTGATGCACTTTGGGCCTACCGTACTGCCTACAAGACCAACCTAGGAATGTCTTCCTATAGGATTGTGTTTGAAAAATTATATCACTTGCCTGTTGAGTTAGAACATAAAGCCATGTGGGCAATAAAAAAATTAAATATGGATCTAGACATAGCCGGAAACCATAGGAAGCTTCAGATCAATGAATTAGAAGAACTAAGAAATGAAGCTTACGAGAATGCCAAGGTATACAAGGAATGGATGAAAGTATTTCATGATCAAGCAATTCATAGAAAATCTTTCAATCCTGGACAAAAAGTTCTTTTGTATAATTCAAGGTTACATCTTTTTTCTGGAAAGCTTAGGTCTAGATGGACATGACCTTTCTTTGTTAAAAAAGTTTTTCCATATGGGGCTGTAGAAATTGAAAACCCAAGCAATTGTATTGTTTCTAAAGTTAATGGTCAACAATTGAAATCATTCTTGGAATTATCCACAGAATCTATGGAGGAAGCCATGATTCATTATGAACCATTGTATCTCGGTTAGTTTGTTATCACTGTTTAATCTGGCTGAAGACTTTAAACTTAGCACTTGTTAGGAGGCAACCCAATATTTTTTGAATCTAATTTAGTTTTTTTAGTTTATTTTTTTTTTAGACTAAGCTGGAGAAGGATCAAAAGCTTCAAGACCCATGCTAAATGAATAAACATAATTTATATCCTTTTATTTGCTCTCCGTCCCCATTGAGGACAATATCAATTAAAGTTAGAGAGTAAGAAAAAAAAATTAAAAATAATAATAATAATAAAATAAAAATAAAAAATAATAAAAATAATATATATATATATATATATATATATATATATATATATATATATATATATATAAATTAAATTTTAAAATTATTTTGAAACTTTTTTTTGGATAAATTATATTTTAGGAAAGAGAATCTTAAGCAAAATAAACTAGGAAAAGTAATAAAGTTAGAAAGTATTAACTAATAATGATAGCGAGTTAAAAAGCAGATTACTTGGTCAGACCATTAGCAGTCTACTTAGATCATTTAAAGGCTAACAGCATTTCTAATTGCACATGCACACTAATGAAGCATAGTAGGTGTCGATTATAAAAATAATTGAGAATTTAATTATCACTAAAAATTAGTGGTTTATATATAACTTAATTAAAGAAACTTAAATTTAAGGAAAGAGCTATCTACTTAAATAAAAAGTGCAAAATACAGAGTATATGTGGATTGCCCCAAACTAGAACTCTGCAAGTATAGAAGTTCACATCAAATGGTGAAGGAAAGGCCAGGATGCTCAGCATAATTTTCAAAAAAAAAAAGAGAGAAAGCAGTGTGAAAGCTATCTTAATTCATGTACTTAACTTGGGAGTATATAGAAAACTAACCAAAATAGGTGATAAAAGAAGATTCGTTTGTCCTTTGAATCAACACCCAAATGCTAAGTTAGTATTCACGAAATCAAGTGCTGAAAATTTTTAGATGAACTCTAAGAAAGTTTCTAATTAATCTACCATGAAATTTACTTCTAAAACTCAATACTTAGTTAATAATACTGTCTAAACTTTTTATCTTTAATCCTAGATCTATTCTTATGAAGAAGGATCTCAACAAAATATGATAATTGATCTAATTAAATTCTTTCTTTACTCGAGGATGAGCAAAGCTTAAGTTGAAGGATGTGATAAGTATCATAAATTCATCAATAAAAATATTAATTTATTAATTAATTTATATTAATTAATAATTAATTTATATATAATTTTTAAAGAAATTAATATTTTTATTAATTAAAAAATTAATTAAAAAATAATAAAAATTAAAAAATAAAATTTTATAATCAATAGAAAGAGCTCATTTTTTTATCACAACGAAATAAGTTTCAAGCAAAACGAAGCTAAAACGAAGAAGATATGAATTTTTAAAGAAATAAAATAAATAAAAATTAAATAAAAAAAGAAAATGGCTCAGTCAGCTCAAGCCGACGCGCCAAGCCAGCCATATAAGCCGACTCAGCTATGGAAGCCATCAGTCGATCCACCATTTAGGCATGAATCGCCAGCTCAACAGAATCTGGCAAATCACATCGCGACACGTGGCGGACCTAGATCCTTAAAGGGTTCACAGAAATCTATCACGGCTCACAAGATATTTTAGTCTTTTCACTCGATGATAGGAGCGCCGATTGGCTGCGGTGTGTAGTGCGGTCGATCCACGTGGTCCATGAGAATAGTAATGACGTGATCGGATGGCTGCGGTAGCTTGCGGTTAGATCAAACGGCTGTGATTATTTTCGGATTTGATTCAGCTTCAGGCTTCATGCGGATCGCCATCCAATGGTAGCACTCGATTCAGAGGATGATTCGACAGTCTAGAACACTCCCGGCATTGATTAGGACTCCTGATGCATGATTTGCGGCCAGATTTTCTCCATCGACGTACGATCGGACGGTCAGAATTTAATCCGACCTGATCTGGGTTGATACACATCTGATTTTGATGATTTTTGGTCCGTTGAATTTTTATTAATAGCCAGATTTCATCTAGAGCAGTAAAAATTTATTTAAAATTTTTTTAATCCAATTTTCACTTAGATTTCTTCATATTTCAACGATCAAAGAGCTCCTTAGTCCCACATTGCCTAGAAGAAAATTCTCCTGCCCCCTAGCTCTATAAAAAGGATCCCAGGCCTCTAAAAATAGATAGATCTGGTGAGAGAAAAGTCAAGCTCAGAATTGAAGGTTGCTTCAAAGCTACAGTACTAAGAAGAAGAGCCAGTCTTCTATGCCATCTCCATGCCTATGCTGATCTGCGATCTCCTTTTAATTTTTTTTTCTTTAATTTTTTATATTTAAATTATGCATTTGAGTTTTAATTTTAATAAAAAAAACTTTATTGCTCTTTTCAATTCTAGCTCTTTAAATTAATTATTCTTTATTACTCTTTAATTACAAGTAGCCGCTAAGATCTAAATAATAGATCTTAGTTTTAAGTTTATTTTTGCATAATTTAAATTTTATTTTTATTTATAAATCTATTTTTTATTTTAATTTTATTTTAATTTTTTTTATAAAAAAAATCAAAGATTTTAGAATTAAATCATTGCCTCTCTGTGAATTCGACCCGACTCACTATTTTCTTCATAACTTTTAATTTAAAAAAGTTGGATTTAAACTGATGAACACGATGTCTTCACGACAACATCGCGTTTCTATCAGGGAGCACGCCCCTACGTGGTTTTTCACAAAAAAATGAGGGCGCACGCCATATGCGCATGCCCCTATATGGCGTGCGCCCTTAGAGGATTTGCGTGGAAGTGTTTGTTTTAGAACAAACTCTTGGGGGATAATTTTGTACGCCAAGACTTCTTCCCTATCCCATCTCCACGGCACTATTTCTGATGTTTTGTATGATAAAACTCAAAATCAAAATTGATTTATGGCATGGAGATTAGATTGGAGTCCAAGAAAGTTAAGCAAATCAGTTGTTTGATCATCTAGGACTCCAAGGTAGCAAACAGGTTTATAAATAGGCCCTGTGCAAAGTGTTTGCACATTCCATTCTCTCTACAGCGAAGCCCTATCTCTTCCACTATCTCCTATTCCTCTCTTTCAGATTGCTTCCCTGCCCAAGGAGTTGGGCGTTCCAGCGATCAAGGGTTGAGAGCACCCGATGCAAAGACAAGTCAGGAAATTGCTAATCAAGAGACAAATGTGCTGCCTTCAAGATTAATTTTGAAGACTCTACAAATCAGATCCAGATCTCATCTTTGGAGATCAGATCTAGTAGAAGAAGACATGCAAAACTAGCCCGAGTGGACTTCGGTAGAGGCCGGGCATGTGCACGGCTTAATCCGGAACCTCAGGAGCAATTGGATCATCGATAAGATAAAGTATTCATCCGATCTCAAGTAATAATAGTTGTTACAGAATTTATTTTTATTTTTATTTTTAATATTAGATCATAAGGATCAGATCCGAGAACTCTCATATCTAATTATATTTGTCAATTTTTTTTAAAAATTTTATTATAGATCAGATTAAATCGATCCTGTGATAAAAAAAATAGTTTTTTCTTTAATTAAGACTCACCTTTTTCCTCTACTTCAAACCAACCAAATATTTGTTGTATCGTGCAAAACTAAGTTTGGTTCTTGCCCATACATGCTAGACTGGAGCTAGTTTATTAAAAAAATTTTCCTATCATTTTCATTTACATCGGCCATGGATAGAATAAGTCAATCTGTAGTGATTTAGTAGTGAGTACAAGATAACATGACTCAATACTTGCATGATATTTATTAATATTGGAGATACAGAAGAATATAGAGCTGATTTACTAATATGTCTTGAGTTACAGAAAAAATATTAAAAGAGAAAATCTAGGAAATACATCTTACCAAAGCAATTGGTACAGAGAAATATGGTTTGAGAGTAGGAGAATTCTTTCAAGCTACCTGATTCATATATAAGGAAAGATCCGTAAGCTCGCTAATAATCAATCCATTTAACACGTATGGCATTAATTCCCTGTTGCCATATGGTAGGAAGAGTCGGATGGGATTATCCTTACATGTTTAGGTTTTTTAGTAGATGGAATAGAGGTGGAATAAGGGACCTATCCCATCCTATTCATGTTAAACACCCAATTATAAGATGGGAATTAATGATCTATTCTCCGACACGAGCTATATTCTGTGTCAGAGGTAATGGAAATGAGAAATACTCGGATGATTAGGCTATTATGTATGTGGATTATTAGATTTGTGCGCTTGGTTTTTTGTTGAAGGGTGGCCCTCTTCCATGCTCACAATGTCTTTTTCCCCCATAACAGCATGATTTTGTATGTTTCATGTTAATAGATGGCTGGCTCGTATGTTACACCCTTGTTGAGTGTTCTTGGTTGATACCGTGCATGTTATGAGAGGGCATAGCACCCTCCCACACCCGCAATATGCTCGATAGCATGTTTGTGAAGACTTTACGTAGATATAAGTCTTGACTTTGCTTTTAATGCTGCTTATGTTAGATACCTTTTTGTGATTTTATTTTCTCAAAACTTTTTAAATGCAATTAAAGGGCCGAAAGGCAATTATTGCACCTACTCTTGCAGGGCAATGCTGTTATATTAGACACCAATCTCTAAAAATGTTGCTAGGTTTGGCATGCTTCCCACATGGCCATGATCTATGGACAGTGCTTAACATGACATGTACCATGTACAGCGGACCGACATCATCTTTATTCACCGATAACTACGAGCATGGCATCCTATGTAAATCCAATGATGACGATATTTTCATAGTCTAAGCCTCATTTTAATTTTAAATTAAAATTTTACATTTTAATTTTAAATTTACTTTCATTGCTATTCGGGCATGAAGCTGAGCTACCTATTCAAAAATACTTTGGTCATCCATTGCCAATAGAACTGGATCGAATAACGGCATATCCATATTCATACTTATTTGGATATTATTTGGATGCTAAAATTTATATCCATATATATTTTAAACATATACGGTATAATTTGAATACTAAAAGTATATATGAATATAATTATAGATATAATTTAGATAATTAAAATTTAATTATGTAAATTATATCTATAATTATATCCATATATACTATTGGGGATAAACCCTACTTCCATCGAAATTCAATCAGATGCTCAGCCGACAATGCAACTGGTAGTCACGGAAAAGCTTCAGCGGATGAGCCTTAGCCGAGCTCCTTAGCGGTCGAACTCCTTGCGGACTCCTCCAGCGGCCGGAATTCAGCAGACGAGCCTTAGCCGAGCTCCTTAGCGACCGATTGCAGACTCCTCCAGTGGCCGGGCTTCTATGGAAGTCGGACTCCTTGTAGACTCCTCCAGCGGTCGGGCTTCTACGAAAGCCGGACTCCTCAAGCGGTCGATCTTTTATGGAAGCCGGACTCCTCCAGCGATCGAGCTTCTATGGAAGCCGGATTTCTTGCGGACTCCTCCAACGGCCGAACTCCTCAGTAGCCGAACTTCTACGGAAGCCAAACTTCTTACAGACTATCGACGGATTCCTGCCGGCGATCCCATTACTAAACGGTTACACGACAATAATGATCGGCATTTATCAAGTCAATAACGATCGATATTTATCAAGTCAATAATGATCGATATTTATCAGGATAGTTACGACAATCATTAATCAAGACAGTTACAACAAGCTCCGCCTATAAAAAAGATCCTCCAGATACGCTTAGACTAGATTCATAAAAACTCTTCTTTCCTTCTTGAAACTCTGCCGAACTTCCTACTGAGCACTCCATATCTATTGGCCAGAGCTAACTTGATTGTCGGAGGGTCCTACCGGAGCTACCCCCACCGACTTCGAATGGAACTTTGTTTTGTAGGTCACCGATGATGACCTCATCCTCCTCCACTCCAGCTCGATCCGGCGTCAACCAAATTCTGCACCAACAGATTTTGGCGCTAGAAGGAGGGCTCCTCTGTTCTTGAGATTCCATCGATCTTAAAGGAGTGCTCAGCGACGATCTCCCTCCTTCCTCTCCAGAGTTCTTTCTTAAGAGAAGATGCCTCCCAGGAGAGCTTCAACCCGGCGATCAACGACCTTCACGGCCCGATCCCGCTCAAATCCATCTGCTCCCACTCCAGCCCCAGCAATCTAGGTTTCATCTGTAGCTACGGTAGATGTGGAGCAGTTCAATCTGCTCATTCAGCAGGTTCGTGGCCTCATGGAGGCGATGCAGGCCATACACCAGCAGGCTCCGGCACTGGCTCAACTGATGCGGGATTCTCTAGAGCCCTGTGGTCCAGACCAGGAATGGCCGACTTGGGCTACCCGACCTTCGATCCCCAAAAGGGAGAAGCAGAGAAGGGAAGGCCCCTGCTCGGACAACGACTCGACCCAAGGGAAAACTTCGCACCCATCCTACCAGAAAACCTTGGAGATCAAAGACCGTGAAGATCTCTTGGATCAAAGGCTCTTAGAAATGAGCCGACGGATCGAAGAACTCCGTCACAATCTCTCCTCACTAAGCTTAGAGTGGCATCCTTTCTTAATGGTCTAGTTTTGCTCTACTGCGATAGCACTAGAGCCATTGTTTAGGCAAAAGAATCGAAAGCACATCAGTGAATATGGTATATTCTGCATCGTTACCACCTTGTTTGAAAGATCATGGATCAAGGTGACATCGACTTTTAGAAGATCAACAGAAAGAAGAACCTAGCCAACCCATTTACTAAATTCCTTATGGTAAAGAAGTTCGATGATCACATGTCGAAGATGGGTATATGATAATATACTGATTGACTTTAGTCTAAGTGGGAGTTGTTTGGAATTGTGTTCCAATGCCAATCATTAGCTAGTTAATGGTTGAGATAATTTTATAAATTATATATGATTTATTAATGAATAAAAAGTTTATTTTTGCCTTTTCATCATAAATTGTGTACATCTTCTAATAAACTTTTATATTGTGATCAAGTTCTTAGAATTATTTTAAATTGGTAAAGAAGGATTTATAGTTTAGTCATTAAACCTGTTCATGATCAAGTGATACATTGTTACCTAGGACGACAATATTTATTGAGTGTAGATCATTGTATGATATACAGATTAGTTGTCTTCTTAATCAAGAAGTGTGGAGACACTGATATGACATGCAGGTGAGATGTAGGGTTACATCTTGAAGGAACCAGATCTAGGATTTCAGGACTAGATCTTAAAATTTTTCAAGATCTAGGTAGCAAAAGATAAAAATTAATGAAAATTAATTCATAAAATTTAAAAAGTATCTAGATCTAAGATCCTAATACATGATTATAGTATGGAATTAAATCAAAAATTTAAAATATTAGAAGTAAAATACATGTTGATCATATTAACATCGATCTATACTAGATCTATTGCAGATATGTAACATAGGATCAGATCCATATTACCTGTGCAAGTTAGACGTTCTAATTTACTAATCCAAACTAAAGGATGAAGCTTCGAGCCATACATGCATCCGGCCTCTAAGAGATATCTATACGAGCCTACGAATCTCGATTAAAAATTTGATGTACGAAATCAACATAGTATGCTAGCACTGTGCTGATCCTTCTTCGACGGTCGATCCGATGTTTTCTTCTTCAAAACATGGATCATCTAAAAAATTAAAAGAAAGGAAAGAGACTTTCAATCTAAAACAACACTCAAAAATATCTATGAAAGAGGAGGAGAAAGGAAGAGCAAAAGAATCCTAAAAGAAGATCCTCTTCTTCTTCTCTTTTCTCTCACCTAGACACCTAGATTAGTGTCTATGAAATCCCAATGCCCAAGAGATCTCTCACCCTAGTTTTCACACACCCAAAAGCACTCTCAATGATCTAGAATCTCTTTAAAAATCATATCAAAATAAGTCTCCTGTATTGAGATATGGAAGAGTCTTGTCTAAGTCAAGTACCTAGACAAGGCAGGTTCAATTAAGGCAATAAGTTAGGGTGCCCAACACTTGGGCACCTCCTCCATTCTTCCAGCCATTGACCACCACAAATTGGCACACAAATATCGTATTTTCCACCAAAAAAATTAGAGAGAAAATAGGGAGAGTGGGCTACATGCATGGGAGGAGATTTAGTTTCCTAAAACTCTATCGAAAAGAAATTCAAATCAAATTCAAACTTCCTCCTTTGACTAGGCCCACAACCATATTCCATATAAGAAAGAGAGGGAGAGAGGGGCATGCATGAGAAGGCCTGGGAGAGGAGATCTCTTGCCAAAATAACAAGAGAGAAAGGGCATGGGAGCGTGGGATATAGGTGGCGCAAGCAAAATGAATCCTAGTCTTACTAGGATTCCATATTTGACTTGGTCAAATATGATTTCTCAAATCAAATTAAATTAGAAGTAAATCAATCAATTAAATTAGATCTTAACCTAATTAAAAACTTTATTAAATCAAATTTAATTTTAATTTAATTTTTTAATCAAATTATAAAATTGGGTTGATCCAAGTCCAAGTTGAACTAGGACTAGTTCTTCCTTACACTTGGCTTATCCAATAAACTAATTGAACTTGATCTAATCAAATCCAAACTAAATCTAATTAGATCATATTTAATTAGACTTAATCTCAGCTCTTTGGCTTAATCAAATTAAGTTAATTAGCAATCTAATTGCTTATCGATCCTTCTGCAATACTTGCACTAGGTTAAACATCAATCATATTGATCGTTTAACCCTAGAACAATTCTTAATCATTGATCAACCATCTAATTAGATCGTGAACTCTAATGTGTGTGATCTTATAGGTCCAAATCTATGTCAATAGTATAAAAATAAATTTTTATATCAATCAAAGTGACCATCTAGCAATGGTATCCGATGGCCAGATAGGTCGAATGTATATAGAACAACATCCTTAGAACCCATGTGGATATAGTTTCTATATAATTCATCCCCTTAACTAAAATGCTCGTAGGATACCTCAGAGTTTAACTATCAACTTTGATTAGGCTATCAATATTATATTTTAAAATATCAAATCCATCTCATGGATTATCCTGGCCAAGGTTTTGCTATATTGAAATACAGTGACATATTCTTCTCCAACTCTTAGAGTAGTCAATCCCATCTTGATCACACACTGACTTTGCAAGTACTTAACTATGCCTAGAAGCCTTTCGTTATTGAATTAGAAATTTAGTTAGTTAGGTACCAAAGCATGGTGAGTTGCTTGCAAGCCACTAAGGTGATCTTAAGTCTAAGGGATACTTATACCTATATCCCATCAAAGATATTTTTGATAGTAGAATGCTCTAAAATTGATCATGTTCAATGATGACGTACCCATATATCTCACCTATATGTCATACCAGTGTCTCCATACTCCTTGGTTAATAGGACAATCAACTTATATGGCATACAGCGATCTATGCTTGATAGATGCTGTCATCCTTATTAACAGCTTATTATTTGATTGTGAACAGTTTTAAGGACTAATCGATAAATTCTCTCTTTATCGAACATAAATAGTCCTAAGAACTTTATCATAATAATAGAGTTTATTAGAAGATGAAAACTTATGATAAAAAATGCAAAAATATATTTATTAATTAATAAATTAATTATAATTATAATATAGCTTAACCATCAACAGGTTGACGATTGATTTTGGGACATATTTTCTAACAACTCCCACTTGTCCTAAGGCCACTCACCATAGTATCTAATATCCATCTTCGACTTGTCATTGTCGAACTCCTTTATCGCTAGGGCTTTAGTGAAGTGGTCGATCAGGTTTTTCTTTTTATCGATCTTCTGAAGGTCGATGTCATCTCAATCCATGATCTCCTAGACCAGGTGGAAGCGGTGTAGAATGTACTTCATCCACTAGCATGCCTTTGATTCCTTCACCGGAGCTATGGCACTAGTGCTATTGCAGTAGAGCAGGATGAGATCATTTAGGAAGGGTGCTATTCCGAGTTCGATGATGAATTTTCTTAGCCACACAGCTTTCTTTACGGCATCTAATGCTGCGATGTACTCTACTTCACTAATAGAGTCTGCCATAGTATGCTGCTTGAAACTCTTCCAACAGATAGCTCTACTATTCAGAGTAAAGATATATCCCAATATACTTCTACTATCATCATGGTTAAATTGAAACCTTGAGTCTGTAAACCCCATAAGTTTCAAATCTGACTAGCTGTATACCAACCATTGGTCCTTAGTATTTCTCAAATACTTAAAGATGGCTTTAACCACTTTTCAGTGATTTTCTCCATGATCAGATTGGTATCTACTCACTACTCCTAGTGAATATGCTACATTTGGCCTCGTACATGTCATGGCGTACATGATAGATTCCACTGCCAAAGCATATGGGACTCTACTCATATGCTTTTTCTCTTCAAGACTTATCAAACAATCCTTCTTAGAGAGAGAAATTTTATGACCTATCGGGAGATAGTTCTTTTTAAAATTCTTCATGCTGAACCTTTTCAGCATAGTATCTATGTACGTGGACTGGGATAACCCAAGCATCATTTTAGATCTATCCTTATAGATCTTCATCCCTAGGATATAGGATGCTTCATCCAAGTTCTTCATGGAGAACTGAGATGATAACCAAACTTTAATTCTCTACAGTGCGGGGATGTCATTCTCGATTAAGAGAATGTCATCCACATACAAGATAAGAAATACCATAGTAGGATCATTTGTCCATTTGTAAATGCAGGAATCTTCTCCATTCTTAAAAAAGCCATACGTTTTGATCATCTTATCAAAATGCATGTTCCAACTATGAGATGCCTGCTTCAATTCATAAATGGGTCTTTGAAGCTTACACACCTTAGACTCATCTGTGGATGTGAATCTCTCAAATTGTATCATATATACATCTTCAGTCAGCTCTCCACTCAGAAAAATTATCTTCACATCCATCTGCTAGATCTCATAATTCAGATGGATAGCTATCGCAAGCATTATCCAAATGGATTTGAGCAATGTCATAGGGGAGAACATCTCATCATAGTCAATACCATAATATTGATGATATCCCTTGACAACCAGATGGGCTTTGTAGGTCTCCACCTTTCCATCTATGCCCCTCTTTCTTTTGAAGATCTATTTACACCCAATAGATTTAACCCCTTCGGGTGGGTCAACCAATTCCACACATCGTTGACTTTCATAGACTCCATTTCGGACTTCATGGCCTCAAGCCATTTCTTGAAATTAGGTCTCTGTATTGCATCCATATAGGTGATTGGATCCTCATCGTTCTCATCGAGTTCGATGGGATCACTGATCCAAACCAAAAAATCATAGTATCTATCTGACTGATATGGTACTCTATTAGATCATCTTAATGATGCAGGTACATTAGGATCTAAATTTGATCTAATCAAATTCGACTCAGGTTCAACTATAGATGTCAATTTTTCTACCTATTGAACTTCATCAAGTTTAACCTTAGAGATAACAATTCCTTCACCAAGAAACTCCTTTTCTAAAAAGATTGTCTTAAGACTGATGAACACCTTTTGTTCGTCAGCATGTTAGAAAAGGTATCCTTTAGTCTATTTTTGGTATCCTATGAATGTGCACCTGTCAGACCTAGGTCCAAGTTTATCTATAACTAATCATTTGACATAAGCCGAGCACCCCTAGACCCTAAGGTATGAAAGTGCTGGCTCACGCCTACCCATATCTCATATGGAGTCTTAACTATAGACTTACTTGGAACCCTATTTAACAGATAGCAAGTCAATTCGAGTGCATAACCTCAGAAGGATATCAGCAAGCTGGCAAAATCCATCATGGATTAAAAAAGAGTCTGATTCCTCCTTTTAGACATACCATGATGTTGTGGTGTTCTTGGAGGATTCCATTGAGAGAGAATCACACTCTTTCCTAAATATGTGAGAAACTCACCGAAAAGGTATTCCCCTTCTTGATCAGACCAAAGAGTTTTAATACTCTTCCTAGTTTATTTTTTTTCTTCACTTTGGAATTATTTAAATATTTCAAATGAATCCGACTTGTGTTTCATCAGATAGACATATCCATATCTGGGTAGATAATCTATGAAAGTGATGAAGTAGAAATATCCACCTCTAGCACCTATACTCATTGGTCCATATACATCAGTATGTACTAGACCTAAGAGCTCAGTGGCTCTCTCATCATTTTCAGTAAAAGATGACTTGGTCATTTTTTCAAGAAGATAGGATTAATAGGTTGGAAGTGATTCACAATCACTGACTTCGAGAATTCTGTCTTGAGTCAACCTGTTTATCCTTTTCTTGTTTATATGACCTAGCCTATAGTGCCATAAGTAGATATCTGACACACTATCTAATCTAGGATGCTTGCTAGTTGAATAGACTACATTAACAGGTTGTGATAGTATATACATATCATTATTCAAATGTCTAGAGAAAATAATAATACCATTCATAATGATATTACAAAACTATTTTTTTATTAAAATTTCATCATTGTTTTTGGCCAAGAAGTCTATAGAAATGATATTTAAAAAGGAACTTAGATAGAAATGACAATCATCAAGAACAATAGTATGAAACTCAAATATAAGTTTTAAGATATCTAATGCTAGAACTAGAACTATTCTTCCATCTCCAATATTTAGGAACCTCTCATCTTGCTCGAATCTCCTATTGACCTAGAACTCCTGCAACGAATTACAAATATGTAAGGGCTACCAGTATTTAATACCTAGTCAGTAAATCATAAATAGAAAAATTGCAAGGTATTATCATATAAATACCTTACCCAACAATAGCTTGCTTCTTTCTCTACCTATTCTGATCAGGAAGGCAATGTACTGAGGACAGTTTCTCTTCAAGTGCCCCCATTGCTTGCAAAAAAAGCATTCAACTTGACTCTTATCGGGCTTGATCTTCCTGGTTTGGCCCTGCACAAATGTCTCAGTCTGAATTTGCACCTTCTTGCCCTTCTTTTTCTTGTTCTTCTTCCTTTTCCTAGAGGGTCGAGAACCAAAAGACGAACCTCCCACTAAGTTCATCGACTCCTTATGGAATTGGTAATCCTTCTCAAAGTTTTGAAGCAACCCTAATAACCCATGGTAGTTAACTTTAGGCTTTATCATTTTATAATGAGTGAGGAATGGAAGATAGGACTTAGGTAGCAAGTTCAGTATTGCATCTTTCCCAAGCTACTTATGCAAGAAAAAGCCAAGCTTGCTCAATCGCTCTATCAGCTCGATCATGTATAGTACATGATCAGTGATAGAGGCTCCATCTTGCATCCTAGCATTAAAGATTGTGCAATTAGTCTTGTGCCTTTCAGTATCATCGGTTGTTCCAAAAGAATCCTTTAACACTTGAAGCATATCCTTTGACTAAGCCATCTCGAATCTGCGACTAAACTCGTTGCTCATAGCAACCAGCATAATGCAGCGCACAGTAGCTCGATCAATGTACCACTTCTAGTAAGTGTCTCTGACTATTCCACATGCATTAGAAGCTAGCTCCTTAAGTATAGGATCCATCAACACATACAAGATCTGTTCATGCTCCAGAACTATCTTCAATTTTTTGTATCAGCTATTGAAGTTGAATCCCACCAACTTATCATTGTCCAACAATGATCGGAGTGATAGAAAAGTGGCCATATCTGCATGAAAAAAAATTAAAATCTAATTAGTAATTGATTCATTAAATCTAATAATTTAGACTTTAATCAAAAGATTTTTGCACTATTTTATTCGAATTAGTAGCCTCTACCCCCAATTTGAGGAATTATCCAAATTCCTTAATGGATACTAGAATCCACATAGACTGTACACAAGTCCAACTTTGGTTAGTCAATTCATGTACATCTAAGCGTAGGTTCATAACCAATTTTTTCTCTAAATAATTTTTAGTAATTTAATTTTTATCCCAGTCTCTAATCAGTAGGCTTTGGCCTCCACTAAAAAGGTCCGATTAGGTCCAACCATTAACATGACCATACTTGATCTATTAAATCAATGAATGATTAAGCCCAACTTTAGTTGATCATCCAAACCACCATTTAGAAAGATGCGGCCAAGAAATCATATTATGAATGATAATCCCATCAGCCGATAAGCACTAGACCTTTGAAACTCCAATGATTATCCAACTGATGGATCCATTATCATCCACTTAATGGAAGGCTATGATCTAGTTATCACCATAAGTATTTCATTTTAAGAATCTAATAATTTTAAAAAAATTAATTAAAGGAAGAGAGAAGGTCAAATGAACCAGCTTGTCATGATCCTCTCACTAGCTTCACCAAGTTAGCTTAAGGGAGACCAATAATAAGTTGGTCTAGGAGTACCTAAATTAGTCACACTGATTTACTTAGCTAACATGGGTCAGCTCAAATAGTCAAGTGATCCAATTAAAACATAATTTCACCAAGAGGCTAGGTAAGTTCGATCAGTGAGAGGCTACCAAAGCTTGCCTTATATACTATCAGAAATAGCCAGGTAAGTGGGCTGCCAATTAAAGACCACCAATTTTTTTTTGCCTTAGAAACCAACTAGTTTAATTAGTTTTGATTAGATCAATCTAATAGTTCATGCTAGACCACGTAGCCAAGAATCAAGTCCTTCTTGGGTCTTGTTAAGGACATGGACTTGACCAACTATAACTATTGTAATTGATCTAAAGAATCCTTAACCTAATCTAAGACAATAATTGATTAGATTTAGTCAATTCTCTAACTAAGTTCATTCTTTAATCTAATTCTAGGTCTAATCCAATTAATGGATCTGATCCCCACTAACCCATTTAACCCAATGTGTTATGATTTGTGCCTTAGGATCTTCAATTCACAATCCTAGATTCTAATCAAACAACTTTTTAGTTCTTAATTAAGTTTTGGGCTGAGGGTTGGGGTTTGACTTTTCGAAAATAATTTTCATATTTTCAAAATATTTTTACAATATAGTTCTACCAATCAAGTTGCATGTTTGATTCATAATCAATATGCAAATAAGATAAACATGAAACTACTTTAGACCTAATCTAAACAGATTCATGTAAGTGAGACCATTTTAATTTCAATCAATCAAAAATTATCTTAGATCAAATCTAATATATTTATGATAATTAAAATTAAATTAAAATATTTTTAATTGGATCATAAAATTTTTTAGATCTAATCTATTAGATCAGCATGTACTAGGACAACCTCTCCACTGTAAGGGATAAATCTTACAGTAGGATAACCTTATAATCAGTCCATGCAAACTAAAATTTTTATTTTTAAATCTAAATTTTTTTAAAAATCTAATAAATTATAAATAAAATTAGATCATATCTAATAAATTTATGATAAAAATTGATCTACATGAACTAAGACAACCTCTCCACTATAAGGGGTAAATCTTACAACAAGACAACCTTATATCAGTTCATGTGATCATAATTTTTTTTAAATTTTAGATTTAATAATCAGATTATAAATTAGATCTAATCTAAGATATAATCAAAATATATAAAAATAATTATATAATAATAAACCTAGGCTCTGATATCAATTAAAGAAATCAGATCTAGGGTTTCAGGACTAGATCTTGAAACTTTTTCAAGATCAAGGTAGCAAAAGATAGAAATTAATCAAAATTAATTAATAAATATTAGAAAACACCTAGATCTAAGATCTAATTATATGATTATAGAATGAGATTAAATTAAAATTTAAAAATATTAGAAGTAAAAGATATGTTGATCACATCAACATAGATCTACTCTAGATTTATTGTAAACATGTAATATAGGATCAGATCCATATTACCTATGCAAGTTAGATGTTCTAATTTACTAATTTGGACTGAATGATGAAGCTTTGAGCTGCACATGCTTTCAACCTCCAAGAGATATCCGCATGAGCTTATGAACCCCGATCAAAAGTTTGATGCAGAAAATCAGCATAATATGCTAGTACTGTGCTAATCCTTCTTCAACGGTTGATCCGATGCTTTCTTCCTCAAGATATGGATACTTCAAAAAATTAGAAGAAAGGGAAGAGACTTTCAATCTAAAACAATGCTCAAAAATATCTATGAAAGAGGAGGAGAAAGGAAGAGCAAAAAAATCCTAGAAGAAGACCCTCTTCTTCTTCTCTTTTCTCTTACCTAGACACCTAGATTGGTGTCTATGAAATCCCTAAGCCCAAGAGATCTCTCACCATGGTTTTCACATCCCAAAAGCCCTCTCAATGGTCTAGAATCTCTCTAAAAATTAGACCAAAATAAGTCTCTTATATAGAGATATAGAAAAGTCTTGTCTAGGTCAAATTCCTAGACAAGGCAGGTTCAATTAAGGCAATAAGTTGGCACGCCCAATACTTAGGCACCCCCTCTTTTCTTCCAGCCGTAGACCACCACAAATTGGTATACAAATATCTTATTTTCCATCAAAAAAATTAGAGATAAAATAGGGAGAGTGGGCAGTATACATGGGAGGAGTTTTAGTTTTCTAAAACTCTATCCAAAGAAAATTCAAATTAAATTCAAACTTTCTTCTTTGACTGGGTTGACAACCATATTTCATATATGAAAGAGAGGGAGAGAGGAGCATGCATGAGAAGGCCTGGGAGAGGAGATCTCTCATCAAGAAAAAAAGAGAAAAAGGGCATGGGAGTGTGGGATATAGGTGCTGCAAGCAAAATGAATCCTAGTCTTACTAGAATTTCATATTTGACTTGGTCAAATATGGTTTTGATAAGTGGTAAAAATATACAAATAAAGATATTAAATTATAAAATAATCTATTTTTTTAGAAATTAATATTTTTGTTAATCTTATATAAGAAAGAAGGCCATCAATATGAAGATCTTATTTTTTTGGTTCATATTAAATAAATTTTAAACAAAATGGACTTTAAATGAGCCCAAAATTGAATTTAAAAAAAAAAATTGGTCCGGTTCAAATCAGTTCAGAAAAAATTGGCTCAACAGACCGCACGTAGCAGACCACCCGCTAATGCAACGCTGATGTCAGCATTTTTTGCAGCGCACGGTGGACCATTTGGAGGGCATTTTGAGGATTTCACATGGAGAAGCGTGCTTTGATTGGCTGAAGAAAGCGGTGCTCCATGCAACACCAGGCTCGTACAGAGGGTAATTTAGAAATTTTGCCTAATCCGACAGATGCCTTTTACTAGGATTTGATGGAACGGTTGATAGTTGTGCGCTGACGAATGGCGGATGCAGCTCTCGGTCGAGATCCAACGGTTGAGATTCATCCCGATTTATAACTAAGTATCTGAAGCTTTCCTATGCATGATCGACGATCTAGATTCAATCCAAAGGCTGATCCGATGGCTACCATGAATTTTTATATGATCTAGGATATTTTAAAGGGTTTTTAAGCAATTTTTGATCCGTTGGATGCTGATCTGAAGGCCAAAATTATCCAGGATTTTAATTTGACTTATGTTAAGAGTTTTAGACCTAATTTAGTTAGCACTTCTTCCAAAAATCAACCTCTTAGCCTATAAAAAGGAGGGCTACCTACAGTTGCCAGAGATATAGAGAGAGAATAGAGAGGTAGAAAGAGAAAAAAAAGAAGAGAGAGGTAGAGAGAGATAGAGAGAGAAGAGAGAGGTAGAGAGAGGCAGAGAGAGTTTTGAATAGAGATTTTTGAGAGAGGGAAAAGGAAGGACTTTTATATTCTTTTCTTCTTCCGACAATCAAGACATCGATCAAGGAGCTTCTCTTCTTTTTCATCAAGTTTTCCACACTAAGAGCAATGGACAACCAATTTCAGCAATTAAATAGTCTAATTTCTTCATGCCTTTTATTTTATTTATTATTTTTGAACTTATTATCATGAACTAAATTTTCTTTTACTAAGGCTAAGGTGTAGCCACTCTTTTGATACAATATTCAGTATGACTATTTTTAATTTAAAATTTTATTCATGAGGAGTATATAAATCTGATCTTAATGCTTTTAGATTACTGACCATCTTCTAATTGATCTGATGAATATAGATGTTACGAACCAAATACATCTATGTTATTGCCTCTTGATTATATATTTTGTATTATAAATCAAATTAGAATTCATATGCATGCAAAAATTTTAGTGCACTTTGGATGTCGCGTATTTTAATTAGAGGGTTTCACAAAACTTAATGCATTAATATTTATTTAAATTACACTTGGATCAAAGGATAATTAATAAATATTGATAGTTTTGCTACGCCTGGACCAAAGGGTAGTGAATAAATTAGGAGACTTCACCATCACATGAAATAAAATTAATCTAATAATCTGAATATTGTATTGACTGAGTTGGTGAATCGATTGCCTTAGTAACCCATTGCTCTTAAGTTTAAAACCCTAAAAATTACAATCTCTCTATTTTCTTAAAATTTTTAATTATTTTTTTTATTTTGTTTTTTATTCTCATAAATCGGTCTTCTAAATAAAGCATAGGAAAGAGTTTTTCAGTACTTATTTTTCAATCCTTTATGGATGATACTCTACTCATTGACTTTATTACTTGATCGATTGGTGCACTTGCGAGGCTATAGATTAGCATGCATCAAGTTTTTGG
Source organism: Cocos nucifera (assembly GCA_006176705.1). Taxonomy (NCBI): domain Eukaryota; kingdom Viridiplantae; phylum Streptophyta; class Magnoliopsida; order Arecales; family Arecaceae; genus Cocos; species Cocos nucifera. Next base: position 269,813 of record QRFJ01000996.1, read on the forward strand.
TGCCATTGTCGGAGATTGTGTCTAAAATAATATTGAAAATTTGATCCTAGCTTTACTTTAGATTTTTTTTTTAATTTTTGTTCTTACTTTATTTTTTTTTTAAAAAAAAAATTTAGGGCATCACACGTACTGGACATAGTAACTTACTATCCTTAGATCCAAAAATTGAAAGGACCATCAGAAGACTACAACAAGAAAAAAATATGGCAGCTGATGATCCTAACGACATTAATCTAGGATTGGATATGGTGACCGAGGGACAGCATGAAGCTATTCGACCAGTACATCATCCATTAAATGATTACATCACACCATCTATAGCCGATGCAACTTCGAGCATCAGGAGACCGCCTATGCAAGCAAACAACTTTGAAATAAAATCGACGATGATACAGATGATTCAATCAACTATCCAATTCAGTGGACACGTGCATGATGATCAGAATGCCCATATTTCTAACTTTCTTGAACTTTATGATACTTTTAAAATTAATGGGGTGTCAGATGATGCTATTAGATTAAGATTATTTTCTTTCTCCTTGCGGGACAAAGCTAAAAGTTGGCTTTATTTTCTTCCTACAGGTTCTATCACAACTTGGGATGTCTTAGTCCAAAAATTCTTAGCCAAGTACTTTCCACCTTTCAAACTGCCAAGATGTACAACGATATTACTTCTTTTATGCAGATGGACATGGAGACACTATATAAGGCTTGAGAGCATTTCAAGAAACTGCTAAGGAGATGTCCACATCATCAACTACCCGTATGGCTTTAGGTGCAAACTTTCTATAATGGTTTATCTTCTACTAATCATTTTATGATTGATGCAGTAGTAGGAGGAACCATTATCAAAAAATATAGGAAGAAGCCTTTAACCTGATCGATGAGATAGCATCAAATAGCTATCAGTGGTAGACAGAACGCATGATGCCAAAAAGATCAGCAACTGTGCAAGGAGTAGATTGCATGCCAACTTTACTAGCTAAAATTGCAGCCCTTAGAATTGAAGTCAATAACTTGAAGGGAACAGCTCTGCATATTCATAGCATCACCTATGACCTATGTGGAGGAGGACACGATACAAACAATTACCAAATAGGTAATCCTTTTACTAAAACAACTGATACAGCTAATTATGTTGGTAATTCTTGTATACCTTAATAAAATAATTCCTACTCCAACACATACAATCAAGGGTGGAGGCAGCACCCAAATTTCTCATGGAGTAATCAAAATGCAGCACAACAGCCACCCCCGAGGTTCTAAGTACCTGAAAAGAAGTCCAACATGGAGGAGCTGATGGTCAAATTTATGCAAAACCAAGAAGCAACCACAAAAAATTTGGAAGCCAAACTTAGGCAGGACCAAGCAGCAATAGTTCGAAACTTGGAGATGCAAATAGGTCAAATGGCTAAGATAATCTCTGAGAGACCTCAAGGATCCTTGCCCAGCAATACGGAGACCAATCCAAGGGAGCAAGTCAATGCTATCACCCTAAGAAGTGGTACAAAGCTGGAGGAGCCACATCAGAAGAAAGAGACTGAAGAGCCAACTACAAATAAAGAACCATCAAGTAAAATTCGTTAGTCATCAAAACAACCAGCAGATGGATAGTCTCCAGGTATATGGTTTGCCGATCCAAATGTGAAGCCCTATGTGCCACTACTACCATTCCCAGAGAGATAAATACAGCATCCAGATATGAAATTTTCTAACTTTTTCAAAATTTTAAAGAATTTACATATTAATATTTCTTTTGTAGATGCTATTACTCAAATGCCCAGGTATGCCAAGTTTCTCAAAGAAATCCTAACATATAAGAAAAAGCTGAAGGAGCATGAGAGAATAAATTTGAATGAAGAATGCTCAGCAATACTTCAAAATAAATTACCACAGAAGCTAAAAGATCCAGAAAGTTTTACTATCACTTGCATTATTGGTGATTGTAGTTTTGATAAAGTTTTATATGATTTAGGAGCAAGTATTAATCTCATGCCTTTTTCTATTTTTAGGAAGCTGGGTCTAGGAGAACCGAAGCCTACCACTATTACTCTTCAATTAGCCGACAGATCCATTAAATATCTAAGAGGTATAGTAGAGGATGTCTTGGTAAAGGTAAACAAATTTATTTTCCCTATTGATTTTATTGTTCTTGATGTGGAAGAAGATTATGATGTACCCCTTATCTTAGGGAGACCCTTTTTAGCTACTAGAGGAGCTTTAATAGATGTTCAACAAGAAAAATTAATTCTTAGAGTTCAAGATGAATAAGTTACTTTTAATATTTTTAAAGTTATTAAACATTCTAATAATAATCAAACTTATTTTCGTAAAGATGATATTGACAATTTAGTACTTGAGTATTTTCTAAAAAATAGATTTGAGGACCCTATTGAAGCTTGCATTATCCAATCACAAGAGGGTTCAGCTGAAGATGAAAGGCAAATAGAATGCATAAAATTGTTAAAGGCCAGACCATATATTCCACGCACATACAGACCATGATTTGAAGAATTAGAAAGATCATCCACTTCTTTTCCAAAGACATCAACTGAAGAGCCACCTACTCTTGAACTTAAACCTCTTCCTTCTCATTTAAAATATATTTTCTTGGAAGGTTCATCGCACTTACCTATTATTATTTCTTCTTCTTTGATAGATTTAATGAAAGAAAAATTGTTAAGAGTACTAAAGAAACACAAAAAGGAATTTGGATGGACCATAGCAGACATCAAAGGAATTAGTCCCTCAATTTGTATGCACAAAATTCTCATGGAGGACAACTATGAGCCTATGGTCCAACCCCAAAGAAGACTCAACCCTAAGATGCAAGAAGTGGTCAAAAAGGAGGTAATCAAGCTACTGGATGCAGGTATTATTTATCCTATCTCTGATAGTTCATGGGTGAGTCCTGTTTAAGTAGTTCCTAAGAAAGGCGGGATTACTGTAGTTCAAAATGATAATAATGAATTAATTCTTACTAGAACTGTTACTGGATGGAGAGTATGTATGGATTATAGAAAATTAAATAATGCAACTAGAAAAGATCATTATCCTCTTCTATTCATTGATCAGATGTTAGAAAGGTTAGCTGGACATGATTTTTACAGCTTTCTAGATGGATATTTTGGTTATAATCAAATTGCCATAGCACCTGAGGATCAAGAGAAAACTACTTTTACATGTCCTTATGGTACATTTGCTTTTAGAAGAATGTCGTTTGGTTTATGTAATGCACCATCTACTTTTCAACGATGCATGATGGCTATTTTTTATGATATGATTGAAAATTTTCTTGAAATATTTATGGATGATTTTTCTATCTTTGGATCCACATTTGATAAATGCTTGCATAACTTATCTCTTGTTTTACAAAGATGTGAGGATACTAATCTTGTCTTAAATTGGGAGAAGTGTCATCTGATGGTACATGAAGGCATAGTGTTAGGCCACAAGATTTCATATAAAGGTATTGAAATGGATAGAGCTAAGCTTGAGGTGATCGAAAAGTTACCCATACCGACCTCAGTTAAGGCTATTAGGAGCTTTTTGGGGCATGCTAGATTTTACCATCAATTTATAAAGGACTTCTCTCTAATTTCTAAATCTTTATCTAAATTATTATGTAAAGATGTCTCTTTTCATTTTTCTAATGAGTGTTTGCAGGCATTCAACACCCTCAAGGAGAAGCTGGTCATGGCACCTATTATGGTAGCACCAGATTGGTCCCTACCTTTTGAGTTGATGTGTGATGCTAGTGACACAACCATAGGAGTAGTACTTGGTTAAAGAAAGAATAAGATTTTTCAAACTATATACTATGCTAGCCGTATTTTGACTAAAGCTCAACAAAAATATGCAACCACTGAGAAGGAGCTTCTGGTAGTAGTATTTGCATTATATAAATTTTATTCTTATCTTATTTTATCTAATGTTATTATATATATCAATCATGCAGCTCTAAAGTATCTTCTTACTAAGAAAGATGCAAAACCTAGATTGATCAGATGGATTCTTTTGCTATAAGAGTATGATTTGGAGATTAAGGATAAAAAGGGCACAGAAAATTCAGTTGCTGACCACCTTTTTAGATTGAAAAACATCACAGAGAAAAAAATAGATATTTGCCCTATCAAAGAGGAATTTTTAGATGAACACCTCTATGCTATATCAGGTAGAATATTTTCATGGTATGCTGATATTATTAACTACCTAATTGGTAAGGTTTTTCCACATGGTCTTTCTTTTCAACAAAAGAAGAGATTCTTATCTATTGTTAAACATTATTTTTGGGATGAACCCTTCTGGTATAAGTGTTGTTCAGACCAGGTCATTAGAAGATGCATTCCAGAGGAAGAAATGGAGAAAATTCTGCATCATTATCATGATCGGGAGGTAGGAGGACATTTCGGCCCAACTAGAACAGCTTATAAGGTTCTTCAATCAGATTTTTATTGGCCCACTCTATTTAAAGATGCTCATACTTATGTCTCTTCATGTGACCACTGTCAAAGAACTAGAAATCTCTCTAGAAGATATGAAATGCCTTTAAATAATATTCTTATGTGTGAAATTTTTGATGTTTGGGGTATTGATTTCATGGGACCTTTTCCTAGTTCTTTGTTCAAATCAATATATACTTGTGGCTATAGATTATATTTCAAAATTGGTAGAAGCAGCACCTTTTCCAACTAATGATGCTAAGATAGTTGTCAAATTTTTGAAAAAGCATATTTTTACACATTTTGGAACTCCTAGAGCAATCATTAGTGATGGAGGTAAACACTTTTGTAATAAATAATTTGAAAATCTGTTAAACAAATATGGTGTCACTTATAAAATAGCTACCCCATATCATCCACAAACCAGTGGTCAAGTAGAGTTGTCTAATAGGAAATTAAAAAGAATTTTAGAAAAAACTATAAGTGCATCTAGGAAAGACTAGTCATTAAAATTAGATGATGCATTATGGGCATATAGAACTGCATATAAAACACCTATTGGTATGTCCCCATATAGGCTACTCTTTGAAAAAGCATGCCACCTCCCTATTGAGCTAGAACATAAAGCATATTGGGCCATGAAAATTCTAAATTTTGATATACAAGATGTAGGAAAGAATAAGTTAATGCAAATAAATGAGATGGATGAATTTTGCCACCATGCCTATGAGAATGCCAAGATCTACAAAGAACGTACTAAGAAATGGCATGATAACCATATTGTAAAAAGAGAATTCCATAAGGGATAGCAAGTTCTCTTGCATAGTTCACGGCTACATTTGTTTTCAGGAAAGCTAAAATCAAGATGGACAGGTCCTTATACAATTACTAAGGTATTTTCATATGGAGCGGTAGAGATCTTTAACAAATCAAAAGGTACCTTCAAGGTAAACGATCATAGGCTAAAAAATTACATTAATGAAAGTTTTGAGAAGGAGAAGGAAGTATTTCAACTACAAGATCCACTTTAGAACTCAAAGAAAGTTAAGTTGAAGACTATAAATCGGAACTACTAGATAGGTTGTTTCTTTTTCTTTAGTTTTGATCATTTTTTTTCTTTTATTTTTTAGTAATTTGTTGTTGCTCTTTTACTGCTTTGGTGTGTATTTTCAATTTTGTAGAAAAAAAAATCAATGAGAGCTCAAGCAAAATTTCAAAGCTTCAAAGAACCAGACTGAACCAAATCAGGTGTATTCCTTCCTATCCTTTATTGCACCCTTTATTTTTCTTTCTCCATTAAGACAATGTAGAATAAATTAGAGGATAAAATAATTTTTTTTTAAAAAAATAAAAAAAATTAACCATGTGTCAAGAAGAAAATCTTGAGCAAGATAGACTGGATAAGTGATAAAAAATAGAAGTATCTACTAATGAATGTAACGAGTTAAAGAAGTAGACTAGTTGGTCGATTTTTAGCAGCCTACTTAGGTCACCAAAAGACTATTAGCACTTTTAATTACACATGCACACTAACAAGGCAAAGTAGGTATTGATTATAAGGCCAACTGAGGATTTAATTATCACTAAAAATTGGTAATTAATATACATTCTAATCAAAGAAACTTGAATTTAAGAAAAGAGCTACCTGCCTAAAAATAAAGTACAAAAGATAGAGTATATGTGGATTGCCCAAAGCCTAGTAACTGGATCTCTGCACCTAGGTCAAGTATGAAAATTCACATAAAATGATGGAGGGAAGGCCAGGATGCTCAGCACATTAAAAAAAAAAAAAGGGCAGTGTGAAAGCTACCTTAATTCATGAGTATAAAATTGAGAATGTATAGAAAATTAACCAAAATAGGTGATAAGAGAGGATACTTTTGTCCTTTAATTTAACACTGAAATGCTAAAGTTAGTCATCATGAACACAAGTGCTGTAAATCTTTGATGTAATCTAAGAAAGTTTTTAATTGTATTGACTGCAAAATTTGCTTCTGAAGCTCAATGCTTAGTTAGTAGTATTTTCTAAACTTTTTGACCTTCAGTCCTAGATTTTATTTTTTTGATGGATAATCTTATTGAAACATGATATTAAATAAAATATTGCTAAGGGACTAGCAATGACTAAGTTGGGGGGTGCAATAAGTGGTAAAAATATACTAATAAAAGTATTAAATTATAAAATAAATTAATCTATTTTTTAGAAATTGATATTTTTGTTAATCTTATGTAGGAAAGAAGGCCACCAATATGAAGATCTTATTTTTCTGACTTAGATGAAATAAATTTCAGACAAAACAGACTTCAAATGAGCCCAGAATTGAATTTGAAAAAAAAAAAATTGGTCTAGATCAAATTGGTTCAGAGAAAATCGGCTCAGCAGATCGCTCGGTCTGACCACACCTAACAGACCGCCCAATAATGCAATGCTGATGCCAAGCTAACGTCAGCATTTTTTGTGGCGCACGGTGGACCATTTGGAGGGCATTTCGGAGATTTCACATGGAAAAGCGTGCTCCGATTGGTTGCAGAAAGCGGCGGTCCATGCAACATCGAGCTCGCGCATCATCTACAGAGGGTAATTTGAGAATTCTGTCTGATTCGATGGATGCCTTTCATTAGGATTTGATCGAATAGCTGATAGTTTTGTGCTGACGAATGACGGATGCAGCTCTCGGTCGAGATCCAACGGTTGAGATTCATCCCAACTTATAACTAAGAATCTGAAGCTTTCCTAGATGCGATCTGATAGCCCAGATTCAATCCAAAGATTGATCTGATGGCTACCATAAATTTCTTCTTGGTCTGGGATATTTTAAAGGGTTTTTAAGCATTTTTTGACCCATTGGATGCTGATCTGAAGGCTAGAATTATCCAAGGTTTTAATTTGACTTATGATAAGAGTTTTAGACCTAATTTAGTTAGGACTTCTTCCAAAAATCCACCTCTTAGCCTATAAAAAGGAGGGCTTCCTGCTATTGCCAGAGAGATAGAGAGAGAAGAGAGAGGCAGAAAAAGAGAAAAAAGAAGAAGAGAGAGATAGAGAGAGGCAGAGAGATAGAGAGAGATAGAGAGAGAAGAGAGAGGTAGAGAGAGGCAGAGAGAGTTTTGAATAGAGATTTTTGAGAGAGGGAAAAGAAAGGGCTTTTATATTCTTTTCTTCTTCCGACAATCAAGACATCGATCAAGGAGCTTCTCTTCTTCTTCATTAAGTTTTCCACACCAAGAGCAACGAACAACCAATTTCAGTAATTAAATAGTCTAATTTTTTCATGCTTTTTATTTTATTTGTTGTTTTTGAACTTGTTATCATGAACTAAATTTTTTTTTACTAAGGCTAAGGTGTAGCCACTCTTTTGATGTAATATTCAATATGATTTATTTTAAATTTTAAATTTTATTCATGAGGAGTATATAAATCTGATCTTAATGCTTTTAGATTACTGGCCATCTTCTAATTGATCTGATGAACATAGATGTTACGAACCAAGTACATCTATGTTATTGCTTCTTGATTATATACCTTGTATTATGAATCAAATCAGAATTCATATGCATGTAGAAATTTTAGTGCGCTTTGGACACAACGTATTTTAATTAGAGCATTTCACAAAACTTAATGCATTAATATTTTTTTAAATTACACCTGGATCAAAGGATAATTAATAAATATTGATAGTTTTGCTATGCCTAGACCAAAGAATAGTGACTAAATTAAGAGACTCCACCATCACATGAAATAAAATTAATCTAATAATCTGAATATTGTATTGACTGAGTTGGTGAATCGATTGCCTTAGTAACCCATTGCTCTTAAGTTTAAAACCCTAATAATTACAATCTCTCTATTTTTTAGAAATTTTTAATTATTTTTTTATTTTATTTCTTATTCTCATAAATCGGTATTCTAAATAATGCATAGAAAAGAGTTTTTCAGTACTTGTTTTCCAATCCTCTAGGAATGATATTCTACTCATTTACTTTATTACTTGATCGACTGGTGCACTCGCCATAGCTATAGATTAGCACACATCAGGTTTCTCAAATCAAATTAAATCAAAAGCAAATCAACCCAATTAAATTAGATCTTAACCTAATTAAAAACTTAATTAAATCAAATTTAATTTTGATTTAATTTTTTAATTAATTTAGAAAATTAGGTTGACCCAAGTTCTAGTTGAACTAGGACTAGTTTTTTCTTGCACTTGGCTTATCCAATAAACCAATTGGACTTGATCCAATCAAGCCCAAACTAAATTTAATTAAATTATATTTAATTAGACTTAATCTCAATCCTTTGACTTAATTAAATTAAGCTAATTAATAATCCAATTGCCAATCGATCGTCTTATAATACTTGCACTAGGTTAAACTTCAATCGTATTGATCGTTTAACCTTAGAACGATTCTTAATCATTGATCAATCATCTGATTAGATCATAAACTCCAATATGCATGACCCCATAGGTCTAAACCTGAGTTGATAGTATAGGAATAAATTGGTATACCAATTAAAGTGACCATCTAGCAATGATACCCGATGGCTAGATAGGTCGAATGTGTAGAACAACATCCTTAGAACCCATGTGGATATAGTTTTCATATAATTCATCTTCTTGACCAAAATGTTCATAGGACAATTTAGAGTTCAACTGTCAACTCTGATCAGGCTATCCATTTTGTATTTCAAAATATCAAATCCATCTCATGGATTACCTTGGATAAGGTTTTACTATATTGAAATATAGTGATACATTCTTCTCCAACTCTTGGAGTGGTCAATCCCATCTTGATCACATGCCAACTTTGCAAGTACTTAACTATGTCCAAAAGTCTTTCATTACTGAATTAAAAATTTAGTTAGTCCAGTACCAAAGCATAGTGAGTTGCTTGCAAGCCACTGATGTGATCTCAGTTCTAAGGGATACTTATACCTATATCCCATCAGAGACATTCTTAATAATAAAATATTCTAGAGTTGATCACATTCAATGATGATGTACCCTTACTTCTCACCTGTATGTCATACTAGTATCTTCATATTTCTTGGTTAAGAGGACAATCAACATGTATGGCATACAACGACGTATGCTCGATAGATGTTGTCGTTCTTATTAACAGCCTATCATTTGATCATGAACAGTTTTAAGGACTAATCGATAAATCTTCTCTTCATCGAACCTAAGTAGTCCTAAGAACTTTATCACAATAATGATGTTTGTTAGAGGATTAAAACATGTGATGAAAAATGCTAAAATATATTTTATTGATTAATAAATCAATTATAATTACAATATGGTTCAACCATCAATAGATTCATGATTGGCTTTAGGATATATTTTTCTATACATTTATACTGAACGTGATCAATTTTGGAGCATTTGCTGTCAAGACTTGCTACAAAGGAATATGGATTTAAGTGTCCCTCCGACCTGAGATCACCATGATGACTTTCAAGCAACTCACTATGCATTGATGTTAGACTATCTGAATTTCTAATTCAGTGACGGAAGATTTTTGGGCACAGTCAAGTACTTAAAATGTTGGTACGTGAGTCAAGATGGAATTGATCACTCCTGGATTTAGGAGTTGCATTGCATTATGTTTCAACTTAGCAAAGCAATGGCTAGGGTAGTCCTTATAAGGAGTCATAGGATTGATTGCATTAAGACACATTATGGATATATTTTTCTAGAGTTAAGAGTTTATCTCTGAGTCATCCTAAATATAGAGATCAAAGAAATAAATTATACGATAACCATATTCAAGTAGATTTTAAATATTGTATTGCAACTATTCAATCTATCCAAACATCGAGTATCATTACTAGATAATCACATCGATTGGTACAGAAATTGATTCCTATGCTACCAACTTAGATTGAAAGGGATCATATATATTAGAGGTTCCTACCTAATCTAATAACTGATACCAAATTTCACTAGACTGGAGTCCTATGATCAAGAGTCCTACTGGACTGAAACTCTATGATCAAGAGTCCGACTGGACTAGGACTCTTTGATTAAGAGTCCTACTATATTAGGACTCTGAGTCTTACTACATTAGAACTCTGAGTCCTATTAGTCTGAGACTCTATGATCAAGAGTCCCATTGGTCTGGGATTCTATGATCATGAGTTTCACTGGACTGAGGCTTAAGGATGAAGAGTCCCACTGATTTGGGACTCTCTGATCAAGAGTTCAATAGGGATCGGACTCTATTGCCTAGAGACCCACTAGATTGGGACTCTAAGTTTATGGAAGGATTAATTAGTGATTTGATTGCTAATTAACTTAATTTAATTAAGTGATGAGTTTTGGATCAAGTCTAATTGAATCAGATTCAACTGGATTTGACCTGATTAGATAATGAGATGACCTAATTGCTAAGAAAGATTATTTCGTAATTTGATCAAGGCATATGCTCAATTAATTCTTGATTTAATTAAGTTTAATTAAGATATTTTAAGCTTAATTTGAGTGGATTTATTTTGATCTAATTAGTTATAGCCAAATGGGTTTGGTTGGAAGACTTAATTGGATAAGAGATTAGAGTCCAATTTGATTGGACTTTCCCTTGCGCCATTGACCCTTCGACCATCGCCCCTTTTTTCATGAGAATTCAGATTCTTGTGAGTTTTTTCTCACACCCAAGGTGCCTCATGCCCTTCTCCTCATGCCCCTAGTGGATAAGTTTTAGTTGGTTGATGTTTGTTTTAAAATGGGATTGAATTCAAAGGGGAACCAACCTACTCATATCTTCATCCACACACAATCCACATGTATTGTTTGTTATTGTCGCCTCATTAAAAGGGGTATGAAGGTGTTGTGAGGGTAGGGGGTGTTGCCAATCTCAAGTTGGAGAGTTCTTCTATGCATGGTATACTTTCTTCTACATGTGAAACCTGGGATTTTTCTCAAGAGAAAAATCCAGAGAGAGGGTGCCAAGGTTTTGGGTGTGTGTGCTACCCTAGAATTCTAACCTAGGATTTGGAAAGAGAGATTGAGAGGTGTGAGTGTCATGACTCCACTAGATTTTGTAGAGAGCTTCCTCATCCTCCCTACTACCCTTCCTGGTCTTTTGGAGCATTCGAGTGATCAGAAGAAGGAGATCAATCAAGATCGATCTACATCTACCCTCGAAGGTTCCAGCGAGGATCTAGCACTCTAAACGATCCGATTAGGACTTGAAGCCTCATGTGGACGATCCTGTAGTGTTTGATGACCATGGTGGAAATATGAATTTCAAAGCATTTTTAATGAAATCCTAAAATCAAATCCTAATCTAGGACCTAAAGAAAAAATCTAGGGTTTGCTAGCATGTATTTTAAATTTTTTTTCAAAATATGAATAGTCGAAGCAAGACATTAATCATATTAATCTATAAAATATATAACTAAATCTTAGATCTAGGATCTTAATAGATGAATCATGCATGAATTAAAACTAAAAATTAAATAACAAATAAAAACAAAGATGTTGATTATGTCACCATGAAATAAAAACTAGATCTAATCTAGTAAGTGAAAGAGATCATATCTCTTTTATCTTTAGCAAGTCGAGATCTCCACTTGCTGATCTGAGGCTAAGGTCATCACTTCAAGCTACACACACATCCAGTCTCTATGGAAAGTCCACATGAAACTCCGATCTTAATCCAAAGTCTAGGAACTGAAAATCAGCATAGTGTGCTAGTACTGTGCTGATTCTTCTTTGATGGTTGATGGCTAAGCTTCTTCTTTGAACAACTTGGACTCTCTAAGGATGAAAGGAGGAGAAAGAAGAATCTAAGAGAAGCCTTCTTCTTCATATTTTTCGCTCAAAAAGATGGTAGAACAAGATTGAAAGCAAAACCCTAGAGAAGACCCTTCTCCTCTATTTCTTTCTCTCACCTAGACACAATAACTTGTGTCTTTACAAAGTCTTATGCCCAAAACCTCTTTGAGACAAAGGTTACCATGCCCAATCCCTCTCTCGGATCTATTCTTTGTAGAAAAATCAGACCCTAATCCCTCTTAAATAGAGACATATGAGAGAGTCCTTGTCTAGGTTAACAACCTAGAAAGGAATGTCCAAATTAGACAAGGATTCAGGTGCTCAACTCTTGGGCACCTCCTTCCTATTTTATGGCATGGATTCCCTAGAAGTGGTGCACAATCCTTCCTCTTTATCCAATGAAAAAATTAGAAAAAAATTAGATTTATTGGCATCATAAGAGGATAAAAAAGGTTATATTATCAAACTCTATCCAATAGAGTCCTAGGTCCAAACAACTTATTTGTTTTGATCTAGTCCATAACCAATTTTCATCTAAGAAAAGTAGAGGGTGCAACGAGGGGTGTAGACTTCCTGGGCATGAGGGATTTCACACAAATCCCAAGAAGAAAAGGACATGGGGTGGTGATGTGGCGTAAGGGAGAAGTCATAGTCAAACTAGAACTTCATGTTTTGACCTTGTCAAAGTAGTTTTTAGCCTAATTAAAATAGATCTTGGTGCAACCTAATTAATGGTATTCTTAATCTAAATAAAAATCCAATTAAATTAGATTAAATCAAATTTAATTTTAATTTTAAATTCTAATCAAATTAAAAATTAGGTGCACTTAAGTCCTAATTGAATAGAAATTTGTTCTTCCTTGCAATTGGCTTATCCTATGAATCAACTAGACCCGATCTAATCAAGCCCATGTTGGATTTGATGTACAGGACGGAAGCATGGATTTCAAAGCAAAAACATGAAATCAAATAAACCAAACCAAAACCCAAGGACCACCTATTAGCAATTAAATCATGTAACATGCATTTGTAATATAAAAGAAAGTATTAGAACATACCTCTTATCGCTAAACCCTAAATTGACCCTGATCGTCGGTAGCAGTCTATCAGGGTTTCCACCAGGTGCCCACATGTTCACCCTCCAATGTTGATCCACACAGAGACTTGACCATGGCACCAGTTTCTCTGATTTATATAATTAAAATTCTTATAATAAGAACTTTAATTAAATGGGCAAGACCTTCTTAAGCCTTTATGTCACCTTCCTTGCCTTTCCTTATCTTTCTTTTTCTTTTGTCTTCTTAATTTTTCTTCCTAATCTCTTAGTCTTAAGATGACTTCTTATCCTTATAATGACAAGGTCTAGACAAAAGAAAGGAAGAAAGAAAATTGGACAAAAAGAAACTCTTGTGAGAAAGAAAAGATAATGTTCACTCCCTCAGACTCTTGGTGTGCACCCCTATTTATAAAGTACGTAGGGGTGCCAACAAAAAATCTCACATCCTTTCCTCATCAAATTCTCATGTTCCATCAGCAAATCTCATGTCTCATTAGAAAAAAAAAATATAGACTTAGTCCAAGAGGTGCCTTAAAATAGAAGGACTCTTTGGACTAATTCTACGTAGTTTTTCTATGAAGAGTCACGATGCTTCATCTTTGGCGCCACCCTTTTCATGCATTAGATCATGAAACAAAGCCATCCAATGGCTCTAAAAAGGGATGCCCATTTGGCAAGAAGATGTGGAGATAAACTTTGAATAGTCAAAGTCCCAAGAGACTTTGACTTAGTCCAAGAGATGTCAAGGAGGAGTAGGCGGCAAGGGGTCCTATGCAGAAGGACTCTTCTACACCCCATATCAGATGTCCATGTCAATTAAAAAATATTTACGTGACATAACATATGGAAAAAGTCAAAGAAGGTAGGCGCCATCTAATTCCATGCGCCAAAGAGTCCTTTGCGCATGAAAGACTTCCCACGCACAAGAGAGAGACTCTCTGGCACATGGGATGTAGGTATGTGGTGCTCAATCTAAAGCTCGATCAATCTAGGTTAATCCAATTCAAGACCAAATCTTATTTGCCTCAAATCGGATCTCAATTAGCCCAAATCGGAAGCCGATTCGAATCCAATTCGAATCTAGGTGCTAGGATTTGCTATATATGCTAGCATATTCATCTGGCAAATATGGTCTAATCTAATTAGACCCTTAATCAATTCTTTTTATGTGTGACCCATTAGATTCCACATCTAACCAATAGTGAGTCAGGGTGTGATTTGACCTAATCTGATTAGAACTCAACCAAACCGATTTTGGTCAAAACTAGCCAACCCAATTTTTCTTAATTTAGAACACCTTCTAATTTAATGATCAAATTAAAATTTTAATTTGATCAAACCCACAAGACATGATTGACGTCTAGCAACGTATCATGACTACCCAAAAGATATAAAATTTTGATAAAAATACCAAAAATACCCTTTAGTGAAAATTACCATGCAACTAGATCCTTCGATCTTCCTGCATCCTGAATATGACTCTAGGTATGGAAATATGTCAATCCCAATATCATATTCATTTCTCTTTCAATCTTATGATAATGATTCATTTAATAAAATATTAGAAACCATTTCTAATTTTCATCATGCTTTGATCAAAGTCTTCCTGAATCATTATTTGTTTGAAGCAGGTAGGATGCTATTTCCTCTTACCAGGAGTGATCGATTCCTTGTTAACCTACTCACAATCTTCATATATATAATCTACCATATCCAGATCATCCCATACATAACTAAGTCATGAATGAGTATGAACCAAAATATGGATTTATATATATAAGATTCTATGGTAGTTTCAGGTCAAAGGATTACATGCACAAATTCCACTATGAGAACCATCTATTGACATGTAGATAAGACTCCATTAGATATTCTCAATTTGGATCAATTCAGTGAACTCATTCTCTAATGAGCACCCACATTCTTGTATTAGTGTCATACACAAGTTATTGTGAGATCAATCACCCTCTTAATCGAGCATACAAAGAATGTGCTAGTCTTATCGAAAAACATTGATCCCTAACTCAATGTCCCATCGACTAGGAATATTTAAATTAAGGATTTTAAGATTTTAGGTCTCACTAGTATGATCTCATCATAATCCTAAAATCCATAGCCCTAATTTATAGAGTTCATCATAATCTTAAATAAATAATAAGACACTGCATATGATGAAATAAATGCCTTTATTTATTAAAAATGTCATTACATGAGTCTGGAAGACAAAGAACATCCCAAAAATAAATTGGCTTGAGGGCATATTCCTTTCAATCTCCAACTTGCACTAAAGTCAATCGTCCTTATATTTTAATCTCATACAATCAAGGTGGTGATCAAACAGTTGCAGTGGTAAAGCCTTAGTGAATGGGTCTGCTATGTTGTTCTTTGTATCCACTCGTTCTATGATCACATCTTGTCTTTCAATAATTTTTCGAACGAGATGGAAGCATCTCAGAATGTGTTTGGATTTAGGATTAGACCTTGGTTCCTTTGCTTGTGCTACAGCTCCAGTATTATCACAATAAAGTGGTACTGGATTCTCAATTTTAGGAATAACACCTAATTCAGTGATGAACTTCTTCATCCAGACAGCTTCCTTGGCGGCTTCACTTACAGCTATGTATTCTACTTTAGTGGTTGAGTCAGCAACAGTTGGCTAATTAGTACTTTTCCAACTCACTGCTCCACCATTTAGAGTAAAGACATACCCTGAAATGGATTTGCTATCATCTGAGTCTGATTAAAAACTACAATCAGAATATGCTTCTAATTTAAGATCAAAAACTCCATATACTAGAAAAATATCTTTACTCCTTCTCAAGTACGTAAGAATATTTTTCATAGCTTTCCAATGATCCTCTCTTGAATCAGCTTGAAATCTACTTGCAATGCCTAAAGCATAAGCAACATCAGGCCTTGTACATAACACAGCATACATTATTGATCCAACAGCCAAAGCATAAGGAATAGAACTCATTCTATTTCTCTCTTCAGGTGTCTTAGGAGACATCTTTTTAGAGAGATGTATGCTTTGATTCATAGGTAAATAACCTCTTTTACTCCCATTCATACTGAATCTTTTCAGTATTAAGTCAATGTACCTTGATTAGGACAAGCCTAGCATCCTCTTAGATCTATCTCTATAGATCTTTATTCCTAGTATATAAGATGCTTCTCCCAAATCTTTCATGAAAAACTAATTTGATAGCCATAATTTGACTTGATTGTAACATTGGGATATCATTCCCAATGAGGAGTATGTCATCTACATACAGAACCAAGAAGACTATGGTTCTCCCACTAGTTTTCTTGTACACACATGGTTCATCAACATTCTTGATAAAACCAAACTCTTTTACTTGTTTCATCAAAATGGATGTTCCAACTCCTTGATGCTTGCTTTAATCCATAAATGGATCTCTTAAGTTTGCATACCTGATTTGGTCTCTCATTTGACTCAAATCCTTCTGGCTGTGACATATAGACTTCCTCCTCAAGGAAACCATTAAGGAAGGCAGTCTTTACATCCATTTGCCATATTTCATAGTCGTGGTATGCTGCTATAGCAAGCATAATCTGAATAGATTTGAGCATGGCAACAGGTGAAAATGTTTCATCATAATCAATCCCCTATTTTTGCCTAAAACCCTTAGCCACCAATCTGGCCTTATAGGTTTCAATTTGACCATCAGCTCCAATCTTTTTCTTAAAAATCCATTTGCATCCAATAGGATTTATATCCTCTGGTGCATCCACCAAAGTCCATACTTTGTTGGTGTGCATGGATTCTATTTCGGATTGCATGGCAGCCAGCCATTTGTAAGAGTCCTTACTTTTGACTGCTTCTGCATAGGTCAGAGGTTCGTCATTTTCAATGACTTGGGCTTCATTATTCTCAATAATGAAACCATACCTCACAGGTGTATTTCATACTCTTTTAGACCTATGGATAGGAGTTATGTGTTCTGGTTCTTTTATGTGATTATATGGTTGAGAAATTTCTATTTGATTTTCTTGAACTTCACTAAGTTCAATATTTCTGCCACTGCCCTTTTCTAGGATAAATTTTTTTTCCATGAAAATGGCATGCCTACTTACAAATACCTTTTGTTCAGTAGGATGGTAGAATAAATATCCTATACTATTTCTAGGATATCCTATAAATAGACATCTATCTGATCTAGCATCAAGTTTATGTCCAAAATTTTTTTGACATAAGCTGGACAACCCCATATCTTAAGATACTTAAGATTAGGTTTCTTACTTCTCCATATGTCATATGGAGTACTAGATACAGATTTAGAAGGTACTCTATTCAAGATGTAAATTGCAGTCTCCAGAGCATGACCCCAGAAGGAAATAGGTAAATCAGTGAAGCACATCATGGACCGTACCATATCTAATAAGGTATGATTTTTTCTTTCGATTACACCATTTAATTGTGGTGTATAAGGAGGTGTCCATTCAGAGAGAATCCCTTTAAATTTAAGATAGTCAAGAAACTCACTAGATAAGTATTCTCCTCTTCGATCAGATCGAAGGATTTTTATACATTGTCCAGTTTGTTTTTCGACCATACTTTGATACTCTTTAAATTTATCAAAGGCTTCTGATTTGTGTTTCATAAGATACACATATCCAAACCTAGATAAATCATCAGTGAATGTAATAAAATAAGAGTATCCTCCTCTAGCTTGAGTTGTCATAGGACCACATACATCCGTATGTACAAGTCCTAATAACTCATTTGTCCTTTCTCTATGTCCACTAAATGGAATCTTGGTTATTTTACCCATGAGGCATGATTCACAAGTTTCCAATGATTCATAATCAAAAGGATCAAAGAACTTTTCTTTGTATAACTTGTTAATCCTAGCCTCACTAATATGACCTAATCGACAATGCCAGAAGTAAAGTATTATTTATGTCATCTCTCTTACATTTTTCATTTTCATCAATATGAAATATATTATCATCCAAACATAGAGTCAACAAACCATTGCTAAATATGCCAAAACAAATAATTTTCATTAGAATATTTGATCGAGCAACCTTCGCTCGTTACATTAAGACTATAACCTTGTTTTAATAACAAGGGTATAGATATAATATTTCTAATGATCTTAGGCATATAATAATAATTTGTAAGCTCTAAGATCTTCCCATAAGGTAACTTCAATATATTTGTCCCTACAGCTTCTGCCTGGATAGATTCTCCTCCAGCGCCATAAAGCTTGAAGTCACCTTTCTTCAAACTCTTAATTTTCTGTAGCCCCTGCAAAGATTTGCAGATATGAAAACCACAGCCGGTATCTAATACCCAAGAATTTGAAATGAAAGAATTTAATGATAATATAGTATGTATCTCATACATACCTTTTGGTGCATTATTTGCACCAGACTTCATGGTTGCAAGGTAAGCCTTGCAATTCCTCTTCCAATGACCTGCTTTGCCGTAGTGAAAATAGGTCGTTTGTCCAGGAGACCTTCTTCCCTTTTTTCTTCTTATTTATACCACTTTTAGGATTCAACCTTCTCTTTGAACCCTTTTTGCCTGCCTTCTTCTTGGAGATCCCTTCCACAAGAAGAAGAGGAGCCTTATCTTTCTTGATATGGCTTTCTGCTGTCTTGAGCATATTTAACAGCTCAGGCAATGAAGAATTTAGTTTGTTCATGTGATAGTTCATGACAAACTGAGAAAATAATTCTGGGAGTGATTGCAGGATCAAATCCTGACTTAACTCTCCATCCATTACAAAACCTAATTGACTTAATCGAGTGATTAGGTCAATTACCATCAAAACATGATTTTGTATGGATGTTCCTTCTATCATTCTTGCATGAAATAATTGCTTAGATATCTCATATCTAGCAGTCCTACTATGCTCTCCATAAAGCTCTTTTAGATTGAGCAATATGGATTGAGTGTCCATGCTATCATGCTGCCTCTGTAATTCATTATTCATAGAGGCAAGTATGATGCATTTGACAGTAAGGAAATCATTTTGCCACATCTTGTATGTGGACTTATCTTCATCTGTGGCATCATTTTCTAATGGCTTAGGATCAGGGGTGTCAAGAATATAGGAGAGTTTTTCTTGACTGAGTACTATTTTAAGGTTTCTCAACCAGTCAACATAATTTTGATCAGTCAATTTATTTGAATCCAAAATTGAACGTAATGAAAGTGAAGAAGCCATTTAATCTACATAATAAAGAACAATATATAAGCAAACAATTCATGATGACAAACATAATTAAATTAGGACTTTAATTTAATTATGTCTTCCCACTAAAAATCATAACCCTCTTATTGATTTTCTTAGTGAGAATAAGATCCTAATTCCTTATAAAAAGTCTTGTGGTTGCACAACAAACTTGTTATAAGTTCAAAGGTAGGAAACTCTTTCCAATTGCATTTTATGCAACTCTCAAAAAACTTTTGCCTCTAAAACATTAATAGCCTTGTGTTAACACAACAAACTTTAATATTTTAGTTTAAGTAGAACCCTTCATTTCTATACAGTCAAAAATTGAAATATAACTACTTTTGTGGTTACACAACAAAGTAGTATATTCAAAATGCTGTAAGCATCTCAATGCACTAGATTAATATTACATCTTTCCCCATGATAGATCTTGTGGTTACACAATAGAACTAATATGGTTCTGGACATAATAAGAAACTAGTATGAAGGAAGGCCTTAATGTAGTGAATATAATATTAAGCATTTCAATCTAGAATTAAATTAATCAAATCGGCCAGGTAAATGGGAGAGAAATGGGAGTCCCCCCATTGCTTTCCTTAGACACCAATAAATTGGCCAGGTCAGACAACGGAACCAATTAAAAAACCATGTTCTCTTTACCAATCATGAACCATTTTTTCTAGACACCGATTGATCAATTAGACATCCTGACTGATTCAGCTATAGATTAATTACACTACAACTTAATATAATTTTTCATAGAGGGATTTAAATGGTCTCGAATGCACATATTGATTTAAATCAAACTAAATGCATAATAGCATTAATTATGATAAAATTTATATATATCAATTAACATGTATAATTATTCTAGGACAACCATCATTATATAGTGAATACTTTCCACTATATCAGGGCAACCTTTACAGAATAATATATACAACATAATCTCATTATGATAAGTAAAAGAATATGATCTCATCATATAAATAAAAATATGCTAAAAATATTATATCATATTTTTCATTTATGCCATTATACTATAAGCAAAGCATTATATGATTTAACCTAATAAGGCTTGCTCTGATACCACTGATGGATTTGGTGTACAGGGCGGAAGCATGGATTTCAAAGCAAAAATATGAAATCAAATAAACCAAACCCAAACCCTAGGACCACCTTATTAGCAATTAAATCATATAACATGCATTTGTAATATAAAAGAAAGTATTAGAACATACCTCTTATCGCTAAACCCTAAATTGACCCTGATCGTCGGTAGCAGTCCGTCAGGGTTTCCACCAGGTGCCCACGTGTTCACCCTCCAACGTTGATCCACACAGAGACTTGATCAAGACACCAGCACCTCTGATTTATATAATTAAAATTCTTAATAATAAGAACTTTAATTAAATGGGCAAGACCTTCTTAAGCCTTTATGTCACCTTCCTTGCCTTTCCTTATCTATCTTTCTTTTTCTTTTGTCTTCTTAATTTTTCCTTCCTAATCTCTTAGTCTTAAGATGACTTCTTGTCCTTATAATGACAAGGTCTAGACAAGAGAAAGAAAGAAAGAAAATTGGACAAAAAGAAACTCTTGTAAGAAAGAAAAGATAATGTTCACACACTCCGGACTCTTGGTGTGCACCCTTATTTATAATGTACGTAGGGGTGCGAACAAAAAATCTCACACCATTTCCTCATCAAATTCCCATGCCCCATCAACCAATCTCATGCCTCATCAGAAAAAAAAGAGATATAGACTTAGTGCAAGAGGTGCCTTAAAGCAGAAGGACTCTTCGGACTAATTCTACGTAAGTTTTTTACTATGAAGAGTCGCGAATGCTTCATCTTTGGCGCCACCCTTTTCATCCATTAGATCATGAAACAAAGGCCATCCAATGGCTCTAAAAAGGGATGCCCATTCAGCAAGAAGGCATGGAGATAAACTTTGAATAGTCAAAGTCCCAAGAGACTTTGACTTGGTCCAAGAGACGTCAAGGAGGAGTAGGCGGCATGGAGTCTTGGGCGGCAAGGGGTCTTGGGCGACAAAACATCCTGGGCTGAAAAATTTAAAAAGGAAAAAAGAAGTATTTCATCTATAGAAGGACTCTTCTATGCACCCATATCTGATGTCCATGCACCAATTAAAAAAATTTACATGTGACATAACATAATGAAAAAAGTCAAAGAAGGTAGGCGCCAACTTAATTCCATGCGCCAAAGAATCCTTTGCGCATGAAAGACTTCCCATGCACAAGAGAGAGACTCTCTGGCATGCATGGGATGTAGGTATGTGGCACCCAATCTGAAAGCCCAATCAATCTAGGTTAATCCAACTTCAAGACCAAATCCTATTTGGCTCAAATCGGATCTTAAATTAGCCCAAATCGGAAGCCGATTCGAATCCAATTCGAATCCAGGTGCTAGGGTTTGCTACATATGTGCTAGCATGTTCATCTTGCAAACATGGTCTAATCCAATTAGACCCTTAATCAATTCTCTTTGTGTGTGACCCATTGGGTTCCACATCTAACCAGCAGTGAGTCTGGGTGTGATTTGACCTAATCTGGTTAGAACTCAACCAAACCGATTTAGGTCAAAACTAGCCAACCCAATTTGACTTAATTTAGAACACTTTCTAATTTAATGATCAAATTAAAATTTTAATTTGATCAAACCCACAAGACATGATTGACGTCTAGCAACGTATCATGACTATCCGAAAGATGTGAAATTTTGATGAAAATACCAAAAAT
The DNA here is from genome assembly GCA_006176705.1 of Cocos nucifera. Lineage (NCBI taxonomy): Eukaryota > Viridiplantae > Streptophyta > Magnoliopsida > Arecales > Arecaceae > Cocos > Cocos nucifera. The sequence goes on from QRFJ01000996.1 coordinate 292,054, forward strand.
ATCCTTCAGTGAAAATTACCATGCAACTAGATCCTTCGATCTTCCTGCATCCTGAATATGACTCTGGGTATGAAAATATGTCAACCCCAATATCATATTCATTTCTCTTTCAATCTTATGATGATGATTCATTTAATGAAACATTAGAAATCCATTTCTAATTTTTCATCATGCTTTGATCAAAGTCTTCCTGAATCATTATTTGTTTGAAGCAGGTAGGATGCTATTTCCTCTTACCAGGAGAGATCGATTCCATGTTAACCTACTCACAACCTTCATATATATAATCTACCATATCCAGATCATCCCGTACATAACTAAGTCATGAATGAGTATGAACCAAAATATGGATTTATATATATAAGATTCTATGGTAGTTTCAGGTCAAAGGATTACATGCACAAATTCCACTATGAGAACCATCTATTGACATGTAGATAAGACTCCATTAGATATTCTCAATTTGGATCAATTCAGTGAACTCATTCTCTAATGAGCACCCACATTCTTGTATTAGTGTCATACACAAGTTATTGTGAGATCAATCATCCTCTTAATCGAGCATACAAAGAATGTGCTAGTCTTACCGAAAAACATTGATCCCTAACTCAATGTCCCATCGACTAGGAATATTTAAATTAGGATTTTAAGATTTTAGATCTCACTAGTATGATCTCATCATAATCCAAAAACCATAGCCCTAATTTATAGAGTTCATCATAATCTTAAATAAATAATAAGACACTGCATATGATGAAATAAATGCTTTTATTTATTAAAAATATCATTACATGAGTCTGGAAGACAAAGAACATCCCAAAAATCAATTAGCTTGAGGGCATATTCTTTTCAGCCCAAACCAAATCTAATTGAATCTTATTCAATTAGACTTGATCTTGGCCCTTAAGCATAACTAGATTGAGTCAATTAGCAATTCGATTGCTAATTAATCCTCCTGCAACACTTACACTAGGTGATCCTAAAATGATTCTTAACCATTGATCAACCATCTGATCAGATTGAGACCTCTATTGTGTTTGACACCATATGTTTGACCCTAACTCAATAGCATCAAAATAAATTTTTGTACTAATCTATGTGACCATCTATCAATTGTCTCGACGGTCGGATAGGTCGAAAGTGTAAAGCAATACTCTTAGAATCCATATGGATATGGTTTTCGCATAATTCATCTCCTTGACCATGAATGCTCATACGACGATTCAGGTTTTAAATGTCAATCCTAATTAGGTCATCCATATTATATTTCAAAATACTAAATCCATCTCATGGATTATCCTGGTCATGATTTTGCTAAATTAAAATACTGTGATACATTATCTCCAAACTCTTGGACTGGTCAATCCTATCTTGATCACTCATCGATTTTGTAAGTACTTGACTGTGCTTAGAAATCTTCCTTCACTAAATTAGAAATTTAGATAGTTCAGCACTAAAGCATAATGAGCTGCCTGTAAGTCACCATGGTTATCTCAAGTCTAGGAGATACTTTTACCCATATCCCATCAGAGTAATTCTCGACAGCAAAATGCTTTAGAGTTAATCACGTTTGCTGATGATGTACCCCTATAACTTATCTGTATGCCATACTAGTATCTCCACACTTCTTGGTTAAGAGAACAACCAACCCATATAGCACACAATGATTTATACTTGATTAATGTTATCGTCCTAGTTAATAACGTATCATTTGATCACGAACAGTTTAAGGACTAACCTATAAATCCTCTCTTTATCGAATCTAAATATTTTTAAGAACTTCATCACAACACAAAAGTTTATTAAAAGATGTTCATTTATAATAAAAAAGTTAGAATAAAATTTTATTTAATAATAAATTATTTATATTTATAAGGATAGCTCAACTGTCAACAGGCTGATGACTGGCTTAGGAACATATTTTTTAACAGCTCCCACTTATCCTAAAACCACTCAAGATACTATCTAAAACCCATTTTCAACTCATGGTTGTCAAACTTCTTTACCACCAAGGCTTTAGTGAATGGATCGACTAGGTTCTTGTTTCCATCAATCTTCTAATAGTCGATGTCGCCTCGATCCATGATCTTTCAGACAAGATGGTAGTAGCGCAATATGTGCTTTGCCTACTAGTGTGCCTTTGGTTCTTTCATCTAAGTGATGGCTCTAGTACTATCCCAGTAGAATAGGATTTGACCATCTAGAAAGGGTGCCACTATAAGCTCGATGATGAACTTCCTCAGCCACGTAGCTTTCTTCGTAGCATCGGATGCTGCGATATACTCTACCTCGTAAATAGAGTCTATTATAGTGTACTGCTTGAAACTCTTCTAGCAGACAGTTCCATCATTTAGGATAAATATATAACCTGATACACTCTTGTTATCATCATGGTCAGATTGAAAGTTAGAGTCTATAAACTCCACAAGTTTCAAATCTGACTCACCATAAATCAGCCACTGATCCGTAATATTTCTTAAATACTTAAGGATGATTTTTACAACCTTCTAATGGTTCTTCCCTAGATCAGATTGATATCTACTCACTACTCCTATTGAGTATGCCATATCTGATCTCGTATATTTCATGGTATACATGATAGATCCTACTACTGAAGTATATGAAATTTTACTTATATGCTCTCTCTTTAAGAGTTGTCGGACAATCATTCTTAGAGAAAAAAATTTCATGGCCCATCGAAAGATAGCCCTTCTTAAAATTCTCCATATTGAACCACTTCAGTACAGTTTTTACGTACATAGACTAGGACAATCCAAGTATCCTATTAAATCTATCCTGATAGATCTTCATCCCTAGGATGTAGGATACTTCTCCTAAGTCTTCCAAGGAGAACTAAGATGACAGCCATACTTTTATTTCTCGTAATATGGGAATATCATTTTTGATTAAAAGAATGTCATCTACGTACAATATAAGGAATATCACTGCCAGACTATTTACCTACTTGTATATATAGGACTCTTCTTCATTCTTAATGAAGCCATATGTTTTGATCATCTTATCAAAATGCAAGTTCTAACTTCGAGATCCCTGCTGCAATTTATAAATGGGTCTCTAAAGCTTGCACACCATAGACTCATTTATGGATGTGAACCTTTCAAGTTGTATCATATATACCTCTTTAGTTAGCTTTTCATTTAGGAAAGCTATCTTCACATCCATCTGCCAGATCTCATAGTCCAGATAGGTAGCTATCGTAAGCATAATCCTTATGAATTTGAGCATTATCATAGGAAAGAATATCTCATCATAGTCAATACCATAATGTTGACGATATTCCTTAGCAACCAAATGGGCTTGATATGTAACATCCCGAACTAGAAAAATAATAGATTTAAGATTCGTGTTTGTGCATGTGTGGTATAGTAACTTATTTATGATATATTTAAGCCATTTAATTTTAGTTATAAACTACTTTGAATTAGTTTTATCTTGTCAAAGTTTATTAAAGTTATTTAAACATAAATTATAACTATCTGTCATTACAAGTCCTAAAAATTTTCTCTGTTTGGAAACTAGCACCTATAAGGAGGGCTATATAAGATATGTATCTTTTTAAAATCAAAATTGACAGTAATTGATCATTAGGTGTTGGTGAGCTATAAAATAATTTTTAATGAATTTTGAAAATACTTTAATCTATTCATTCTGAAGCAAGAAGGTCTTAAAAATTTTAGATTTTAAAAAATTTGAACTAGAACCCAAATTTTGATATCTTATTCTTAGGAATTTTGATTTTTTTAATATTTTTATTAATTCCAAGTTAGGGGTTTTTCCTTACTTATATTTATGTTTTAAAGTTAATGTAGACATTAACTTAATAAAAGAAATGTAAATAAAAATGATGTTGAGTAGAGCTGAGAAGGGAATATGAAACTAAAATTTTTGAAATCAAGGGGAAGGGGTCGACACTTCTCCAAGAGGTGTCGACACTATCTTAGAAAAACAAAAAGATTGTTTTGGGAAGATCTATGCTGGCACAAGAATGGGTCGACCAGCCCCTAATAGGTGTCGGCACTTTTTCCTAAGGGGTCGACTTGGGGGATGATCTGTTTTGAACAAAAGGGTTGATCTAGGGGCTGACTTATGTATGCATTTCGACACATAACTTAAAGGTGTCAACCCCAATCACGAAAAAACTTGGGAGCAGGTTTTCGACGAAGAGCTTTCACGTGAAAATTTTAAAATAATTTAAAGAGGGTTAGCTGGATAATGTTTTAATATAAAAAGATAACTTTGGGAGGCAAGCTCCTTGCTGGCTTCATGGGGATTAGACACCTAGCAAATGGTTTTCTTAAATAATTCTCTTCCAAAAGCATAGCTATTGGTTGTCTTTGTTAAGTGTTTTAGTTCTTCAGCAAAAATAGAAAGCTAGAGAGGAAAGAGCATGGGAAGAAGCACTTCTCTTAGTCAAAAATCAAGGAGAATTCAGCCTAGTAAAGGAGATTTAGAAAGGAATTGATTTGAAAAAAAGGGTTGCTAGAACAAGGAGAAAAAGAAAACTATTTTTGAAGGCAGCAGTGCATAACTTACTTGAGGTAAGGATTTTGATACTTAAATTAAATTCAAAGGAAATATTGGTTGTATTTCTTTCAACTTTGATGTTCTAGTAAAGCAAGTTATGAATTTAAAGTTTAAATACGAAGAGAAATAGTGCCATATACTTTATGTTATGAAACTCCTCTTGAAATATTTTAGCAAGTAAGTTGAGTTCATGTTGACTAAATTTAAAATAGATTATGAAGAGGAAAAATAGTGGAGAAACTGAAGTTTTGTTAAAGTCTTATTGAACATAAGCTAGGGCAAATAAAGTCAAGTTAAAGCAAAAGTTTGTCCGATTAAGAAAAAGCATATAAAAGCAAAGCATATACAAGCATGTTTTGATATCACGAGGATTTTATATTAAATAGTGTTTATCAATTTTATAGGAAAAGAAGAGGGCTCAAAAAGTATTTTTGGATGAATCAAGCTTTAGAATGGTTGGATAATCATTATAAGGTGAGTAAATTTTCTTTTTAACAATGGTGTTTCTTTTACTAAATTTTACAATGAATGGTATATGCTTTGAAAGTGAATTGTGATTGCAACTTTGGTAATGGAAGTGGTTGTCAAGGTTGACATGTTATAGATATATATGTATGGTATGTGTGTATATATAATCTCGTGGGAATAGCAAGGCAAGTTTTGGGTAGAAAGCATTTTATTGAATTGATTTTTAGCAGGTGACCCACAGGAGTGATCAACCTATGTGGTGAATTATGATATTGCTTATGGAAAAAAAATATTTAGCTGGCACCTCCACAATGAAACTTTGCCCACGTCCGTCTCTACAATATAAAGGTCGTATCAACTACCCTTGGTACGGGTGTGCTAGGATGTACTTAGTGGTATTTACTTATTTATTTTGTTAAGCCGGCACCTCCATAGTTTTGATTGATTTTGTAGTATTGGCCATATCGATTGCACTTGGTAGGCGTGTGTTGGGGTGTAATCGACGGTATGTAGCAACTTTAAGTTAATTAATCAATTACATGGTTTCATTTTTATTCAGCAAGTAAAAGTTTTCTTAAATATGTTGTTAGTAGTTGATGTGTATGTGAGACACAGATCTTAGGTGAATTAGTTTCTTATCTTCCTACTGTTAGCTAGCTTATTTACTCACTGGGATGTAAGTCTCATTATGTGTTTCTTTTCTTTTTCTTTGCAGACATAAAAGATCGTAGTCCAGTATAGTATTTGCATCTTGTGCATCCCCATCAGCATTTGCACTATCGAAGGTTGGCCATGTTAGCTTCTTCTTTTGAGAGATGGGTCTTTGGGGATGATTATATATTTGTATAAGTTGTATAAATTAGAGTGAAAGAGAGAGAGAAAACTAGCTTACTTTGTAATGTGTTGAAAATATTTTCCTAGAAGGAATGTTATATATGTTTAGATAGTACTGTACAAACAAGCTTGATATGATATATATATATATAGCACCTTGTGATGTTTTTTGGATAATTCTGGAATTATCTAGGAAAAGCTTAAGTTGATTAGTGAAAGTATAAATTGAACCATTCATAAAGTAGGTTGTTAGTAGTTGGACAGAGTTCAATGGTAGTTTGTGAATCGAGGCACAAAATGCTAATTAAGCCCAGCTCAGCCACTATAGCCTTGCTTAGTAGTTGAGGTGGGGTGTTACATTATAGGTCTTCACCTTTCTATCTATGCCCCTCTTCTTTTTAAAGATCCACTTACACACAATGAGTTTAACCCCTTCAGGTGGATCAACCAATGTCCACACATCATTGACCTTCATGGACTCCATTTCAGATTTCATAGCCTCAAGCCATTTTTCGAAATTAGAACTCTGCATTGCATTCATGTAAGTGATTAGATCCTCGTTGTTCTCATCGAGTTTGATAAGATTATCATCCAGGACTAAGAAACTGTTAGGATTTGACACTTCGAATTTGATCTACAATAAAAGAGAATCAATATTAGCAAGCAATCGGGCTGGCTCAGATACAGAGTCAAGCCAGCTCGGGTTGAGATCAAGTCAGATCGAGCTAGCTCGAACTGCAGTTGAGCTGGCCCTCTTAGGTAGATAGAAAGTAGGTGCTCGACTGAGACGTAGTCGAGCTAGCTCGACGTCTAACAAAGCCAGTTCAATGAAGGTGAACATAACTGGATGGGGTTTTTTGTTTGGATTTGGATTGTGATTAATCCAAGGGGTCTATGAGAGTTACGCATGGACCATAGGATCCAACAGTCATGGAGGACTATGGTCATGATCTGAAGATTGAAAAAAATTCTAAAACGCCATCAAGATCATGTTTGACTCATATTAGGAGAAAGAGCCCTGTTAGAACTCCTATAAACTACTGAGAAGAGGATTCTCATCCTATTTAAAGGCCTGAGATGCTGTGGAGCAAGGTGTGGTGCGTATGGCATGAGAGGCACATAAAGAGGCTTAGGCAATAGCCAAAAGAAGCTTGGCAGAGCGTCAAGTATGTACAGCCTATGAGAGAGAGAAGCAATAGGAGCATAGCATCCGATGCTGAGGCTATGAGGGTAGAGCATCTTGTAACTTTTGAGGGTCTCCTTGGAATTCTGAGAGAGCTTTTGTGAGGACAGCTTTTAGTTGAGATAAATTTGTGTACATTGAGTTGAAAGTGGGTGTTCTCCTCTTGTACTTATTTTTTTCTTTCGTAGTGAAGCTTTGCATGCCTCGTAGAAGTGAGCCTTTAGGCTGATCCACTTATTTGATTGTACTTATTTTATTTTTTTTCTTTCTTTCTATCACAATAATTTGGTACTAGATCCTCAACAAGTGATATCATAGGGGTTGATATCACCAATAATTGGTATCAGAGTCAGGTAGTACCGACGCGTAGATTGTAGTAGTGGTGTTAAAGATTGAAGAATATGGAGAAGATAAATATAATCAAAGTGGAGATCAATAGGTTTGATGGGAAGGATAATTTCTCCTTATGACAAGCAAGGGTAAAGGATGTCCTCATCCAATAGGATTTGATCGATGCTCTCTTATACGAGAAGATGCTAGCCATCATGGAGGTGAATGATTAAAAGCAGATCCAGATGCAGGTGGTGAGCATGATCCGCTTATACCTAGCGGATGATATCATGATCCATGTACTTGGCAAGACTTCATCGATGGTGCTGTGGTCGAAGCTTGAGGAGTTATGCATGACAAAGTCGCTCACCAATATGCTATTTCTTTAGAGGTAATTCTACTAGCTACAAATGAACGAAGGCTAGAGCGTGTAGGAGCATCTATCATACTTTTAGAAAATTCTCACCAATCTCCTTAACATTGATGAAAATGCTAAGGAGAAGACCAAGCCATTAGTCTTACTAGCATTGCTTCCTCCTTCGTATGAGTCCTTGGTGACTGCTCTTCTAGTGAAAAAGAGCACCATCAAGATGAATGAAATCACTACAATGATTCTCCAGAATGAGATTCTTAGGAGGGAGAACCTAGCTTCGAGCTCAAATGGAGGTAGCTCAACTTTGGCGATTTCTAGAGGAGTAGGAGGCAGTAGATAGAGCAGCAAAGGATCGTAGGAAGGATGATCCAGGTCCAAGATGAGGGACCACAGCAAGATCAAATACTACCGGTATGATGAGTTGGAGCAACGAGTCAAGGATTTCCCATAACTCAAAGATTGGATAAGGGCTATTATAGTGATGGCCAGTAGAGATACAGAAGGCGGTGATGATGTCCTTCTGATTACTGATGAGATATCCACTTCTTCCTTGTAGTGGATTATGGATTTTGCTTGTTTTCATCATGTATGTTGTAGAGAGGAGATGTTTGACTTCTTGGAGACCAGTGAGGGCATTGGGTTCCTATCAGATGGATCGAGCTATGAGATTAAGAGCAGCGGGATGATCAGCATGAAGCTCATGATGGAACAGTGAAGAAGTTGGGTGAGGTTTGATACATACTCAGTTTTAAGAAGAATCTAATCTCACTGAGAAGACTGGATTCGACCAACTTCAGATGAAAAGCTGATGGAGGAATCCTAAAGGTCATGCATGATAGTAGGATGGTATTAAGAGGAAGAAAGTATAAAGGACACTACCTCATGGTAGGAAGCCTAGTGCGAGGTGAAGCTCCAGCTAGAGATGGAACGGGTACAAGATGGAAGTCTCGAGAGGATGACATGCGACATCGTAGGTGAAGTTCCTATTATCGTAGGAGGTTACCCCGAGCAGGTCTTAGGTTAGGAGGATCACAACTATTGATAGTGGTGGGATCGAGCAGCCTGGCTCGACTCCCATATCTGCCTATCCATGATCAGTAGGTGATTACCCCAGGGCATTGGGGCAAGAAGATCCAGAAGCTCTCAAAGTCAAGTAGAGGCCGAATATCGAGTTGAGATGGAGATTGCTAGGATTCGATGCCTCAAATTCGATCCACAATAGAGAAAAATCAGTATTAGCAAGCAGTTGGACTGGCTCAGATATGAGGTCGAGCTAGCTTGGACTGAAATTGAGCTAGCTCGAACCATAGTTGAGCTGGCCCTCTCGGCAGATAGAAAGCAAGTGTTCTAGCAAGATGCAATCAAGCCAACTCAACATCTAATAGAGCTAGCTCGACTCAATGGAGGTGAATAGAGCAGGATGGGATTTTCTATTTGGATTTGGATTATGATTAATCCAAGGGGTCTACAAGAGTTGCACATGAACCATAGGATCCAGTGGCCATGGAGGGCTACAATCATGGTTTGAAGGTTGGAAAATATTCTGAAAGTCCATCAAGTTCATGTTTAACTCATATTAGGAGAAATAGCCCTATTATGACTCCTGTGAATTATTGAGAAGAGGATTCCCATCCTATTTAAAGGCCTAAGATGTTGTGGAGCAAGGTGTTCCATGCATGGCATGAGAGGTACGTAGAGAGGCTCAGGCAGCCACCAAGAGGAGCTTGGTAGAGTGCCGAGTACATGCAGCCTGTGAGAGAGAGAAGCAATAAGTGCATAACATCCGACGCTAAGGCTGTGAGGGCAGAGCATCTTGTAGCTTCTGATGGTCTTCTTGGGATTTTGAGAGAGCTTTTATGTGGGTAGCTTCTAATTAAGAGAAATTTATATACAGTGAGTTGAGAGTAGGTATTCTTCTCTTGTACTCATTTTAGTCTTTCATAGTGTAGCTTTGCATGCCCCATAGAAGCAGGCCTTTAGGATGATCCACGTACTTGATTGTTCTTATTTTATTTTTCTTCTTTCTTTCTACTGCAATAATCTGGTACTAGATCCTTAACAAGTTGTATTATAGGAGTTGATATCACCAACAAAAATCATAGTATCTATTTGGCTGATATGGTACTCTACTAGATCGTCTTAGTGGTACAGGTATACTGGGCTCTAGGTTTGATCTAATCAAATTTGATTCAGATTCAGCTAACAGTGTTAGTTTTTTTACCTATTGAACTTCCTTAAGTTCAACCTTAGAGACAATAGTTTGTTTACCAAGAAACTTCTTTTCTAAAAAGATTGCCCTATTACTGATGAACATCTTTTATTCTTCAGCATGGTAGAAATAGTAACTCCTAGTTTTCTTGGGATATAAATATACACTTATCCGACCGGAGTCCAAGTTTGTCTGTCTACAAGTGTTTTATATAAGCTGAACAACCCCAAATTTAAAGGTGAAAGAGTATAGGCGTACGTCCAATTTATATCTTATATATAGTCTTTGCAACAGATTTACTCAAAATATCGCTTAATATAAAACATGCTGTCTAAAGAGCATAACCCCAAAATGAAATAGACAGACTTGCAAGCCCCATCATGGATCGAGCCATGTCCACCAAGATTTGATTTCTCCTTTCTGATACACCATTATGCTGTGGTATCCCTGGAAGAGTCCACTATAAGAGAATTTCATTCCCTCCTAGATATATAAAGAACTCACTAGATAGGTATTCACCATCTTGATTTAATCAAAGAGTTTTAATATCTTTTTTAGTTTATTTTTCTACTTTATTATGAGATTGTTTGACCATTTTAAATGATTCAGACTTATGTTTCATAAGATAAACATACACATATGTAGACAGATCGTCAGTAAATATGATGAAGAAGAAATATCCATCTCTAGCACTTGTACTCATAGATTCACATATATTTGTATGTACTAGACCTAAGAGCTCAATGGCTTTTTTAACATTTTAAGTAAAAGATGACTTAATCATTTTTTTAAGAAGATAAGACTCATAAGTTTGAAGTGATTCACAATCACTGACTTCGAGGATTTCCTATTGAGTTAACATATTTATTCTATTCTTGTTAATGTAACCTAACCTGCAGTGCCATAGGTAGATATTAGAGACATTATCTAATCTAGGACATTTTTTAGAAGTGTACACCACACTCACTATGAGCTCAGGTATGGTGCTCTCAAATCTTGAAAGCAGATGGAGAGAGACCAAGGAGAGAATGGAACCAACCATCAAAGAGATTCAGCCAATATTTCAGTCAAGCTAGCTCATTTCCTGTTAGAGCCAATCTAAGCAGAAGGCGAGCTAGCCCAAATCCTAAGAGAGCTGGCTCAAGTAGAAGTTTAGAAAGCATATCAGGCTGACACATTGGAAGGGATGGCTTGGTTCCTATCAGAGCCAATCCAAGTAGAGGTTGTGCTGGCTTGAATCCTAAAAGAGCCGGCTCGAGCAATAGAACAGAGAGTGGTGATTCAGACTCTCATAGGAGATATCACAGTCGAGCTAGCCCAACTGTCGATTGAGCTAGCTCGAGCAATAAATAGAATAGTACATGATTTTTATTCTGGCTTGAGATTGGGTTTAATCTTAGGGACTTAGAGCCTTGGTTTATGAGATCCTAAGGGGCTAACCTATGGATTGGACTAGGATTAGTCCAATGGGTATGTGCATGTGAGACATAGGTGTACATGGGCTTGGGGAGTGCATCACATTAGGTTAGCTAGGAGAATTTTTTAGATGGATCATATTGATGAGGTAATATATATATTCTATATTGAGTTTTGTAATTAGAACGGAATTGCATACAAGCCCTTTTCTTCCTAAAAAATCTCTCTCTTCCTCTCTCGTTCTCCCTTTCTTTACCACGCCCTTGGATTTTCTAGGATTTGATAGGATGGCCATCTATTTCCTTAAATTCTTGTTGCTATTTTCATAATCATCAAGTAGCAAGGATTATTCCCAACACTTGGTATTAGAGCAATACCAAGTTGCAACAGATTGGTATCAGAGCCCTAGTGTTGGATCTAGTGGAGGAAAGGTCAAAGCTCCACCTGGGATTATGGTAAGGTGCTGAATAGATTCCTTTGAACAGTATTCTATTATTTTAGTGTTTGATTATTGAAAGTTTGATTGAGATGGCATCGAGTACCATTAAGGTGGACTTTGAAAAGTTTGATGGCAAGAAAAACTTTAGTCTTTGGTAATAAAGGATGAAGGATTTGCTGGTGTAGTCAATAAGATCTTGACTCGAAAAAGATTGAAAAAGATTTCTGTTGAAGAGTGGGAGGAACTTGAAGAGATAGCCTTAAGCACAATTTGGATGTGCCTTGCTAATGAATTTCTATTGGAGATCAACATGGAGCCACACCAAAGGAGCTTTGGCAGAAATTGGAGTGTTGGAAATTATGCCCCAAAGCCAATCATCAATCTATTGATGGTTGTGCTATTTTATTTTTATAAATAATTTATTATTAAATAAAATAAAATTCTAGCTTTTTCATCATAAAGTCTACATCTTCTAATGAACTTCATTATTGTGATGAAGTCCTTAGAACTATTTAATTTCAATAAAGAGAGGATTTATCGATTAGTTCTTAAAATATTCATGACCAAATGATACGTTGTTAATCAAGATGATAACGTTTATCGAGTATAGGTCACTGTATACCTTATAGGTTGGTTGTCCTCTTAACCAAGGAGTGTGGGGATACTGGTATGGAATACAAGTGAGATGTAAGGATACATCATCACTAATTGTGACCAACTCTAGAGCATTCTATTGTCAAGAATTATTCTGATGGGATATGGGTATAAGTGTCTCTTAGACCTGAGATCACCATGGTGGCTTGCAAGCAACTTATTATATTTTGGTGCTAGACTATCTGAATTTTTAATTCAGTGATGAAAGATTTTTGGGCACAGTCAAGTACTTATGAATTCAGTGTGTGATCAAGATGGGATTGACCACTCCAAGGATTTGAAAAAAATGCATCACTATATTTTAATTTAGTAAAATCTTGGCTAGAATAATCCATAAGATAGATTTGATATTTTAAAATACAATGTGGATGACCTAATCATGATAGACAGTTAAACTTTGAGTTGTTCTATGAGCATGAATATCAAGAAGATGAATTATAAGGTAACTATATCCATATGGGTTCTAAGAGTATTGCTTTACACATTTGACCTATCCAACTATCGAATATCATTGCTAGATGGTCACTTTGATTGGTACAAAAATTTATTTCTATGCTACTGGCTTAGATTCGAATCTATGGGATCACACACATAAAAGATCTTGATCAGATCGGATGGTTGATTAATGATTTAGAATCATTCTAAGTTCAAACATTCAATATAATTGATGTTTGACCTAGTGCAAGTGTTGTAGGAGGATCAATTAATAATTGGATTATTAATTAACTTAATTTGATGAAACCAAAGGACTGAGATTAAGTCTAATTAAATATAATTTAATTAAATTTGGTTTGGACTTGATTGAATCAAGTTCAATTGATTTATTGAATGAGCCAATTGCAAAGGAGAACAAGTCCCTGTTCAATTAGGACTTGTATTCTCCCAATTTTTAATTTGATTAGAAATTAAATCAGATTTAAATTTAATTTAATCTAATTTAATTATACTTTTAGTTTGAATAAGATCATCTCTAATTTGGTTACATTACTTTTGATTTAATTGGGTTCAAATAATAAGTTGGACTAAGTCAAAACTAGAAGTCCTAGTGTGACTAAGATTTCTCATTCTTGCGCCACCTTGCTTTTCATGCCCCCCCACACCAATTACCTTAGAATTTTCTTAGAAAATTTTATTTCTAAAGAGTATCCACACCCTTTTTATGTCTCCCACCATTTTAGAAGGAAATTAGTTGTGCAATAGGTCAAAACAAACAACTTATTTTGACCTAGGTCTCTATTGGATAGAATTTGACATATTATCTTTCCTTATTTCTTTGAGGCACCAAACCACCTGATTTCCTTCTGATTCTTTTGTGAAAAATAGAAGACTTATTTTCACATATTTCCTATAGTCCATGAAGAAAAATAAGGAGAGAACGCCCAAGAGTTGGGTGCCCCAATCTTGCTCAAATTGGACCTACCTTTCTAGGTATTTAATCTAGAGAAGGACTCTATCACAACTCTCTATTTAAAGAGTGTTAGGGCTTGAGTTTTCTATAAATTTTAAATCTAATAGAGAGGCTTAGGATATGGAAAGCTTTGGTGTAAAGAAGATCTCGGCATGGTGCTTCATTGAGACACAAACGATTGTATCCTGGTGAGAGAAAAACAAGGAAGAAGAAAGGGTTCTTCTTTAGGGTTTTTTCTTGATCCCTTCCCTCTTTTATGAGATTTGATAGGTGAATTCCTTCACAAATCTCTTTCTTCTTCTTTTAAATATTGGAGGATCCAAGGATTGAAGAAAGAGGTTCTAGATCAGCCATCGAAGAAGGATCAACATAGTACTAGCATGTTGTGCTGATTTCCTATTGTTGGACTTCAGATCTACGATCAAAATCTTATGTAGACATCCTGTAGAGGCCGGACACGTATGCAGCTTAGAGCGATGACCTCAGCCTCAGATCAATAAGTTAAAGAACCTAACTTGCAAAGATAAGGATGATACGATCTCCTTCTTCTATCTAGATTTGATCTAGCATAGTATAATATTGCTTTGATGTTGATTTGATCAACATTATCTTTTCTTATTTTTAATTTTAGATTTGATAGCATGCTTAAATCATGTGATAAGATCCTAGATCTAGGGCTATTTTATGTATTATTATTTAATTAATATGATTAGTTCATCTCTTTAACTTCGTGTTTTTAAAAAAGTTTCAAAATCTTATCATGAAATCCTAGATCTATTTTCTTCAATTGGTATTAGAGCATAGGTTTTTTATGATATTATTGGGGTTGAACCCGCTCCTGCCAAAGTTTAGCCAGATATTTGATAGCTGAATGATCCCGTCCGATAGCAACAACCAAGATTGAGCCTCAACCAAATTCGCAAGATCCCTCTGGGCTTCACCTAGATGACCTTAAGTTGTAGGGGTGGTCGAGCTCCTCCATCCCAGGCAGTTAGCCCTCTTTTAGTGAAACATCCTCTAGATGAATTTCCATGCTTCGTTGAGAGTGCTGGACTTCTCCTTCAGTCGAACTTCTCCAACAGTTGAACTCCTTTTGGACTTCTCCTTCAGTCGAACTTTCCCATCGATCGAACAACTTCCAGAATTCTCCTTCAATCAAACTTCTCCATCGGTCAAACTCCTTCTGAACTTCTCCTTTAGTCAGACTTCTCCACCTATCGAACTCATTCTGAACTTCTTCTTCAGTCAGACTTCTCCACCTGTCGAACACTTTCCCGACTTCTCGACCAGTCAAACTTCTTTCGAGCTTCTCCTTCAGTCAAACTTCTTCACTGTTGAACTCCT
This sequence comes from Cocos nucifera, assembly GCA_006176705.1. Taxonomy (NCBI): domain Eukaryota; kingdom Viridiplantae; phylum Streptophyta; class Magnoliopsida; order Arecales; family Arecaceae; genus Cocos; species Cocos nucifera. The sequence goes on from QRFJ01000996.1 coordinate 307,257, forward strand.
TCTAGACTTCTCCTTCAACCAGACTTCTCCATCAGTCAAACTCCTTCTAGACTTCTCCACCAGTCGAACTCCTTTTGGACTTCTTCTTTAGCCAGACTTCTCTACCCGTTGAACTCCTCGAACTCCTTTCGAACTTCTCCATCGATAGAACTCCTTCTAAACTTCTCCACTGGTCGAACTCCTTCCGAACTTCTCCTTCAGTCGGACTTCTCTGCCTATTGAACTCCTTCCAAACTTCTCCTTCAACCGAACTTCTCCACCTATCAAACTCTTGAAAGGATTATGCCCTCAAGCCAATTTATTTTTTGGGATGTTCTTTGTCTTTCAGACTCATGTAATGACATTTTTAATAAATAAAGGCAATTATTTCATCATATGAAGTGTCTTATTATTTTGATGAACTCTATAAATTAGGGCTATGATTTTAGGATTATGATGAGATCATACTAGTGAGATCTAAATTCTTAAAATCCTAATTTAAATATTTCTAGTCGATGAGACATTGAGTTAGGGATCAATATTTTTTTGGTAAGACTAGCACATTCTTTGTATGCTCAATTAAGAGGGTGATTGATCTCACAATAACCTGTGTATGACACTAATATAAGAATATGGGTGCTCATTAGAGAATTAGTTCACTGAATTGATCCAAATTGAGAATATCTAATGGAGTCTTATCTACATATCAATAGATGGTTCTCATAGTGGAATTTGTGCATGTAATCCTTTGACCTGAAACTATCATAGAATCTTATATATATATATCCATATTTTGGTTCAAACTCATTTATGACTCAGTTATGTACGGGATGATCTGGATATGGTAGATTATATACATGAAGGTTGTGAGTAGGTTAACATGGAATCGATCTTTCCTGGTAAAAGGAAATAGCATCCTACTTGCTTCAAACAAATAATGATTCAAGAAGACTTTGATCAAAGGATGATGAAAAAAAAAAATAGAAATGATTTCTAATATTTTATTAAATGAATCATTATCATAAGATTGAAAGATAAATGAATATGATATTAGGGTTGACATATTTCTATACCCAGAGTCATATTCAGGTTGCAGGGAGATCGAAGGATCTAGTTGCATGGTAAATTTCACTGAAGGATATGTTTGGTATTTCCATCAAAATTTCACATCTTCCAGATAGTCATGATACATTGCTAGACGTCAATCATGTCTTGTGAGTTCGATCAAGTTAAAATTTTAATTTGATCATTAAATTAGAAAGTGTTCTAATTTAAGTCAAATTGGGTTGGCTAGTTTTGACCTAAATCGGTTTGGTTGAGTTCTAACCAGATTAGGTCAAATCACACCCAAACTCACTACTGGTTAGATGTTGAATCCAATGGGTCACACACAAAGAGAATTGATTAAGGGACTAATTAGATTAGACCATGTTTGCAAGATGAATATGCTAGGACATATAGCAAACCCTAGCACCAGGATTCGAATTGGATTCGAATCAGCTTCCGATTTGGGCTAATTTAGATCTGATTTGAGCCAAATAAAATTTGGTCTTGAGTTGGATTAATCTAGATTGATTGGGCTTCAAATTGGATGCCACATATCTGCATCCTACATGCCAGAGTGTCTCTCTCTTGCACGTGGGAAGTATTTCATGCGCAAAGGATACTTTGGCGCATGGAATAAGATGATGCCTACCTTCTTTGACTTTTTCCATATATTATGTCACATAATTTTTTTTTTAATTGGCATGGACATCAGATATGGGGTGTAGAAGAGTCCTTCTATAGATAAAAGACTTCTTTTCCTTTTAAATATTTTCGCCCATGTTGTTTTATCGCCTAAGATACTTTGCCGCTCAAGACCCCATGCCGCCTACTCCTCCTTGACGTCTCTTGGACCAAGTCAAAATCTCTTGGGACTTTGACTATTCAGGTTTTCTTCCATGCCTTCTTGCTGAATGGGCATCCTTTTTAGAGCCATTGGATGGCTTTGTTTCATGATCTAATGGATGAAAATGGGTGGCGCCAAGGATGAAGCATCATGACTCTTCATAAAAAATACGTAGAATTAGTCCAAAGAGTCTTTCTACTTTAAAAGCACCTCTTGGACTAATGCTATATCTCATTTTCTATGAGGCATGAGATTGGCTGATGGGGCGTGAGAAATAATAAGGAAAGGGCATGAGAGTTTGTTGGCATCCTTACGTACATTATAAATAAGGTGTGCATCAAAAGTCCGATAGGTGAACATTATCTTTCTTTCTTACAAGAGTTTCTTTTTATCCAATTTTTTTTCTTTCTTTTCTTGTCTTAGCTTGTCTTTATAAGAATAAGAAGTCATCTTAGACTAAGAGATTAGGAAGAAAAATTAAGAAGACCAAAGAAAAAAAGAAAGATAGATAAGGAAAGGCAAGGAAGGTGACAGAAAGGCTTAAGAAGGTCTTGCCCATTTAATTGAAGTTCTTATTAGAGAATTTTAATTATATAAATCATAGGTGCTGGTCGTCTGATCAAGTCTCTGTGTGGATCAACGTTGAGGGGAACATGTAGGCACCTGGTGGAACCCTGACAAACACTACCGACAATCAGAGTTAATTTAGGGTTTAGCGATAAGAGGTATGTTCTAATACTTTTCTTTATATTACAAATGCATTTATATGATTTAATTGCAAATAAGATGGTCCTAGGGTTTTGGTTTGGTTTGTTTTGATTTATATTTTGCTTTGAATCCATGACTTTTCGCCATGTCACCAAACCTATCAGTGGTATTCAGAGCAAGCCTTATTAGGTAAATCATATAATGCTTTGGCTTATTAGCTATAATGCAATAATGAAAATAGATATATATTTTAGCATATTTTTTATTTATATGATGAATTATATTCTTTTACCTTTATCATAATGAATTATGTTTACATATATTATTTATAAAGGTTGTCCTGATATTCGTGGAAGTATTACTATATGAATGATAGATTGTCCTAGAATAATTTATACATGTTAACTAGATATATATATTTTTATGATGCCTATTAGATATTTAGTTTGAATTTAAATCAATATGTATATCGAGAACCATTAAATCCCTCTCCTAAAATATATCTGAGTTGTAGTGTAATTCAATCTATAGCTATGCATCAGGAAGTCAATTGATTCAAATCGTATTTTAGAAAAAATGGTTCATGATTGGTAAACAAGAACATGGATTTTAATGGTTTCCATTGTCTAACCTTGGCATTTTATTGGTTGTCTAAGAAAAGCAAACGGGGGACTCCCACTTCTCTTCCCTTTACCTGGCCGATTCGATTAATTTAATTCAAGATTGAAATGCTTGTTTATTATTAACTACATTAAGGCCTTCCTTCATACTAGTTTCTTATTATCGTTGAACCATATTAGTTCTGTTGTGTAAACACAAGATCTTTATGGAATATGTTAATTACATCTAGTGCATTTGGAATTTAAACAGCATTGATACTATTTTGTGTAACTAAATGTTTATTATTTGATTGTATAAAAAAGAAATGAAGGTTCTCTAAACTGAAATATTAAAAGTTTGTTGTGTTATACCACAAGGCTATTATTATTTTAGTGGCAAAAGTAAAATGAGAGTTTAAATAAATGCAATTTGGAAAAGAGTTTCCTACTTTTGAACTTATACAGGTTTATGTTGTGCAACCACAAGACTTTTTATAAAAGGAATTAGGATCTTATTCCACTAAGAAAATCAATGAGAGGATTATGTTTTTTAGTGAGAGATATAATTAAAATTAAAGTCCCTAATTTAATTATGTTGTCATCATGAGTTGTTTACTTATATATTTCTTCTCTTTATTAGTGTACGAAAATGGCTTCTTCACTTTCAATTGTGTTCATTTTGATTCAAATAAATTGACTAGTCAAAATTATGTTGACTGGTTGAGAAACCTTAAAATAGTACTCAGTCAAGAAAAACTCTCCTATATTCTTGATGCCCCTGATCCTAAGCCATTAGGAAATGATGCCATAGATGAAGATAAGTCCACATACAAGATGTGGCAAAATGATTCTCTTACTATCAAATGCATCATACTTGCCTCTATGAATAATGAATTACAGAGGCAGCATGATGGCATGGACACTCAATCCATATTGCTCAATCTAAAAGAGCTTTATGGAGAGCATAGTAGGACTGCTAGATATGAGATATCTAAGCAATTATTTCATGCAAGAATGATAGAAGGAACATCCATACAAAATCATGTTTTGATGGTAATTGACCTAATCACTCGATTAAGTCAATTAGGTTTTGTTATGGATGGAGAGTTAAGTCAGGATTTGATCCTGCAATCACTCTCAGAATCATTTTCTCAGTTTGTCGTGAACTATCACATGAACAAACTAAATTCTTCATTGCCTGAGCTGTTAAATATGCTCAAGACAGTAGAAAGCCATATCAAGAAAGATAAGGCTCCTCTTCTTCTTGTGGATGGGATCTCTAAGAAGAAGGCAGGCAGAAAGGGTTTAAGGAGAAGGTTGAATCCTAAAAGTGGTATAAATAAGAAGAAAAAGGGGAAGAAGGTCTCCGAACAGACGATCTATTTTCACTATGGCAAAGCAGGTCATTGGAAGAGAAATTGCAAGGCTTACCTTGCAACCGTGAAGTCTGGTGCAAATAATGCACCAAAAGGTATGTATGAGATACATACTATATCATCATTAAATTCTTTTATTTCAAATTCTTGGGTATTAGATACCGACTGTAGTTTTCATATCTGCAAATCTTTGCAGGGGCTGCAAAAAATTAAGAGTTTGAAGAAAGGTGACTTCAAACTCTATGATGCTGGAGGAGATTCTATCCAGCAGAAGCTGTAGGGACAAAAATATATTGAAGTTACCTTATAGGAAGATCTTAGAGCTTACAAATTGTTATCATATGCCTAAGATCATTAGAAATACTATATCTATACCTTTTTTATTAAAATAAGGTTATAGTCTTAATGTAACGAGCGAAGGTTGCTCGATCAAATATTCTAATGAAAATATTTGTTTTGGCATATTTAGCAATGGTTTGTTGACTCTATGTTTGGATGACAATATATTTCATATTGATGAAAATAGAAAACGTAAGAGAGATGACATAAATAATACTTTACTTTGGCATTATCGATTAGGTCATATTAGTGAGGCTAGGATTAACAAGTTATACAAAGAAAAGTTCTTTGATTCTTTTGATTATGAATTATTAGGAACTTGTGAATCATGCCTCATGGGTAAAATGACCAAGATTCCATTTAGTGGACATAGAGAAAGGACAAAAGAGTTATTAGGACTTGTACATACGGATGTATGTGGTCCTATGACAACTCAAGCCTAGAGGAGGATACTCTTATTTTATTACATGTTCACTGATGATTTATCTAGGTTTGGATATGTGTATCTTATGAAACACAAATCAGAAGCCTTTGATAAATTTAAAGAGTATCAAAGTATGGTCGAAAAATAAACTGGACAATGTATAAAAATCCTTCGATCTGATCGAGGAGGAGAATACTTATCTAGTGAGTTTCTAGACTATCTTAAATTTAAAGGGATTCTCTCTGAATGGACACCTCCTTATACACCGCAATTAAATGGTGTAGCCGAAAGAAAAAATCATACCTTATTAGATATGGTACGGTCCATGATGTGCTTCACTGAATTACCTATTTCCTTCTGGGGTCATGCTCTGGAGACTGCAATTTACATCTTGAATAGAGTACCTTCTAAATCTGTATCTAGTACTCCATATGACATATGGAGAAAGTAAGAAACCTAATCTTAAGTATCTTAAGATATGGGGTTGTCCAGCATATGTCAAAAGAAATTTTGGACATAAACTTGATGCTAGATCAGACAGATGTCTATTTATAGGATATCCTAGAAATAGTATAGGATATTTATTCTACCATCCTACTGAACAAAAGGTATTTGTAAGTAGGCATGCCATTTTCATGGAAAAAGAATTTATCCTAGAAAAGGGCAGTGGCAGAAATATTGAACTTAGTGAAGTTCAAGAAAATCAAATAGAAATTTCTCAACCATATAATCACATAAAAGAACCAGAACACATAACTCCTATCCATAGGTCTAAAAGAGTAAGAAATACACCTGTTAGGTATGGGTTCATTATTGAGAACAATGAAGCCCAAGTCATTGAGAATGACGAACCTCTGACCTATACGGAAGTAGTCAAAAGTAAGGACTCTTACAAATGGCTGGCTGCCATGCAATCCGAAATAGAATCCATGCACACCAACAAAGTATGGACTTTGGTGGATGCACCAAAGGATATAAATCCTATTGGATGCAAATGGATTTTTAAGAAAAAGATTGGAGCTGATGGTCAAATTGAAACCTATAAGGCCAGATTGGTGGCTAAGGATTTTAGGCAAAAATAAGGGATTGATTATGATGAAACATTTTCACCTATTGCCATGCTCAAATCTATTCGGATTATGCTTGCTATAGCAGCATACCACGACTATGAAATATGGCAAATGGATGTAAAGACTGCCTTCCTTAATGGTTTCCTTGAGGAGGAAGTCTATATGTCACAGCCAGAAGGATTTGAGTCAAATGAGAGACCAAATCAGGTATGCAAACTTAAGAGATCCATTTATGGATTAAAGCAAGCATCAAGGAGTTGGAACATCCATTTTGATGAAACAATAAAAGAGTTTGGTTTTATCAAGAATGTGGATGAACCATGTGTGTACAAGAAAACTAGTGGGAGAACAATAGTATTCTTGGTTCTGTATGTAGATGACATACTCCTCATTGGGAATGATATCCCAATGTTACAATCAGTCAAATTATGGCTATCAAATAAGTTTTTCCATGAAAGATTTGGGAGAAGCATCCTATATACTAGGAATAAAGATCTATAGAGATAGATCTAAGAGGATGCTAGGCTTGTCCCAATCAAGGTACATTGACTTAATACTGAAAAGATTCAGTATGGATGGGAGTAAAAGAGGTTATTTACCCATGAGTCAAGGCATACATCTCTCTAAAAAGATGTCTCCAAAGACACCTGAAGAGAGAAATAGAATGTGTTCTATTCCTTATGCTTCGGCTGTTGGATCAATAATGTATGCCATGTTATGTACAAGGCCTGATGTTGCTTATGCTTTAGGCATTGCAAGTAGATTTCAAGCTGATCCAGGAGAGGATCATTGGAAAGCTGTGAAAAATATTCTTAAGTACTTAAGAAGGACTAAAGATATTTTTCTTGTATATGGTGGTTCTGATCTTAAACTAGAAGCATATTCTGATTCTAGTTTTCAATCAGACCCAGATGATAGCAAATCCATTTTAGGGTATGTCTTTACTCTGAATGGTGGAGCAGTGAGTTGGAAGAGTACTAAGCAACCAACTGTAGCTGACTCAACCACTGAAGCAGAATACATAGCTGTAAGTGAAGCCGCCAAGGAAGCTGTCTGGATGAAAAAGTTCATCACTGAATTGAGAATTATTCCAGTACCACTTTACTATGATAATACTGGAGCTGTAGCTCAAGCAAAGGAACCAAGGTCTCATCATAAATCCAAACACATTCTGAGATGCTTCCATCTCGTTCGAGAAATTATTGAAAGACAAGATGTAGTCATAGAACGAGTGGATACAAAGAACAACATAGCAGACCCATTCACTAAGGCTTTACCACTGCAACTGTTTGATCGCCACCTTGATTGTATGGGATTAAAATATAAGGGTGATTGGCTTTAGTGCAAGTGGGAGATTGAAAGGATTATGCCCTCAAGCCAATTTATTTTTTGGGATGTTCTTTGTCTTCCAGACTCATGTAATGACATTTTCAATAAATAAAGGCAGTTATTTCATCATATGTAGTATCTTATTATTATGATGAACCCTATAAATTAGGGCTATGATTTTAGGATTATGATGAGATCATACTAGTGAGACCTAAAATCTTAAAACCCTAATTTAAATATTCCTAGTCGATGAGACATTGAGTTAGGGATCAATATTTTTTGGTAAGACTAGCACATTCTTTGTATGCTCAATTAAGAGGGTGATTGATCTCACAATAACCTATGTATGACACTAATACAAGAATGTGGGTGCTCATTAGAGAATGAGTTCACTGAATTGATCCAAATTGAGAATATCTAATGGAGTCTTATCTACATGTCAATAGATGGTTCTCATAGTGGAATTTGTGCATGTAATCCTTTGACCTGAAACTATCATAGAATCTTATATATATAAATCCATATTTTGGTTCAAACTCATTCATGACTTAGTTATGTATGGGATATTCTAGATATGGTAGATTATATATATGAAGGTTGTGAGTAGGTTAACATGGAATCGTTCTTTCCTGGTAAGAGGAAATAGCATCCTACCTACTTCAAACAAATAATGATTCAAGAAGACTTTGATCAAAGCATGATGAAAAAAAAAAATTAGAAATGATTTTTAATGTTTCATTAAATGAATCATTATCATAAGATTGAAAGAGAAATGAATATGATATTGGGGTTGACATATTTCCATACCCAGAGTCATATTCAGGATGCAGGAAGATCGAAGGATCTAGTTGCATGGTAAATTTCACTGAAGGATATGTTTGCTATTTTCATCAAAATTTTACATCTTCTGGATAGTCATGATACATTGCTAGACGTCAATCATGTCTTGTGAGTTTGATCAAGTTAAAATTTTAATTTGATCATTAAATTAGAAAGTGTTCTAATTTAAGTCAAATTGGGTTGGCTAGTTTTGACCTAAATCGGTTTGGTTGAGTTCTAACCAGATTAGGTCAAATCACACCCAAACTCACTGCTGGTTAGATATGGAACCCAATGGGTCACACACAAAGAGAATTGATTAAGGGTCTAATTAGATTAGACCATGTTTGCAAGATGAATATGCTAGCACATATAGCAAACCCTAGCACCAGGATTCGAATTGGATTCGAATCAGCTTCCGATTTGGGCTAATTTAGATCCGATTTGAGCCAAATAGGATTTGGTCTTGAGTTGGATTAATCTAGATTGATTGGGCTTTAGATTGGGTGCCACATATCTGCATCCCACATACCCGAGAGTCTCTGTCTTGCACATGGAAAGTATTTCATGCAGAAAGGACACTTTGGCGCATGGAATAAGATGATGCCTACCTTCTTTGACTTTTCCCATATATTATGTCATGTAATTTTTTTTTTAGTTAGCATGGACATCAGATATGGGGTGTAGAAGAGTCATTCTGTAGATAAAAGACTTCTTTTTCTTTTAAATATTTTTGCCCATGTTGTTTTGTCGCCCAAGATACCTTGCCGCTCAAGACCCCATGCCGCCTACTCCTCCTTGACGTCTCTTGGACCAAGTCAAAATCTCTTGGGACTTTGACTATTCAAAGTTTTCTTTCACATCTTCTTGCTGAATGGGTATCCCTTTTTAGAGCCATTGGATGGCTTTGTTTCATGATCTAATGGATGAAAATGGTGGTGCCAAGGATGAAGCATCGTGACTCTTCATAAAAAATACATAGAATTAGTCCGAAGAGTCTTTCTGCTTTAATGCACCTCTTGGACTAAGTCTATATCTCATTTTTTCTGATGAGGCATGAGATTGGCTGATGGGGCATGAGAAATGGATAAGGAAAGGGTGTGAGATTTTTGTTGGCATCCTTACATATATTATAAATAAGGGTGTGCATCAAGAGTCCGATAAGGTGAACATTATCTTTTCTTTCTTACAAGAGTTTCTTTTTGTCCAATTTTCTTTCTTTGTTTCTCTTGTCTAGACCTTGTCTTTATAAGGATAAGAAGTCATCTTAAGACTAAGAGATTAGGAAGGAAAATTAAGAAGATAAAAGAAAAAGAAAGATAGATAAGGAAAGGCAAGGAAGGTGACATAAAGGCTTAAGAAGGTCTTGCCCATTTAATTGAAGTTCTTATTACAAGAATTTTAATTATATAAATCAGAGGTGCTGATGTCTTAATCAAGTCTCTGTGTGGATTAACATTGGAGGATGAACACGTGGGCACCTGGTGGAACCCCTGACAGACTACTACCGACAATCAGGGTTAATTTAGGGTTTAGCGATAAGAGGTATGTTCTAATACTTTCTTTTATATTACAAATGCATGTTATATGATTTAATTGCAAATAAGGTGGTCCTAGGGTTTTAGGTTTGGTTTGTTTTGATTTCATATTTTGCTTTGAAATCCATGCTTCCACCATGTACACCAAACATATCAACTCTTTCCGGACTTCTCCTTCAACCGAACTTCTCCACCGATCGATCTACTTTCTAACTTCTCCTTCAGCTGGACTTCTCCACTAGTCAAACTTCTTCTGGACTTCTCTACCTGTCGAACTCCTTCTAGACTTCTTCTTCAATCGAACTTCTCCATCGATTGAACTTCTTCCAGACTTCTCCTTCAATCAGACTCTTCCACTAGTCGAACTCCTCCTAGACTTCTCCTTCCATCGAACTTCTTTTGAACTCCTCCTGGCCGCCTAGAAAGATCTCGGCACCGACTCTCAATATGGCGAATAACAACCCTCACATAGTTGATCTCAAGAACCTTCGAGCTCCTTTGGAGCAATATCAATGAGGGACGCTCCATTGCCTACAGTCATCCCATCCGAACTCCAGCTAGCACAACATGACAACAGACACTATCCTCTGTAACAAACTCCACATGGCCCTGAATAGCCCACTACCAGGCTATTACGGCTGTCACTATCAGTTTGTTATAGATTTTGCCTATATAAGAGACCCTCCAGATACGCTTTTGAGGGGGAAGCTCTCATTCTTTTTTTAAAAAACTCTGCTAAATCTCTTTAAGTACTCTATTTCTGTTGGTCAAAAGAACTGACTTAATCGTCGGAGGGTCTTACTGGAGCCACCACCCCTGACTCTAAATGAGACTTATTTTGTAGGTCACCAATGGTGACCTCATCTTCTCCAACTTCAGCCTCGATTTCGGTGACAACCAGATTTTGCACCAACAGGATTGACGCTAGAAGAAGGGTACCCTCTTTCTCTTGAGGTTTCCTTATTCTTAAAGAAGTGTTCAATAGGGATCTCTCCTCTTCTCCCTCAGAGTTCTTCATCCCCAGCTGATCTCACAAGGATGCCTCCTAGGAAGGCCTCGACTCAATGGTCAACCACCTCCATGGCCAGATCTCGTCTAAATCTACCCACCCCTATCTCATCCCCGGCATCTCAAGTTTCATCGATAGCAATGATGGATGTAGAGTAATTTAACCTGCTAGTTTATCAGGTTAGGAGCCTCACTGAAGTAGTGTATGTGAGCTCAGAAGTGGCACTCCTAAGTCTTGAAAATATGAGAAGATAGGTCATGGAAAGATGAAAGCAAGCTAGAAGAAGAATCAGTCTCAATAGTAAAGTTCAGAAACTAGGTCGGCTCACTTTGAGACTGAGCCGGCTTAGTTAGAAACTGGGTCAGCTCAGTCCAGGACTGGGTCGGCTAGGTCTCCGAGAGAAATATAGATAGAAAACAATATTTTTGGTCTATTGGCATGATACATGATGCGTGCTAATCTATAGCTATGGCAAGTGCACTAGTCGATCAAGTAATAAAGTGAATGAGTAGAGTATCATCTCTAGAAAATTAGAAAATAAGTACTGAAAAGCTCTTTTCTATACTTTATTTAGAAGATCGATTTATGAGAATAAGAAATTAAAGAATAAAATAAAGAAATAATTAAAAATTTTAAGGAAATAGAGAGAGTGTAATTATTAGAGTTTTAAATTTAAGAGCAATGTATTACTAAGGCAATCGATTCACCAATTCAGTCAATACAATATTCAGGTTATTAGATTAATTTTATTTCATGTGACGGTGGAGTCTCCTAATTTATTCACTATCCTTTGGTCCAGGCATAGCAAAACTATCAATATTTATTAATTATCCTTTGGTCCAGGTGTAATTTAAATAAATATTAATGCATTAAGTTTTGTGAAATTCTCTAATTAAAATATGTTACATCCAAAGCGCACTAAAATTTCTGCATGCATATGAATTCTAAATTGATTCATAATACAAGGTATATAATTAAGAAGTAATAACATAAATGTACTTGGTCCGTAACATCTATGTTCATCAGATCAATTAGAAGATGGCCAGTAATCTAAAAGCATTAAGATCAGATTTATATACTCCTCATGAATAAAATTAAAAATTAAAAATAAATCATACTAAATATTGCATCAAAAGAGTGGCTACACCTTAGCCTTAGTAAAAGAAAATTTAATTCATAATAACAAGTTCAAAAATAGTAAATAAAATAAAAATTATAAAAAAATTAGACTGTTTGATTGCTGAAATTGATTGTCCATCACTCTTGGTGTGGAGAACTTGGTGAAGAAGAAGAAGCTCCTTGATCACTATTCTGATTGTCGGGAAAAAAAATTAAAAACCCTTCCTTTCTCTCAAAAATCTCTCTTCTCTTTCTACCTCTCTCCTTTCTTTCTCTTTTTTTTCTTTTTTTTTTATTGTCTCCCCTTTCTCCCTCTTTTCTCTTTTTATTTCTCTCACTCTCCTTTCTTACGGCAACAATAGGTCCTCTATTTTTATAGGCTAAGACATCGATTTTTCTTCAAAATCCTTTAGAAATTAGGTTTAAAACTCTCAAAACAACTCAAATTAGGATTCTGGATGATTTTGACCATTGGATGTTGATCAAATGGTCCAAAAATCACTTAAAAACCCTTTAAAATATCCTAGATCAAGTCAAAATTCATGCCAGCCATCGAATCAATCATTGGATTGAATCTGGGCCATCAGGTCATGCACAAAGAATGCTTCTAATCTTTAGTTTAACATTGGGATGAATCTCAGCCATTGGATCTCGATCGGGAGCTGCGGATGCCGTTCATCAGTGCATGCTTTTCGGCCATCCAATCAAGTCTCAGTGAAAGGTGCCCATTGGATCCAATAAAATTCTTAAATTACCCTTTGTAGACCATGCGCGAGCCTGGTGTTGCATGGATTGCTGCATTCTTCAGCCAATCAAACCACGCTTCTTTATATGAAATTTTTGAAATGCCATTCAATCGGTCCATCGTGCGTCGTGAAAAATGATGATGTCAGCCTAACGTCAGCGCTGCGTCAGCGGGTTAGTCTGCTGGTGCGGTCGAATCGAACGATCTACTGAGCCAATTTTCTAAACCAATTTGAATCGAATCGATTTCTTTTTTTTTAAATTCAATTCTGGGCTCGTTTGAAGTCCGTTTTGGTTGAAATTTATTTCATCTGAACCAGAGAAATAAGATTATCATATTGGGGGCCTTTTTTCCTGCATAAGATTAATAAAAGTATCAATTTCTAAAGAAATAGATTAATTTATTTTATAATTTAATACTTTTATTAGTATATTTTTACCACTTATCACACCCTCCAACTTAGTCATTGCTAGTCCCTTAGCAATGTTTTATTTAATACCATGTTTCAATAAGATTATCCATCACAAAGATAAAATCTAGGACTAAAGGTCAAAAAGTTTAGAAAATACTGCTAATTAAGCATTGAGCTTCAGAAGCAAATTTTTCAGTCAATACAATTAAAAACTTTCTTAGAGTACATCAAAGATCTATAGCACTTGTGTTCGTGATGACTAACTTTAGCTTTTCAGTATTAAATTAAAAGAACAAAAGTATCCTCTCTTATCACCTATTTTGGTCAATTTTCTATACATTCTTAATTTTATACTCATGAATTAAGGTAGCTTTCACACTGCCTCTTTTTTTTTCTTTTTTTGCTGTGCTGAGCATCCTGGCCTTTCCTTCATCATTTTACATGAATTTTCACACTTGACCTAGGTGCAGAGACCCAGTTACTAGGCTTTGGGCAATCCACATATACTCTATCTTTTGCACTTTATTTTTAGGCAGGTAGCTCTTTCCTTAAATTCAAGTTTCTTTGATTAGAATGTATATTAATTACCAATTTTTAGTGATAATTGAATCCTCAGTTGGCCTTATAATCAATACCTACTTTGCCTTGTTAGTGTGCATGTGCAATTAGAAGTGCTAATAATCTTTTAATGACCTAAGTAGGCTGCTAAAAGTTGACCAACTAATCTACTTCTTTAACTCGTTACATTCATTAGCAAATAATTCTATCTTTTATCACTTATCCAGTCTATCTTGCTCAAGATTTTCTTCTTGACACATGTTTTTTTTTTTTTTTTAACTTATTCTACATTGTCTTAAAGGAGAAAGAAAAATAAAGGGTGCAATAAAGGATAGGAAGGAATACACCTGATTTGGTTCAGTCTGGTTCTTTGGAGCTTTGAAATTTTGCTTGAGCTCTCATTGATTTTTTCTGCAAAATTGAAAATACACACCAAAGCAGTAAAAGAGCAACAATAAATTACTAAAAAATAAAAGAAAAATGATCAAAACTAAAAAGAAAAGAAACAACCTATCTAGTAGTTCTGATTTATAGTCTTCAGCTTGACTTTCTTTGAGTTCTGAATTGAATCAATCTAGTGCCACTTCAATTGGAATACTTTCATGTTTGATCGAGCCCTCTTTCATTTGGACATTGCTAGCTTTTATAGTCTCAAACCTATTTTCTATAGAATTCTCATATAATGGATTGTCAATAATATCAATTAGAAAATAAGTTTGATTATCATCAGGATGTTTAGTATCTTTGAAAACATTAAAAGTAACTTGTTCATCTTGGACTCTAAGAATTAATTTTTCTTGTTGAACATCTATTAAAGCTCCTCCAGTAGCTAAAAAGGGTCTCCCTAAAATAAGGGGTACATCATAATCTTCTTTCATATCAAGAACAATAAAATCAACAGAAAAATAAACTTGTTTACCTTTACCAAGACATCCTCCACTATACCTCTTGGATATTTAATGGATCTATTGGCTAATTGAAGAGTAATAGTGGTAGGCTTTGGTTCTCCTAGACCCAGCTTCCTGAAAATAGAAAAAGGCATGAGATTAATACTTGCTCCTAAATCACATAAAACTTTATCAAAACTACAATCACCAATAATGCAAGGGATAGTAAAACTCCCTGGATCTTTTAGCTTCTGTGGTAATTTATTTTGAAGTATTGCTGAGCATTCTTCATTCAAATTTATTCTCTCATGCTCCTTCAGCTTTTTCTTATTTGTTAGAATTTCTTTGAGAAACTTGGCATACCTGGGCATATGAGTAATAACATTTATGAAAGGAATATTAATATGTAAATTCTTTAAATTTTTGAAAAAGTTAGAAAATTTCTTATTTGGATGCTATATTTGTCTCTCTAGAAATGGTAGTGACGGACGGCTTCACATTTGGATTGGCAAACTGTATACCTATAGACCATCGATCTGTTGGTTGTTTTGGTGACTGACAAATTTTAGTTGATGATTCCTTATTTGTAGTTGGCTCTTCAGTCTCTTTCTTCTGATATGGCTCCTCCAGCTTTTACCATTTCTTAGGATGATAGCATTGACTTGCTCCTTGGATTGATCTCCGTGTTGCTGGGCAAGGATCCCTGAGGTCTTTCGGAGATTATCATAGCCATTTGACCTATTTGCATCTCCAAGTTTCGAATTGCTGCTGCTTAGTCCTGCCTAAGTTTGGCTTCCAAATTTTTTATAGTTGCTTCTTGGTTTTGCATGAATTTGACCATCAGCTCTTCCATGTTGGACTTCTTTTCAGGTACTTGAAATCCTGGAGGTGGCTGTTATGCTGCATTTTGATTGCTCCATGAGAAATTTGGGTGCTGCCTCCACCCTTGATTGTATGTGTTGGAGTAGGGATTGTTTTGTTGTGGCCTAAAAAAATTACCAACATAATTAGCTGTATCAATTATTTTAGCAAAAGGATTACCTATCTGATAGTTGCTCGTATTGTATCCTCCTCCATACAGGTCACAGGTGATGCTCTGAATAAGCATAGCTGTTTCCTTCAACTTGTTGACTTCGGCTCTAAGGGCTGTAATTTCAGCTAGTAAGATTGGCATGCAATCTACTCCCTACACAGCTGCTAGTCTTTTTGGCATCATACGTTCTGTCTGCCACTGATAGCTATTTGATGCCATCTCATCGATCAGATCGAAGGCTTCTTCCTCCATTTTTTGGTTAATGGTTTCTCTTGCTACTACATCAATCATAGAACGATTAGTAGCAGATAAACCATTATAGAAAGTTTGTACCTGAAGCCATATAGGTAGTTAATGATGTGGATATCTCCTCAGCAATTTCTTGAAATGCTCCCAAGCCTCATATAGTGTCTCCATGTCCATCTGCATAAAAGAAGTGATATTGTTGCGCATCTTGGCAGTCTTGGAAGGTGGAAAGTACTTGGCTAAGAATTTTTGGGCTAGGACATCCCAAGTTGTGATACAACCTGCAGGAAGAGAATGAAGCCAACTCTTAGCTTTGTCCCATAAAGAGAAAGAAAATAATCTTAATCTAATAGCATCATCCAACATCTCATTAATTTTAAAAGTATCACAAAGTTCAAGAAAGTTAAAAATATGGGCATTCGGATCATCATGCATGTGTCCACTGAATTGGACAGTTGATTGAATCATCTGGATCATCGCCGATTTTATTTTGAAGCTGTTTGCTCATATAGGTAGTCTCCTGATGCTCGAAGTTACATCAGCTATAGATAGTGTGATGTAATCATTTAATGGATGATGTATCGATCGAATAGCTTCATGCTGTCCTTCGGTCGTCATATCTAATCCTAGATTGATGTCGTTAGGATATTTAGTTGCCCATGTTTCTTTCTTATGGTAGTCTTCTAATGGTCCTTTCAATTTCTGGATCTAAAGATAGTAAGTTACTATGTCCAGTATGTGTCATGCACTAAACAAATTTTTTTTAAAAAAAAATAAAATAATAATAAAAATTAAAAATAAAATTTTAAAGTAAAGCTAGGATCAAAATTTTAATATTATTTTAAACACAATCCTCGGTAACAGTGCCAAAAACTTGATGCATGCTAATCTATAGCTATGGCAAGTGCACTAGTCGATCAAGTAATAAAGTGAATGAGTAGAGTATTGTCCCTAGAGGATTGGAAAATAAGTACTGAAAAGCTCTTTCCTATGCTTTATTTAGAAGACCAATTTATGAGAATAAGAAATTAAAGAATAAAATAAAAAAATAATTAAAAATTTTAAGAAAATAGAGAGAGTGTAATTATTAGGGTTTTAAACTTAAGAGCAATGTATTACTAAGGCAATCGGTTCACCAACTCAGTCAATACAATATTCAAGTTATTAGATTAATTTTATTTCATGTGATGGTGGAGTCTCCTAATTTATTCACTACCCTTTGGTCCAGGCATAGCAAAACTATCAATATTTATTAATTACCCTTTGGTCCAGGTGTAATTTAAATAAATATTAATGCATTAAGTTTTGTGAAACCCTCTAATTAAAATACGCTACGTCCAAAGCGCACTAAAATTTTTGCATGCATATGAATTCTAATTTGATTCATAATACAAGGTATATAATCAAGAAGCAATAACATAGATGTACTTGGTCCGTAACATCTATGTTCATCAGATCAATTAGAAGATGGCCAGTAGTCTAAAAGCATTAAAATTAAATTTATATACTCCTCATGAATAAAATTAAAAATTAAAAATAAATTATACTGAATATTGCATCAAAAGAGTGGCTACACCTTAGCCTTAGTAAAAAAAAATTTAGTTCATGATAATAAGTTCAAAAATAACAAATAAAATAAAAAGCATAAAGAAATTAGATTGTTTGATTGCTCAAATTGATTGTCCATCACTCTTGGTGTGGAGAACTTGGTGAAGAAGAAGAAGCTCCTTGATCACTATTCTAATTGTCGGAAAAAAAATTAAAAACCCTTTCCTTTCTCTTAAAAATCTCTCTTCTCTTTCTACCTCTCTCCTCTCTTTCTCTTTTTTTCTTTCTTTTTTTTACTGTCTCCCCTTTATCTCTCTTTTACTCTTTTTATTTCTCTCACTCTCCTTTTTTACGGCAATAGTAGGTCCTCTATTTTTATAGGCTAAGAAATTGATTTTTTCCCAAAATTCTTTAGAAATTAGGTTTAAAACTCTCAAAACAACTCAAATTAGAATTCTGGATGATTTTGATCATTGGATGTTGATCAAACGGTCCAAAAATCACTTAAAAACCCTTTAATATATCCCAGATCAAGTCAAAATTCATGCCAGCCGTCGGATCAATTATTGGATTGAATTTGGGCCATCAGATCGTGCACAAAGAAGGCTTCTAATCTTTAGTTTAATATCGAGATGAATCTCAATCATTGGATCTCGATCGGGAGCTGCAGATGCCATTCGTCAGCGCATGCTTTTCGACCGTCCGATCAAGTCTTAGTGAAAGGCACCTATTGGATCAAATAAAATTTCTAGATTATCCTCTATAGACCATGCGTGAGCCCGGTGTTGCATGGACCACCGCATTCTTCAGCCAATCGGAGTGCGCTTCTTCATGTGAAATTTTCGAAATGCCCTCCAATCAGTCCATCATGTGCCGCAAAAAATGATGATGTCAGTCTGACATCAGTGCTATGTCAGCGGGTCGGTCTGCTGGTGCAGTCGAACCGGATGGTCTGCTGAGCCCATTTTCTAAATCGATTTGAACCGAACTAATTTTTTTTTTTTTGGAAATTCAATTTTGGGCTTGTTTGAAGTTCGTTTTGCCTGAAATTTATTTCATCTGAACCAAAAAAATAAGATCTTCATATTGGTGGCCTTCTTTCCTATATAAAATTAATAAAAATATCAATTTTTAAAAAAATAGATTAATTTATTTTATAATTTAATATTTTTATTAGTATATTTTTACCACTTATCAGTACATAATTGAGTTGGCTCAGTCTGAGACTAAGCTATCCCAATCGTAGGTTAGCTGGCTCAGTCAAACTGAGCCAACCCAATCGTAGGTTAGCTGGCTCAGTTTGAAACTAGGCCAGCTTAGTTTTCATGGGTTATTATTTTATGTACATGAATTGTTTGGATTTGGAGAATTTTTCTATGAGCTTGAGCTTGATCCTTTATAATGTATATATACTGAAAATAGATCAAGATTGTAAGTATGCTGAAATATACTGAATAAAAGCTCTTTTCTCTCAAAAATCTCTTCTTCTCTTCTTCTCTATTTCTTGATTTATTTGATCATGTTTCCATAGAAATCTCTAAGAAGTAGTTCCTTGTTGCTTGGCTAATCATCAGTGGCCATGTCGATCTATATGGGAAGAGCGCATATTTTCAACATTTGGTATCAGAGCAATGTTGCATGGAAGGAAGGAAGACACCTAGTGTTTACTACATCCAAGATCTGTTATACCAGGTTTTATCCTAGAAACTTTTAGTTTGCTTCGTGGTTGTCTCTAGACTAAGGTGGAGATTGTTTACATAGAGGAATGGTGATATAGAAGTTTGGAAAGAGGATCTAGGACTAGTTAGATTTTCTATGAAGGATAGTTTTACTGGTGTGTGATCGTGAAGGATGTTAGGGATCTGTTCTTGACTTCTTTGAAGTCTTGGGATCAAGTGGATTCAAGGTGGATTTTGAGAAGTTCGACGGTAAGGAAAACTTTATCCTATGGCAGCAAAGAGTAAAGAACTTGTTGATTCAGCAGAGGATCAATAAGGTCTTGATAAAAGAAATACCGAAAAAGATCAGTGCTGAGGATTGGGAAGAGTTGGAGGAAATTGCTTTTAGCATAATCCGCATGTACTTGGTCGATCAGGTTTTGCTCGAGGTTTGCATAGAGACTATGGTAAAGGGGCTCAGGGAGACACTGAAGAACACATACATGGGGAAGAACATGATAAACAAGTAGTGGTTGAAGAAATAGCTATATAGTCTGAGGATGTCCAAAGGTGGAGATCATGTCGCACATATCCAAAGGTTCAATCAGGTGTGTTCTGAGGTGATGAGTTTGGATGTGAAGATCGACTAGGAGGATCGGGCATTGCTACTATTATGTTCTCTCCTAGGTTTGTATGATGGTCTTCGAATGCGTGCTAATCTATAGCTATGGCAAGTGCACCAGTCGATCAAGTAATAAAGTGAATGAGTAGAGTATCGTCCCTAGAGGATTTGAAAATAAGTACTAAAAAGTTCTTTCCTATGCTTTATTTAGAAGATCAATTTATGAGAATAAGAAATTAAAGAACAAAATAAAGAAATAATAAAAAATTTTAAGGAAATAAAGAGAGTGTAATTATTAGGGTTTTAAACTTAAGAGTAATGGGTTACTAAGGCAATCGGTTCACCAACTTAATCAATACAATATTCAGATTATTAGATTAATTTTATTTCATGTAACAGTGGAGTCTCCTAATTTATTCACTACTTTTTGGTCTAGGCATAGCAAAACTATTAATATTTATTAATTATCCTTTGGTCCAGGTGTAATTTAAATAAATATTAATGCATTAAGTTTTGTCAAACTCTCTAATTAAAATACGCTGCGTCCAAAGCAGACTAAAATTCCTGCATGCATATGAATTCTAATTTGATTCATAAAACAAGGTATATAATCAAGAAGCAATAATATAGATGTACTTGGTCCGTAACATCTATGTTCATCAGATCAATTAGAAGATGGTCAATAATCTAAAAGCATTAAGATCAGATTTATATACTCCTCATGAATAAAATTTAAAATTAAAAATAAATCACACTAAATATTGCATCAAAAGAGTGGCTACACCATAGCCTTAGTAAAAGAAAATTTAGTTTATGATAACAAGTTCAAAAATAGCAAATAAAATAAAAAATATAAAGAAATTAGACTGTTTGATTGCTGAAATTGATTGTCCGTCGCTCTTGGTGTGGAGAACTTGGTGAAGAAGAAGAGAAGCTCCTTGATCAATGTTCTGATTGTCGAAAGAAGAAAAGAAAAAAATTTAAAAGCCCTTTCTTTTCTCTCAAAAATCTCTCTTCTCTTTCTACCTCTCTCCTCTCTTTCTCTTCTTTTTCTTTTTTTTCTACTGTCTCTCCTCTCTCTTTTTTTTTTTTTAATTTCTCTCACTCTCCCTTCTTTCAGCAACAGTAGGTAGCCCTCTATTTTTATAGGCTAAGAGGAGGATTTCCCACCGAAATCCTCTTGAAATTAGGTTCAAAACTCTTAATATAAGTCAAATTAGGACCTCGAATGATTCTGACCGTTGGATGTTGATCAAATGGTCCAAAAATTGCTTAAAAACCCTTTAAAATTTTTCAGATCAAGTCAAAATTCATAGCAGCCGTCGGATCAATCGTTGGATTGAATTTGGGCCATCAGATCACGCACAGGAAGGCTTTTGATCTTTAGTTTAAAGTCGGGATGAATCTTAGCTGTTGGATCTTGATCGGGAACTGTGGATGCCATTCGTTAGTGCATGCATTTCAGCCATCCGATCAAATCTTAGTGAAAGGCGCCCATTGGATCAGACAAAATTTCTAAATTATCCTCTGTAGACCATGCACGAGCTCGGTGTTGCATGGACCGCCACATTCTTCAGCCAATTGGAGTGCGCTTCTCCATGTGAAATCCCCAAAATGCCCTCCAATCGGTCCATCGTGCACCGCAAAAAATACTGACATCAGCCTAGCATCAGCGCTGCATCAGTGGGTCAATCTACTGGTGCGGTCAAATCGGGCAGTCTGCTAAGCCAATTTTTTTGATTCGGTTTGAACTGGAGTGGCTCTTTTTTTTTTTTTAAATTCAATTTTAGGCTCGTTTGAAGTCTGTTTTGTCTGAAATTTATTTCATCTGAACCAAAAAAATAAGATCTTCATATTGGTGGCCTTCTTTCCTATATAAGATTAATAAAAATATTAATTTCTAAAGAAATAGATTAATTTATTTTATAATTTAATACTTTTATTAGTATATTTTTATCACTTATCACACCTCCCAACTTAGTCATTTCTAGTCCCTTAGTAATGTTGTATTTAATACCATGTTTCAATAAGATTATCCATCAAAAAGATAAAATCTAGGACTAAAGGTCAAAAAATTTAGAAAATAATGCTAATTAAGCATTGAGCTTCAGAAGCAAATTTTTCAGTCAATACAATTAAAAACTTTCTTAAAGTACATGATCTATAGCACCTATGTTCGTGATAACTAACTTTAGCATTTCAGTGTTAAATTAAAAAAAACAAAAGTATCCTCTCTTATCACCTATTTTGATCAATTTTCTATACATTCTCAATTTTATACTCATGAATTAAGGTAGCTTTCACACTGCCATTTTTTTTTTTTTTTTTTTGCTGTGCTGAGCAACCTGGCCTTTCTTTTACCATTTTACATATATTTTCACACTTGACCTAGGTGCAGAGACCTAGTTACTAGACTTTGGGCAATCCATATATACTCGATCTTTTGTACTTTAATTTTAGACAGGTAGCTCTTTCCTTAAATTCAAGTTTCTTTGATTAGAATGTATATTAATTATCAATTTTCAGTGATAATTGAATCCTCAGTTGGCCTTATAATCAATACCTACTTTGCCTTGTTAGTGTGCATGTGCAATTAAAAGTGCTAATAGTCTTTTAATGACCTAAGTAGGCTGCTAAAAGTTGACCAACTAATCTACTTCTTTAACTTGTTACATTCATTAGCAAATAATTCTATCTTTTATCACTTGTCTAGTCTATCTTACTCATGATTTTCTTCTTGACACATGATTTTTTTTTTACCCTCTAACTTATTCTACATTGTCTTAATGGGAAAAAAAAATAAAGGGTGCAATAAAGGACAGAAAGGAATACACCTGATTTGGTTCAATCTGGTTCTTTGGAGCATTGAAATTTTGCTTGATCTCTCATTGATTTTTCTCTGCAAAATTGAAAATACACACTAGAGCAGTAAAAGAGTAATAATAAATTACTAAAAAATAAAAAAAAATGATCTAAACTAAAAAGAAAAGAAATAACCTATCTAATAGTTCTAATTTATAGTTTTCAGCTTGACTTTCTTTGAGTTCTAAAGTGGATCAATCTGATGCCACTTCAATTGGAATACTTTCATGTTTGGTCGAGTCTTCTTTCAATTGGACATTGCTAGTTTTTATAGTCTCAAACCTATTTTCTAGAGAATTCTCACATACTGGATTATCAATAATATCAATTAGAAAATAAGTTTGATTATCATCAGGATATTTAGTATCTTTGAAAATATTAAAAGTAACTTATTTGTCTTGGACTCTAAGAATTAATTTTTCTTGTTGAACATCTATTAAAGCTCCTCCAGTAGCTAAAAAGGGTCTCCCTAAAATAAGGGGTACATTATAATCTTCTTTCATATCAAGAACAATAAAATCAACAGGAAAAATAAACTTGTTTACCTTTACCAAGACATCCTCCACTATACCTCTTGGATATTTGATGGATCTATTGGCTAATTAAAGAGTAATAGTGGTAGGCTTCGATTCTCCTAGACCTAGCTTTCGGAAAATAGAAAAAGGTATGAGATTAATACTTGCTCCTAAATCACATAAAACTTTATCAAAACTATAATCACCAATAATGCAAGGGATAATAAAACTCCCTGAATCTTTTAGCTTCTACGATAATTTTTTTTGAAGTATTACTGAGCATTCTTCATTCAAATTTATTCTCTCATGCTCCATTAGCTTTTTCTTATTTGTTAGGATCTCTTTGAGAAACTTGGCATACCTAGGCATTTGAGTGATAGCATCTACAAAAGGAATATTAATATGTAAATTCTTTAATATTTTTAAAAAAATTACAAAATTCCTTATCTGGATGCTGTATTTATCTCTCTGGGAATGGTAGTGGCGGCATGTAGGGCTTCATATTTGGATCGGTAGATCGTATACCTGGAGACCATCCATCTACTAATTGTTTTGGTGACTGATGAATTTCAGTTGATGGTTCCATATTTATAGTTGGCTCTTCAGTCTCTTTCTTTTGATGTGGCTCCTCCAGCTTTGTACCACTTCTTAGGGTGATAGCATTGACTTGCTCCTTTGGATTGGTCTCCGTGTTGCGGGGCAAGGATCCCTAAGGTCTCTCAGAGATTATCTTAGCCATTTGACCTATTTGCATCTCCAAGTTTCGAATTGCTACTGCTTAGTCCTACCTAAGTTTGGCTTCTAAATTTTTTATAGTTACTTCTTGGTTTTGCATAAATTTGACCATCAGCTCTTCCATGTTGGACTTCTTTTTAGGTACTTGGAATCCTGGGGGTGGCTATTGTGCTATATTTTGATTACTCCATGAGAAATTTGGGTGTTGCCCCCACCCTTGATTGTATGTGTTGGAGTAGGGATTGTTTTGTTCTAGCCTAAAAAAATTACCAACATAATTAGCTGTATCAGTTGCTTTAGAAAAAGGATTACCTATCTGGCAATTGCTCGTATCGTGTCCTCCTCCACATAGGTCATAGGTGATGCTCTGAACATGCATAGTTGTTCCCATCAAGTTGTTGACTTCAGCTTTAAGGGCTGCAATTTTAGCTAGTAAGGTTGGCATGCAATCTACTCCCTGCACAGCTGCTAGTCTTTTTGGCATCATGCGTTCTGTCTGCCACTGATAGCTATTTGATACCATCTCATCGATCTGATCAAAGGCTTCTTCCTCCATTTTTCGATTAGTGGTTCCTCTAGCTGTTGCATCAATCGTAGAATGATTAGTAGGAGATAAACCATTATAGAAAGTTTGTACCTGAAGCCATACGGATAGTTAATGATGTGGACATCTCCTCAGCAATTCCTTAAAATGCTCCTAAGCCTCATATAGTGTCTCCATGTCCATCTGCATAAAAGAAGTGATATCATTGTGCATCTTTGCAGTCTTGAAAGGTGGAAAGTACTTGGCTAAGAATTTTTGGGCTAGGACATCCCAAGTTGTAATAGAACCTATAGAAAGATAATGAAGCCAACTCTTAGCTTTGTCTCGTAAAGAGAAAAAAAATAATCTTAATCTAATAGCATCATCCGACACCCCATTAATTTTAAAAATATCATAAAGTTAAAGAAAGTTAGAAATATGAGCATTCAGATCATCATGCACATGTCCACTGAATTGGACAGTTGATTGAATCATCTGGATCATCGTCGATTTTATTTCGAAGTTGTTTGCTCGCACTGGCGGTCTCCTGATGCTTGAAGCTGCATTGGCTATAGATGGTGTGATGTAATCGTTTAATGGATGATGTACTGATCGAATAGCTTCATGTTGTCCTTCGATCGCCATATCCAATCCTAGATTGATGTCATTAGGATCTTCAGCTGCCATGTTTCTTTCTTATTGTAGTCTTCTAATAGTCCTTTCAATTTCTAGATCTAAAGGTAGTAAGTTATATGTCCAGTATGGATCATGCACTGACTAAAATTTTTTTAGAAAAATAATTAAAAAAATAATAAAAATTAAAAATAAAAATCTAAAGTAAAGCTAAGATCAAAATTTTAATATTATTTTAGATACAATCCCCGACAACGACACCAAAAACTTAAATGCATGCTAATTTATAGCTATGGCAAGTGCACCAGTCGATTAAGTAATAAAGTCAATGAGTAGAGTATCATCCTTAGAGGATTGGAAAATAAGTACTGAAAAGCTCTTTCCTATGCTTTATTTAGAAAACCAATTTATGAGAATAAGAAATTAAAGAACAAAATAAAGAAATAATTAAAAATTTTAAGGAATTAAAGAGAGTGTAATTATTAGGGTTTTAAACTTAAGAGTAATGGGTTACTAAGGCAAACACCAACTCAGTTAATACAATATTCAGATTATTAGATTAATTTTATTTCATGTGATGGTGGAGTCTCCTAATTTATTCAGTACCCTTTGGTCCAGGCATGCAAAACTATCAATATTTATTAATTATCCTTTGGTCCAGGTGTAATTTAAATAAATATTAATGCATTAAGTTTTGTGAAATTTTCTAATTAAAATACGTTGCATCCAAAGCGCACTAAAATTCCTGCATGCATATGAATTCTAATTTGATTCATAATACAAGGTATATAATCAAGAAGCAATAACATAGATGTACTTGGTCCATAACATCTATGTTCATCAGATCAATTAGAAGATGGTCAGTAATCTAAAAGTATTAAGATCAGATTTATATACTCCTCATGAATAAATTTAAAATTAAAAATAAATCACACTGAATATTGCATCAAAAGAGTGGCTACACCTTAGCCTTAGTAAAAGAAAATTTAGTTCATGATAACAAATTTAAAAATTGCAAATAAAATAAAAAAGCATAAAAAAAATTAGACTGTTTGATTGCTGAAATTGATTGTCCATCGCTCTTGGTGTGGAGAACTTGGTGAAGAAGAAGGAAAGCTCCTTGATCAATGTTCTGATTGTCGGAAGAAGAAAAGAAAAAAAATTAAAAGTCCTT
Organism: Cocos nucifera; assembly: GCA_006176705.1. Taxonomy (NCBI): domain Eukaryota; kingdom Viridiplantae; phylum Streptophyta; class Magnoliopsida; order Arecales; family Arecaceae; genus Cocos; species Cocos nucifera. The sequence goes on from QRFJ01000996.1 coordinate 333,608, forward strand.
CCTTTTCTCTCAAAAATCTCTCTTCTCTTTCTACCTCTCTCCTCTCTTTCTCTTCTTTTTCTTTTCTTTTTTACTATCTCTCCTCTCTCTCTTTTTTTTTAATTTCTCTCACTCTCCCTTCTTTTAGCAATAGCAAGTAGCCCTCTATTTTTATAGGCTAAGAGGAGGATTTTCCACCGAAATTTGCTTGAAATAAGGTTTAGAACTCTTAATATAAGTTAAATTAGGATCCTGAATGATTCTAACTATTGGATGTTGATCAAACGGTCCAAAAATTACTTAAAAACCCTTTAAATTTTCTTAGATCAAGTCAAAATTCATAGCAGCCGTCAGATCAATCATTGGATTAAATCTAGGCTGTCAGATTGCGCACTGGAAGGCTTCTGATCTTTAGTTTAAAGTAGGAATGAATCTTAGCCATTGGATCTCGATCGGGAGCTGTGGACGTCGTTCGTCAGTGCATGCGTTTCAGTCATCCAATCAAATCTCAATGAAAGATGCCCGTTGGATCAAACAAAATTTCCAAATTGCCCTCTATAGACCATGCGCGAGCTCGGTGTTGCGTGGACCACCGCATTCTTCAACCAATCGGAGCACGCTTCTCCATGTGAAATCCCCCAAATGCCTTCCAATCGATCCATCGTGCACCGCAAAAAATGATGACATCAGCCTAGCGTCAGCGCTATGTCAATGGGTCGGTCTGCTAGTGCGGTCGAACCAGACGATCTGCTGAGCTGATTTTTCTGAACCGATTTGAACCGGACCGACTCTTTTTTTTTTTGAAATTCAATTTTGGGCTCATTTGAATTTCGTTTTGCCTAAAATTTATTTCATCCGAACCAAAAAAATAAGATCTTCATATTGGTGGCATAAGATTAATAAAAGTATCAATTTCTAAAGAAAAAATTAATTTATTTTATAATTTAATACTTTTATTAGTATATTTTTACCACTTATCATTCTTATAATAATTTTAGTTTATGGGATGGAGATCCTAAACTATGAAAAGATTATTGGTGTGCTCAGATCAGATGAGCAAAGGGAGAAGATTAGCATGGGAGACCCTAAGTCTAAGATCTTGGCTGTGAACAAAAGACATAGAAGATCAAAGGAGAAGACAAGAGGGAAATCCAAGGATTGGTCAAAGTCTCATGATCAGAGAAAGATGACATTGAAATATTATAAATATCATCAGCCTAGATACTTGAGGAGAGATTGTCCCCTTTTGAGATCAAAAAAAAGAATGACCAGCAAGAAAGATGATACAGCTTCTATGAATAGTGGAGAAGACCTGCTAGTTATATCAGATGGATCCACAGAGTGCGATACTATGTAGATATTAGATTTAGCATGCTTGCACCACTATACTTCTCATTGGGAGTGATTTACTATCTATAAGAAGGTCGATGGTGGAAGTGTCAGCCTTGGAGATGATCATCCATGCAAAGTAACTGGAATTAGCTCTATTAGGATGAGGATGTACGATGGGATCATTCATATATTATTAAATATCAAGCATGTACCAAATTTGAAAAAGAATTTGATTTCTTTAGGCTACTTGGAAGAGCAGGTGATAGGAATGCGATGTTGTCGTTAAGACACTGTATTTATCAGTTTAATTTGACTTCTTAAAATATTAAAAAATCCATAGATAGCAGTGAGTCAGGTCGAATCGACAGAAAAGATGGTGTTTTTAGATTTGAAATCTTTGATTTTACAAAAGAAAAAGAAAAGAGAAGAGTTTTGGGATCAAAAGAGAAGTTGGAAAAACAAAAATTAAAAGGTGCAAAAATTTAAACTTGGTACTAAGATCTACTAGTTAGATCTTAGCATCTACTTGTAATAAAATAAAAAGCAATAATTTAAAATATAAAAATTAAATTACAATAAAAATAAAAAAACTAAAACTAAAGTGCAATAATAAAATTTTTATTAATTAAAATTATAGAATTTAAATACATAAAATTTAAAAAGAAAATAAAAAAATAAAATAGCCTGATTTATGATCTTGGATCGGCATGGGTGGAAAGATGGTGTAGAAGCCCAGCTTTTTCTCTCGACATCAGTTATCTCGAAGTAGCCATTAACCCAGAGCCTAGCTTCATCTTGTACCAAAGCTTCACCTTGACCAAAGATGTTGATTTCTAGAGGCCTGGGGTCCTTTTTATAGAGCTAGGAGGGTTGGATATTTTTTCTAGAGGCAATCTGGGACTAATAGCCTTTGTAATCATCAAAATATAAAGAAATTTGAGTAAAATTTGGATTAAAATAGCTTTGATATGAATCTGATAAGTCTGATGAAATCTAGCCATTCAATAGGAATCCAACGGTCCAAAAATCATCAAAATCGGATGCGTATCGGCCTAGATAAGGTCGGATTAAATTCTGGCCATCCGATCATGCGTTGATGGAAGAAATCTAGCTGCAAATCATGTGTCGGGAGTCCTAATCACCATCGAGAGCATTCAAGACTGTTGGATCTTCAATAGTTGGTTTTCTGGCCGTCGGATCATGCTAGATCGCTGATAGAATTTTAATCAAATCCAAAAATAACCACCGTCATCCGATCTTGACCGCAATCAACCGCAGCCATCCGATTGTGCAATTACTGTTTGCATGGACCACATGGATCGGCCGCACTGCACACTGCAGCCAATCAGCACCTCTATTGCCAAGTGAAAAGACTAGATTGCCCTGTGAGCTGCGATAAATTTCTGTGGACCCCTTAAGGGTCTAGGTCCACCATGTGTCGCACTGTGATTCGATGATTTCTACTGAGCTGACGGTCCATGCTTGGATCATGGACTGGCTGGTGGCTTCTGTGGCTGAGTCGATGTTGACGATTTAGCTTGTCTTGGTGGCTTGGCTTGCGGAGCTGGTTGAGCCATTTTTCTTTTTTTATTTAATTTAATTTTTTTTTATCTTTGAAAATTCATATCTTCTCCGTTTTACTTCAAATTTATTTCATTGTGATAAAAAAAATAAGCTCTTTCTATTGATGATAAAATTTTATTTTTTAATTTTTATTATTTTTTAATTATTTTTTTAATTAATAACAATATTAATTTCTTAAAAATTATATAAATTGATCATTAATTCTTAAAATTAATATAAATTAATTAATAAATTAATACTTTTATTGATGAATTTGTGGTACTTATCACACTTTCCAACTTAAGCTTTGCTCGTCCTCGAGTAAAGAAAGAATTTAGTTTTAAATACCTTTTAACTTTAGAGTTTTGAATTTTACCTAAGCAGTTTTCAAAATGGCCATTGATATTTAGTAGAGCTTAAGTGAGACATATCATTGGGGTATTAATACTTATCAATAAAAAAATTAAGTCAAGAGCATTAAATTTTTCTGAACTTTTTCTAAATTATCCCACCTTTATCTCTGATTTGTCTAAACTTTCATATAGACAAGTGTATTACTTCTTCTGCCCTTCATTTATTGACTTTTATTTTTATATTACCCATTTTTTGATGCGAATATCATTGCTTACTTAGGCAACAGGATCCGGTTACTTGGTGGAAAACCATTTTTTTTTTTTTTTAATGTTGTACCACTATGGAGTATCTTAAGCCCTTAAGCTTTCTATTTGATCCATGTAGCGAGTCTTGGGCCAAAGACTCCCAAACCAGTTGACTTTAGGGCACTAGGTATAGAATACCCCTCGAACTTACTAGCCTGAATCAAATAGGCTACGAGTTAAGACTAGTTTTACAATGAGCTTCTTTGTCCTTCCCATCTTTTGACATAAAACTCAATGCTTGCTTAGGCATACAGGTCCGGTTACTCAGTGAGAAGTACTTCGAAAGTATTAAAATATTTTTTTTATATGAAGAAATATATAGTTACCCTACACAAGCCTATAAAAAGTAGACTTTTCTTTGATGCTAGTGGAAATAATTAGAAATGCTCAAGGAAAAACTTTTTATGTTCTAGACTTAACTCTTTATTGAATTTTCTTAATACTTGATTCCTCAATATCTCACAGATTCTCTGATCGGTGCATTAATTTTCTTTTAAAAATGCTTAGTTTAATTTAATTCTTAAGCATAATCAGATGTCTAAATATTAAATACTAACTTTTTTGAGGACTTAAAATTTTAAAATTTTTATTTCTCTCTCCCTAGCTTAATCAACATTGTCCTCAATGGAGAAGAAAAAATAAAGAGTGTAATAAAGAACATGAAAGAATACACCTAACTATATTTTTGGTCCAGCACATGCCTTTAAAAATTTGGGCTCTTCCTCCAACTTATTCAAATTATCCTAAAAAGAGAATAAAATAAAAAGATAAATTAGATAAAAACTAAATATTGGGTTGTCTTCCAATAAGTGCTAAGTTTACCGTCTTCAGCCAGACACAATGCAGCTCACTATCCTGTGTCGAATATTAGATTGACAAATTCCAATGGTTTTGGATTGCCAATCTCAGAAAGTTGATATATAATCCCATTATTGATATAATCATTGTTAATTTTAGGGATATAATTTGTGATCTCATTCTCAAACCCATGTTTATTAAGAATTTTTCCTACTTATTTTTCTAAAATGCTCATGAATGGAGTTTTTGTATTAGGAGTTAAGTTTAATTCAATGGGTGCTAGAATGGTGACTATAAGCGGTTTTAATTCTGAAGGTAAATTAATGTATTCTTGCTTAAACAACTTTATTGACACTTTATTACATGCCTCTTGATTTTTGTAAGAAGAACCTGCTTCTAGGGTTGAAAGGAACAGGTTTTTAGGTTTATAAGTCTTGGATAAATCATCTATTCTCTTTTTTTCTTTTTCTATCTCATTTAAATTGGAACTAGCATCAGTACTAGTTCCTAGCTCGGGTTCTTCTATGTGGTTAGTCTTAGTACTAACCAATTTTTCTAAATTTTTATTTTAGCTAGCATTAGTACTAGCCTCTTTCATCTGGTCTTGGTATGGGTCCATAAGAAAATTATAGCTTTTAAGTTCAAAAATTACTTTGGTATTCTCAGATTGGGGATTCTTAAGTGAGACATTAAATTGATAACTTGGTTCAGGTAGTTGGTGGACATTAGGTGGATTGTTTGAAATTGGTAGGCTCGGTAGTTGATCTAGTTTTCTCCTCGTGTTAGACTCAACTAATTATCCTATTTGAGCTTCTAGCTTGGCGATAGATTGCTGTTGAGTCAGAATCAATTATTGAAGTTGTTTAAATCTATCATCGGCTAGATTGGTCTATTGAGGAGGTGGGTATGATAGCTGGTTGTTATATGATGGCTGCATAAACTGACTAGACTAACCATTATTATAGGCATAGTTTTGGTATTGAGGCCTATTCTGATAATTTTGCACTGATAGAGTTTGGGTCTGAGCCTAAGTCTGTTGTGATTTCTAAGAAAAATTAGGATGGTTTCTCCGGTCAGAGTTATATGAATTTGAAAATGGGTCATTAACTAGCTTGGGGTAGCCTTTAGCAGCTTGGACTTATTCTTGGATAAAATGTGAAAACTGTGCAGCATGATGGATTGGGCTAGGTGATGTGAATTGTGTAGAAGATTGTTGACCTAGGATTAGGAGTTGATCTAATTTTTGAACAAGAAGGTCAACTTTATCTAATTTTTGGACTATTAGGTTTAGATTAGCCATTTGATTATTAGGTTTAATGTGAATCAACCATTCAATTAAGTTCAACTAAATCAAAAAAAGTGATTTCCTATCGTGCATGTATTAGTGTAACCCTAATGTATGGTGCGGAATTTTTTAAATTTTTTTTTGAGAATTTTTTATATATATATATTTTTTCTATTATTTTATTATATTATTATTTTTTAAAAAAATTAATTTTTTTAAATTATTTTAATTATTATTTTTTATTTAATTTAATTATTATTTTTAATATTTTTTGATTAGTTTAATTTAATTTTTATTTTATTTTATTTTATTTTATTTTTGAAGAAGAAAGGAGAAGAAAGAAAGAAGAGTTCTAAAGAAGAGGTCCTAAGTAGTCCTAGAACTAAGAAGAGAGAAAAGAATTAGATTTAATTAGGTTTGATGTTGGTTAGCGATCAAGTTGATCAATCAATCCTGACTAAGGGTTATCCTAGATCTAGACAGCTCCTAACTGTCAAGGTCACCTTCAAGCCCTCCAAGTGTAAGATCAGCCAATCAACTAGCCAAGTAAGTGTAAGGTCGGTGGGAGTCCCCCCGTTGCTTGCCTTAGACACCAATTGTGCTTGGCCAGGATAAGCTAACGGAATCAATTAGAAAGCACCTTCCTTCGGGCCCAGTCATCCCTGAACCACTTTCCTAGACACCAGTCAAATTAACTAATCCTAATCTGGTTCAACTCTTAGGATTTCTTGTCCTATTGAGCTCGAGTTCCTAGGGTTGATGTCTAATTGATTTTAAAATTAAAGGCTTAGGTCAATGCAGGATGCAGGATGCTGGTTGGTTGTTTGTGGGCTAAGGAAGGGTGATCAAATCCCCACCTTATCTTGTTTAATTGGGTTGTGCCCTTAATTTAGTTTAATATGAATATGCACAAAAAAAAATTTCAATCAAAAGGTTCTATGCAATTTAAACTAGATGCATGCAACTAATTGAATTCTGAAAGGCTTACCTTGCCTCCAACAATCACCAAAAAATAAATAAATAAAACTTAATATGATGCATGCTCTAAATAGTTAGAATTTTTAATCTTATCATGAGACTTTTAATTAGATTTAAATGGATATTTTTTAAATTAATTTAAAAATAAAATAAATAAATAAATAAATAAAAAGAAAAGAGGATTAGAGTTAGGATTGATCTCACCAAAATTAGATGCTTTCTTTCTTTTGGCCCCATTTTTTTTGTAAAATAAATAAATAAAAAGTTAGTAAGCAATATTTTAAAAAAATATTTGCAATTAATTTACAAAAAAAAATCAAAAAAATTAAAGAAAAAATAGTATCTTATTTCTTCCCCAACAATGACATCGAAAATTTGATAGGAACGCAATGTTGTCGTTAAGACACCGTATTTATTAGTTTAATCTATCTTCTTAAAATAATTAAAAATTCATAGATAACAGTGAGTCAGGTCGAATCCATAAGAAAGGTAGTATTTTTAGATTTGAAATCCTTGATTTTACAAAAAAAAAGAAAAGAGAAGAGTTTTGGGATCAAAAGTGAAGTCAGAAAAGCAAAAGTTAAAAGATGTAGAAATTTAAACTTGGTACTAAGATCTACTAGTTAGATCTTAGCATCTACTTGTAATAAAATAAAAATTAATAATTTAAAATATAAAAATTAAATTATAATAAAAATAAAAAATTGAAATTAAAGTGCAATAATAAAATTTTCATTAATTAAAATTTTAGAATTTAAATACATAAAATTTAAAAAAAATAAAAAAAATAAAATAGCCTGATCTCTGATCTTGGATCGGCATGGGTGGAAAGATGGTGTAGAAGCCCAGCTTTTTCTCTCGGCACCAATTGCCTCGAAGCAGCAATTAACCCAGAGCCTAGCTTCACCCTGTACCAAAGCTTCACCTTGACCAAAGATGTTGATTTCTAGAGGCCTGGGGTCCTTTTTATAGAGCTAGGAAGGTTGGATATTTTTTCTGGAGGCAATGTGGGACTAATAGCCTTTGTAATCATCAAAATATAAAGAAATTTGAGTAAAATTTGGATTAAAACAACTTTGATATGAATCTAATAAGTTTGGTGAAATTTAGCCATTCAATAGGAATCCAACGATCCAAAAATCATCAAAATCGGATGTGTATCGGCCTAGATTTGGTCGGATTAAATTCAAACCGTCCGATCGCACATTGATGGAGGAAATCTGGCCACAAATCATGTGTCAAAAGTTTTGATCACCATCGAGAGCATTCTGGACCATTGGATCTTCATCAGTTGGTTTTTTAGCCATTGGATCGCGCCAGATCGCTGATAGAATTTGAATCAAACCCGAAAATAACCACCGCCGTCCAATCTTGACACAATCAACCGCAGTCGTCCGATTGTGCAATTACTATTTTCATGGATCACATGGACCGGCCGCACCGCACATCTTAGCCAATCAGTGCCTCTATTGCCGAGTGAAAAGACTAGATTGCCCTATGAGCTACAATAAATTTCTGTGGATCCTTTAAGGGTCTAAGTCCGCCACGTGTTATGTTGTGATTCGTCGGTTTCTGCTGAGCTGATAGTCCACGCCTGGATCATGGACCAGTTGGTGGCTTCTGTGGTTGAGTCAACGTTGATGGCTTGGCTTGGTTTGGTGGCTTGGCTTGCGGAGCCGACCGAGTCATTTGTTTTTTTTTATTTAATTTAATTCTTTTCTTTTATCTTTGAAAATTCAAATCTTCTTTGTTTTACTTCAAATTTATTTCGTTGTGATCAAAAAAATAAGCTCTTTCTATTGATGATAAAATTTTATTTTTTAATTTTTATTATTTTTTAATTAATAAAAATATTAATTTCTTAAAAATTATATAAATTGATCATTAATTCTTAAAAATTAATATAAATTAATTAATAAATTAATAATTTTATTGATGAATTTATGGTACTTATCAGTAGGGTTATGCTTTTAGTAGCTAGGCTGGGAGTGGATGTTTGAAAATTTTCAAGGGAGCTTTGATGGTGATGAGAGGTAGAAAACTAAGCAATAATTTTTACAGAATGGAAGGCTCAGTGGTAAATAATAGTGTAGAGGTGCTAGCAGCGGTACAGAAGGAGCAGATTTTATATCGACTGTGGTACTATCGGATGGATCATATGAGTGACCGTGGGCTCATAGAATTAACAAGAAGAGGTATGATCTCAATCCTGAAGAAGGAGGGCGCAGATCTTTGTGAGCCGTGTATCTTTGGCAAAGAACATAAGGTGATGTGTGCCAGAAGTACCAAGCACAACGAGAGAGTGCTGGATTTAGTGCACTTGGATGTGTGGGGATCAGCAACTGTATCTGCTAGAGATGGGGCAAAATACTTTATTTCTTTCATTGATGATTTCTTAATGAATATATGGATTTATTTGATCAAAGAAAAATTAGAGGTGTTTGCCCAATTCAGAGCCTGGAGAGCTAAAGTAGAGAAGGAGTCAAGGAGACGAGTAAAGTGTCTTAGGTCGGACAATGGAGGGGAGTATACTAGCCTGGAGTTTAGGAGGTACTATGAGGAAAATGGCATCAAACACCATTACACAGTGAGGATGACTCCCCAACAGAATGGTATCACGAAGAGGATGAACCAAACACTGATCGAGAAGGCATGAAGTTTGAGGCTACAGACATCACTTCCAAAGTGCTTTTGGGATGATGCTCTAATTTTTTCTTATTTTCTTGTGAACAGGTCCCGTCGTTATAAGCTGAATGGAGGCATTTTAGAAGATGTCTGGAGTGGAAAGAAGATGGAGCTTGGCCACCTGAAAGTCTTCGATTGCATAGCCTATGCACATGTGGAGGCAACCGAGAGGAGCAAATTGGATTCGAAATCTCAAAAGATGACATTCATAGGGTATCCGCAGGAAGTCAAGGGGTACTTGCTGTGGGACTCTTAAGCATAGAAGTCAGTGAACAATAGGAACGTTATCTTTGATGAGAAGAGCATCTTGAGGAGGTTTTAGATACATGAAACTGGAGAAACAATGGTGAACAGTGGTGGCCAGTCAGAGAATGATGTCATGTAGGTTACATCCACTTATAGGAGTGTTTTTGTTGAGGTGGAGCTGGTCAAAAAAGTATTATCTCAGATTGAAAATCAGCATGAAGGGTCGGTAGTTTAGATAGATATGTAGGAGTAGCCACAGACATCAGACAGAGATGTACCAGTGGGAGTGGCTTTGCACAAGCCCCAGCATACTATTAGGAGATCGATCAGATATGGCATTGATGAGGTTATCTCCTATGCACTCATCACTGCTAATGGAGATCCAGAGAATTATGCAGAGACCATAGAGAGTGAGGATCATGATTCATGGATGCAGGCCATGATGGAGGAGATTGAATCACTTGAGAAGAATCAGACATGGCGGCTGGTGGATCTTTTAGAGGGTGCTCGACCTATTGGCTCAATGTGGGTGTTCATAAAGAAAGAAGCACCTTCAAAACAAGGTGGCGTCAGATTCAAAGCAAGGCTGGTAGCAAAGGGATACTTACAAAAGAAAAGAATTGACTATACAGAAATTTTTTCTTCTATGGTGCATCATACATCTATTCGAGTTTTGCTGTCACTGGTGGCACAGCATAACATAAAATTGGAATAAATAGATATGAAGACTGAAGGGAAATCCTGATTTCCCGGTCCAGGTTCGTCCAGATCTGATTAGATCAAGAGATATATTTCAAAAATTTTCTCTTGATCTCAATCAGATCTTGATATATTTCAGATCTGATTCTTATTATTTTAATAAATAAAATAAAACAAGATAAATTAAATCAAATTTAATTTACCTGATTTGGGTAATCCTATTACCCTGTAGATGATCCTGATTGCAGCGGAAGGTTCTGGATCTTAGCCACGCAAGCGCCTGGCCTCTACCGGTATCCACTCAGGTTGGATCTGGAGATCCTCTTCTTCTCTATCACACCTCCAAAAATCAGATCTGGATCTGATCTGGAGGATCTTCAAAACTCTTTTGAAGATCTGCAGTTGTCCTTTTGCAGCAGCGCAGCCTTCTTGCTTTTGATCGCCTTTCCTTGATCTGAATCGCACCAACCTAAGTCCAAAACACCTTTTGGACGTGGAGAGCAAGGGGAGAAGAGCTATGGCGTGGAGAAGGAGGGGAGAGGCAGCCTTGGGGTGTGGGGTTTCTCAATTGCATTCACTTAGGATTAGGGTTGGGCGCAGGGTCTTATTTATAGACCTCTTGTGATCCAACTCCTCTTCCTCTCAACCAATCACAACCCTTTGTGAAATCAGATCTAAATCTGATTGGTTGGAATAGAGACCCCTGGATTCCTCCTTAGAGGGCGCCTAAGACCAGTCAAACTGGATTCTTAGTAGAACTCTGATTGGAATCCAAAAGGGAGGTGGAGTCCTTGTCCAACAAGGACTCCTAGGCGCCTCCTACTTGGGCTCACGCCACCCTTGGCGTGCGCCCTTCTCCTTGCCAGGTTCTGGCAGGGGGACAGGCCCCCACCAGCTCTCCAATAGGTGCATGACATGTGGTCAAAAGTCAAAGGGTCAATGGTCAACGTTTGACCAGTCAAAGGTAGACTTTTGACCAAAGTCAAAGAACAAGAAATGGCAGGTGACCAAAAATGGCAGGTAATGTCTTACAAATAAGACAACCTATTCTGACTTGGACAACCTCCAGTCAGACCATATGAAGGCCTCTGATTGAGCACAAACTCCTTTGGCTCAGTCAGGACAACTTATTTATGATAGTAAAAGAAGAACGTTAGGTTCAATCGAGTGCTAGCACGATTTCCTTGAACCTAATTGAATCTCATTCAGATCAATTGAACTAGATCAGTTCAATTGATGATCACCAGATTCAAACCCTTGTTTGTGTGACCCAGTTAGGTTCAGTTCTATATGGTAATGGGATATGTCATGATCTCTATCATAGACATCATCGAAACTCCTTTCGATGGATCAGAACTCTTCTGATTCGAACAGCTAGAATGATCGATCATCTAAATCATTCTAATTGCTCCCAAAATCCACCAGTGACACCTAGCAGTATATGGTGGCAACCCATCAGAGCTGAATGCGAACCTCTTGGTGCAGCTACCTGTGTGATTAAGTTCTTCTATCTTGAGCCCCGATCAGATTAGGGTTAAGGTGAACTCGTCAAACCCTAGTCTCTGTCATATGATGTAATCATTCGATTCGAGTCCAATGTGAAAATCTAAATAGAAACTCTTTCTATTATTTCACTCTACCATGGCCATGGGATTTCTGGACTTGATTCTCATGATCATCATAGGGCTGCTCCTCTACCACCGAGGTAGATAGATTCCATCTTGATGCAATCCAGTTCCTACAATGAACATGCTATAGCCAACATACACCTCAGGGTTCCATATGGCTAGGAGACCGAGTAATGGTGTAGTCAAACTATAACACCCTCAAGGTGAACTGCCGATGCATCTCAGGTCAAAGAACCAGACACACTACTGCAGCATCGAGTCAGTCATTGACGAGAAGGTAGACTTCCTAATGACTACTCGAGGTGGTCACGCTCAGTGCCCTCGTTCTCTAACGAGTACCTGTACTCTCGCTCCGGTGTCTCCACACCGTAGACTCAAGACTCATCTACTAAAGAGAAGCGATCGTACACCAACCTTCCGGATCAATCACCATCCTCGTGATGATCCTATGGTCGGGAGCATGTTTATGAGTTAATAATGATTATTCATGTCTTAAATTTTCAACTCTTGAAAATATGAATTATCATTACCATTAACTCAAAGGATGTATCACAGACACTAAATACACATATGTGATAGAAAATAACCCATTTTATTGATTATAGTCAAAATTATAATTTTGCCCCTAGAAGTGTATTACAAGTGTCAGCCAATTCTGGCTTCTAGGGCACATATATCTAACAATCTCCCACTTGTCCTAAAGCCAATTGGCTACAAGTCTAAGTCCCATCTTCTCAAGGTGGGCTTCGATCTTCTGCTGGCCCAACGGCTTTGTAAGTGGGTCTGCCACATTATCTGTGGAGTTGACTCTCTTGGACCTCAACGTAACCTTTCTGGCAAGGTAATCGCTTGGATGAGATGGATATCTGCCAGTTTGCTTGGAAACTCTTCCAGCTGACAGCACCACCATTGCACACAAACAGACTCCCAGATGTCGACTTTCGATCATCTATATCGGACATGAAAGTCCGAGTCTGTGTATCCCTGGACTTGGAGTTCTCCATTACCAAAGACCAACATCATATCCTTAGTTCTTCTCAAGTACTTAAGGATACATTTCACAGAAGTCCAGTGTTCTTCACCTGGATTTGACTGATATCTGCTTGTGACACTCACAGCATGGGCTATATCAGGTCGTGTACATAGCATGGCATACATGAGGCTCCCTATTGCAGAAGCATAAGGGATCTTGCTCATGCGTTCTATTTCCTCAGGTGTGCTGGGGCACATCTTCTTGGAAAGATGAATACCATGTCTGAAGGGTATTAATCCCCTCTTAGAGTTTTCCATACTAAACCTCTTTAGTACTTTCCTCTATGTACATCTTCTGTGAAAGTCCTAGCATCCTATTCGGTCTATCCCTATAGACCTTAATTCCTAGAATAAAGGATGCTTCACCTAGGTCTTTCATGGAGAATTCCTTGGACAACCACATCTTGACTGATGTCAACATGGGAATATCATTCCCAATAAGGAGGATGTCATCCACGTACAATACGAGGAAGACAACAGCGCTCCCACTGACCCTTTTGAAAACACATGGTTCCTCTTCATTTTTGATGAAACCAAACTTTTTGATCACATCATTGAAACGAGTGTTCCAGCTCCGAGATGCTTGCTTAAGTCCATATATGGACCTTTGCAGCTTGCAAACCTTGTGATCAGTATCACTGGATGTGAAACCTAGCGGCTGTTCCATATAGATATCTTCCTCAAGATATCCATTTAAGGAATGCCGTTTTCACGTCCATTTGCCATATTTCATAATCGAAATAGGCTGCAACGGCAAGCAATGTGCGGATGGATTTTAGCATAGCCACTGGGGAAAAGGTATCCTGATAGTCAATGCCTTCGCGTTGACTATAACCTTTTGCCACCTAGTCTAGCCTTGAATGTCTCCACATTCCCATCTGCACCAATCTTTCTCTTGAAGATCCATTTACACCCAATAGGTACTATACCTTCTGGTGGATCTACCAAGGTCCAGACTTGGTTTGAGTGCATCGAGTCAATTTCTGACTTCATTGCCTCAAGCCATTTCTCGGAGTCGATATCTGATATCGCCTCGTTGTAGGTTTTGGGATCATCACCATGAGCACCATTACCTATGAGGAACATTTCCTCTACTTCCTCTGAAATAATACCTAAGTATCTTTCAGGGGGACGGGAAACTCTTTCCGATCTACGAGGTGGAGGAGGTAGTGTTCTTATTGGCTCAACCTGATTTGGTTCCAACTTGGTCCTTAGCTCGTTCTGCTTGTGAGACTTTCTCATCAAGCTTAATCTGCTTTCCAATGCCGCTATCTTGAATAAACTATTTTTCAAGAAAGATGGCATGTCGACTCACAATCACATTGTGGTCTTCTGGAATGTAGAAATAGTATCCTAATGACTCTTTAGGATATCCTATGAATCGAGCTCTAAAGGACCTAAACTCTAACTTGTCCGCTTGTTGTCTTTTGACATGAGCCGGACAACCCCAAATTCTGAGATGACTCAGACTTGGTTTCTTACCGTGCCATATCTCATACGGTGTGGTAGGAACGGTTTTAGAGGGAACCCTATTCAGTAAGATAAGATTGAAGTTAATAATGAATGTCCCCAAAGAAAATCAGGGAGGTCTGTGAAGCTCATCATGGATCGAACCATATCCAATAGAGTCCGATTTCTCCGTTCTGAAACCCCGTTGAGTTGAGGTGTTCCTGGTGGAGTCCATTGAGAGACTATGCCATTTTCCTTAAGATAGTCTAGGAATTCCCGGCTAAGGTATTCACCTCCTCGATCTGATCGAAGAACCTTAATGGGTTTTCCAGTTTGTTTTTCTACTTCATGTCTGAATTCTTTGAACTTTTCAAAAGCTTCAGACTTATGTCTCATAAGATACACATACCCATACCTAGACAGATCATCGGTAAAGGTAATGAAGTAGACAAAATTGCCTCTAGCCGGCACATCAAATGGGCCGCACACATCAGTATGTACTAGGGCAAGGAGATCTGTGGCCCTCTCCCCATGTCCAACAAAAGGGAGTTTAGTCATTTTGCCTTGAAGACAAGATTCACAAGTTGGATATGACTCAAAAGTCAATGGACTCAATAGCCCATTTTTCTCCAATTTGTTGATCCTATCTTCTGCTATATGACCTAATCTCAGGTGCCATAGATATCTATCGTTTGGACTATCCCTAGGTCGTTTGGCATTCACGTTTTGCTCGATAGTTAGAACAGGTACATCAATATGTAGCTGATAAAGACCATTAATAAGGAAACCATTTGCAATTTTATTTCTTTCATAAAGAATGTTACAATGGTCCTTAAAGAAGGTGATCACATAAGCCTTCTTGTGCTAAGCATGAAACAGAAATCAAATTCCTGCTAGCTGCAGGCACATAATAACAGTCTTTTAAAACTAAGTCTAAACCAGATGGTAATCGAAGAGGGTATGTTCCCACGGCTACTGCAGCAACTCTTGCTCCATTACCGATGCGTAGGATCATGTCTCCATCCCTCAGCCTCCTGCTATCCTCAAGACCCTGCATAGAAGTGCACAGATGAGCACTAGAACCAGAGTCAAGCACCCAACTGGATGCAGAAGAAACCGTAAGGTTAGACTCAATAACGAGCATACCTCCAGAAGGACCTTCCTTCTTGTTCTTCAGGGTGGCCAGGTAAGTAGGGCAGTTCCGCTTCCAATGGCCGTCGCTGTTGCAATGGAAACACTTTCCTTTGCCATCGACCTTCTTCTTCGGTTCTGCCTTCTTCTTCTTTGATCCTTCTACCTTTTGCTTTTTCACAGACTTCTTTTTCTTTCCATAAGACTTTCTTTTGGAAGAAGTCCGTTCCATAGCAAGAACTGAGCCTTTAGAACCTTTCATAGAAAGCTCAGCGGTAACCAGCATATTCATTCAACTCGGCCAAGGAATTTTGAAGTTTATGCATGTGGTAATTCATGATGAATTGCCCATATGCATCAGTCAAGGATTGCAGAATAATATCGTTCTGCACATCCAAGTCCAACTTCACACCGAGCTTCTCAAGCTCTTCCATGTCCTTGATCATTGTCAGACAGTGATCTTGGACTGACTGCCCATCACGCATCTTAGCCTTAAAAAGTCATTTTCGTGACTTGATATTTGGCTGCGCGACTCTGTTCACCAAACATCTCCTGCAGGTGAGCCAACATTTGGCGAGCAGTCCCGATATCTTCATGTTGGCGCTGGAGCTCATCAGACATCGAGCCCAACATGTAAGTATCTGGCCTTATTATCTTCGTCAATCCATTTTTCCAGAGACGCTCTCTGTTCAGTGGATGGACGAGCTGGTAAGGTGGGAGGGTCCTGGTCCAAAACATGGTGTTAACTTCTCTGAACCCAAAACAATTTTGTAGTTCCTGAGCCAATCTTTATAATTGGGTCCAGTCAGTCTATGTGTGTCCTAGGATACGTGCCAATGGGTTGGACGCAGACATTTTCCTGTAGAGAGTCAAAGATTCTAGTTAGATACTGTAATTTTGACTTGACCAATTTGTTTAGGGATTTTATTTTTAAACAAATTAGCTCCCACTATTTTCTCGGATCCCTACACTCCCTCTGTAGAGATGCGAAAATCTCCACGATTGATGATTTCTAGTGGGTGGTGCGGTCTCACCAACTGACTCATCACCTCACCTAACAGTTATTGGTGATGGGTTAGCCAATGAGTGAACAACTCTTGTTCAATGATTCTCTAATCATGGTGCACCCAAACTTGGTCTCTAATTCATGAATCTCACCGTATCCGGAATATTGATCCACTCCTTAGTTAAGTCAGACCCACCATTTGCATAGACTGGGTTCCTAATTGGGTCTCTCACCGTATCCGGAAATATTGAGCCCAACTCATCCTCCAGCCCATAGCATCCAATGCCTAATAGACATGGTTGCATCTTCCCGGTGCAACTGAGCCACTGTATCCAGCCGAGAACAATCAACCCCGGGAAGGGCCCGCACGTCTACAATGGTGGAAGACCTCGGACTTAATCTTTTCTTAGGGAGAATTGATTCAGGTCTCATTAAACTAGACTTGGCTTAGTCATAACAATTATGACTAACCTAGTGGCATGGGTCAGCTCGGATTATTGACCACCTCAGATCAGAACTGTGTCAACAGATATGGCCAGGTAAGTGAGACCGGTGGAAGGAATATGCCGTTAACTCGCACAAGAACGCATTCAGGTCGAGTAGCTTCCAATTAAAAACCAGTCGGTCGTCTGTGCCAAACTTACCTTAGACACCAAATTGTTGAGTCAGAACCAATTGGGTTAGCCTACAATCCAGACTCTAACCTCTGAGCCTAATTAGGTCTTGCTTGATCGTGACTCGATCTTGACCCAGACTTAATCCTATTAGGCTGGTCAATTTAAGCATTGTTGATCCCATCTAACCAACTCTTGATTCGGTTTGATCAACCGCTTAGACCTAATTGAGCTACCCAAGCCCGAACCCAGTATTATGAATATGTCTTAGATCTGAAATTCTCAATTTTAGACCTAATTAATATTCCATAAACTTAATTCTTAATTAAGTTGGGTTCATAAACAAAATATGCACAATAAATCCTAGGGTTTCAGGATCTAGGGTTTTGCAGAAAGTAAGTTTTGGGTTTCTGATTAAGGACGAACACGCAGCACCCCTACACGTCATAAGAACACCCCATCGAATGGGAAGAGAGGGCCTTTAAACCCTTCTTCGTTCTTATGACCGGACGGCCAAGAGGAACGCCTTAATCAGGAACATGTAAATCTACAAAACAGTTATAGATCTATATCATATATCTCATATACAAATTTAGATCTAATCAAGGCATATTTTGCATACATCTCATGTATCAAATCATGCATGTTTTCAGATCTAAATTATCACATAATAATCTAAAAAATTAGATTTAAATTGATCTAATCAAAATAAATTCTAATCTAGACAATTATGTAGAACTATTCTACAACTAGTCTAGTCATGCATCTATCATATCTCATATGATATTTAAAATTAAATAATTTTTATTTGCTGTTTATCAGATGTTATTATAACACTTATAATATCAAAAAATAGTAAATAAGAAGATCTAAAATATGATTTAATCAGATTAAATCAAAGACATGCAAAACTATTCTATAGAACTATTCTATTCTAGAACTAGTCATGCATATCTTCATGTTCTTAGATCCAAATCATTTAATTTTAATTTTTTTGATTTCAGATCTGATCACATCTCATGTGACATCTGAAATCACTTTATTTTCTAATTAAAATAAAATTAAAATCAGATCTAAATAATTTAGAACCATGGCTCTGATACCAGTTGAAGGGAAATCCTGATTTCCGATCAGGGTACGTCCAGATCTGATTAGATCAAGAGATATTATTTCAAAAATTTCTCTTGATCTCAATCAGATCTTGATATGTTTCAGATCTGATTCTTATTATTTTAATAAATAAAATAAAATAAGATAAATTAAATCAAATTTAATTTACCTGATTTGGGTAATCCTATTACCCTATAGAGATCCTGATTGCAGCGGAAGGTCTGGATCTTAGCCACGCAAGGCCTGGCCTCTACAGGTATCCACGTGGTTGGATCTGGATCCCTCTTCTTCTCATATCACACTCCAAAATTAGATTGGATCTGATCTGGAGATCTTCAAAAACTCTTTTGGAAGATCTGCAGTTGTCCTTTTGCACAACGCAGCCTTCTTGCTTTTTGATCGCCTTCTTGATCTGAATCGCACCAACCTAAGTCCAAAACACCTTTTGGACGTGGAGAGCAAGGGGAGAAGAAGCATGGCATGGAGAAGGAGGGGAAGAGGCAGCCTTGGGGTGTGGGGTTCTCAATTGCATTCAGCTTAGGATTAGGGTTGGGGCGCAGGGTCTTATTTATAGACCTCTTGTGATCCAACTCCTCTTCCTCTCAACCAATCACAACCCTTTGTGAAAATCAGATCTAAATCTGATTGGTTGAGAATAGAGAACCCCTGGATTCCTCCTTAAGGGCGCCTAAGACCAGTCAAAACTGGATTCTTAGTAGAACTCTGATGGAATCCAAAAGGGAGGTGGAGTCCTTGTCCAACAAGGACTCCTAGGCGCCTCCTACTTGGGCTCACACCACCCTTGGCGTGCGCCCTTCTCCTTGCCAGGTTCTGGCAGGGGACAGGCCCCTACCAGCTCTCCAATAGGTGCATGACATGTGGTCAAAAGTCAAAGGGTGAATGGTCAACATTTGACCAGTCAAAGGTAGAACTTTTGACCAAAGTCAAAGAACAAGAAATGGCAGTGACCAAAAATGGCAGGTAATGTCTTACAAATAAGACAACCTATTCTGACTTGGACAACCTCAGTCAGACCATATGAAGGCCTCTGATCGAGCACAAAACTCTTTGGCTCAGTCAGGACAACTTTATTGTGATAGTAAAAGAAGAACGTTAGGTTCAATCGAGTGCTAGCACGATTTCCTTGACCTAATTGAATCTCATTCAGATCAATTGAACTAGATCAGTTCAATTTGATGAATCACCAGATTCAAACCCTGTTTGTGTGACCCAGTTAGGTTCAGTTCTGTATGGTAATGGGATATGTCATGATCTTATCATAGACATCATCGAAACTCCTTTCGATGTGATCAGAACTCTTCTGATTCGAATAGCTAGTAATGATCAATCTTCTAAAATCATTCTAATTGTCCCAAAATCCACCAGTGACACCTAGCAGTATTATGGTGGCAACCCATCAGAGCTGAATGCGAACCTCTTGGTGCAGCTACCTGTGTGATTCAGTTCTTCATCTTGAGCCCCGATCAAGATTAGGGTTAAGGTGAACTCGTCAACCCTAGTCTCTGTCATATGATGTAATCATTCGATCGAGTCCCAATTATGAAAAATCTAAATAGAAACTCTTTCTATTATTTCTTACTCTACATGGCCATGGATTTCTGGACTTGATTCTCATGATCATCATAGGGCTACTCCTCTACCACCGAGGTAGATAGATCCCATCTTGATGCAATCCAGTTCTTGCAATGAACATGCTATAGCCCCAACAGAACCTCAGGGTCTCCATATGCGCTAGGAGACCGAGTAATGGTGTAACTCAAACTATAACACCCTCAAGGTGAACTGCCGATGCATCTCAGGTCAAAGAACCAGACACACTACTGCAGCATCGATAGGTCATTGATGAGAAGTGTAGACTTCCTAATGACTACTCGAGGGTGTCACGCTCAGTGCCCTCATTATCTAATAGTACCTGTACTCTCGCTCCGGTGTCTCCCACACCCGTAGACTCCAAGACTCATCTACTAAAGAGAGCGATCGTACACCAACCTTCCGGATCAATCACCATCCTCGTGATGCACCTATGGTCGGGAGCTTGTTTATGAGTTAAATAATGTTATTCATGTCTTAAATTTCAACTCTTGAAAATATGAATTATCATTACCATTAACTCAAAGGATGTATCACAGACACTAAATACACATGTGTGATAGAAAATAACCCATTTCATTAATTATAGTCAAAATTATAATTTTGCCCCTAGAAGTGTATTACAAGTGTCAGCCAATTCTGGCTTCTAGGGCACATATATCTAACAAAGACGGCCTTCCTTCATGGGACTTTGGAGGAAAGAATCTACATGAAGCAGCCAGATGGTTTCATGGAGATGGGATAGGTAGAAAAGGTGTGTTTACTCAGAAAGTCTTTGTATGGCTTGAAACAATCCCCTCGTCAGTGGTATCGAAGGTTTGATAGCTTTGTCTTGAGCCTGGGTTTCAGCAGATGTGAACATGATTATTGTGTCTATGTCAAGGATGTAGACGAGAAGGATGTCCTGTACCTATTATTGTATGTAGATGATATGCTCATAGGCAGTAGAAGCATGGATGCTATGAAAAGGTTGAAAAGGGCATTATCATCTGAATTTAAAATGAAAGATTTAGGTCCAGTTGAGAAAATCCTTAGAATGGAGATTTGTAGAGATAGCTATAAAGGAGTGCTCCATTTGTCATAAGAAAAGTATGTCCAGAAGGTTTTGGAGAGGTTTGGGATGGAGAAGGCCAAACCTATAGAGATGCCATTGCTGAGCCATATGTCTCTCTCCAAGTTACAGTGCCCCCAGTCAGAAAAGGAGAGAGAGAGTACATAGAATGAGTTTCTTATGCAAATGCTGTAGGTAGTGTGATATACAGATCAGATATAGAACATGCTATGAACACGGTTAGTAGATACATAGCTAACCCTGGAAAGGAATGCTAAAAAGCATTGAAATGGATATTGAGATATCTGCATGGAATAAGGGATTATGGTTTGATGTTTGGTGGGCAGTCGGAAGGATTTGGAGAACAATCTACGAAGATATGTGAAGGTTTAGGTCCTTTAATAGGGT